>VXBX01006278.1:406073-544272 GCA_013400415.1 Scytalopus superciliaris | reverse complement strand
GCACAATCCTGTGCCGAGTGCGCCGGGATGGCCCGGCTGGAGCGGGTGACGCGCTGTGGGCCATTCCCACCTCACCCATTCTGCGATCCTGTGGCGTTTTCCTTCGAGAAAATACCTGCGAATGTACTTATATATGAGCACAAAGTTTGAGTGCGCGTCAGTCAGCGAGTGTATTCAATAAGCTAAATCTGAAATCATGGAACGGGTTAGTTTGGAAGGGACCACAGGGGGCCATCTGATCCAACACCCCTGCTCATCCAGGGCCATCCCCGGGCACACGGCACAGGATTGTGCCCGGACTGTTCTGGGATATCCCCAGTGAGGAGACTCCACGCCCTCTCTGGGCAGTCTGTCCAGTGCTGGGTCACTGCACAGCAAAGAAATTCTTCCTCATGTTCAGGTGGAATTTCCTGGGCATCAGTTCCTGCCCATTCCTCTTGTCCCATTGCATCCCAAGCAGAGCCCGGTCCATCCTCTGCCCCCTCCTTACAGACAGACAGACAGGGGGGAGTCCCCTCTCAGTGCCTCCTCCAGGCTGAACAGCCCCAGCTCCCTCAGCCTTTCCTCCTAAGAGAGAGGATCCAGTCCTTTAATCCTACTTAGTTGTCCTCCACTGGACCTGCTCCAGGAGCTCCACATCTCTCTTGTCCTGAGGAGCCCAGAACTGGACACAGCACTCCAGATGAAATGTGGGGATCGGCCCCTTCTCCCAGGCAACCAGAGGAAACGGCCTCAAGCTGCACCAGATGTTCAGGTTGGACATCAGGAGGAATTTCTTCACTGAGAGGGTGGTCAGGCATTGGAAGGGACTGTCCAGGGAGGTGTGGGAGTCCCCATCCCTGGAGGTGTCCAAGGAATGACTGGATGTGGCACTCAGTGAGTGCCATGGTTTAGTTGACAAGGTGGTGATCGGTGAAAAGCCGGACTCGATCATCTCAGAGGTCTTTTCCAACCTGAATGATTCTGTGATTCGGTGAAATAGCCATTTTAAATGTCTCGATCTTTGGATCACCTCTAGAGGCAGCTGAACTTGAGTTTTGTTCTCCTGAGGTCAGATCAGGCTGCTGGAGCTTGAGCAGATCCTGAACCTCCACCTCTGGAAGTTACGGTGTATCTGGAAACTGGAGGGACCCACCAGGATCATAAAGTCCAACTCCCAGACTGCATCTTGCTTTGGTTTAAGCCCATCTGCAGCTGAGCTGCCTCAGGGTTGGCAGAGAATTCATCAATACAATCAGTGGCATTTGGGATGTGATTCTGCTGACCAAACACGGGCAGTTCACTCCAGGGTAAACCAAATCACGCTCCTAAACTTGCCTGGGTTTTAAGTTTTCCAGGTATTATAAAGTAACTCAGGGTAAACATGGAAAACAAGTAGGGCCCCAGATTGTGAATACAGTTTTGGAGTTGAATCCCACCTAAAATATCCCAAGCCCTCCCAAGCGAATCCGTTAGGTAAGCTCTGGGGACAATACAAATGCACTGAGCACCATATAAAAACAATTCCTAGAAACTCTCCTTTAAGCAGCAGTGCAGTATTCCCATCAATCCTTGACAAAAGTGCTGGGCCATTAGAGGAGGGGCGTTCCACCAGCTGGGCTGTTGGATATCCTGGAGACAGGATAGCAAATACACTCTACCCTTTCTACTGAAGGTGGACCACTGGGCAGAAATGAAGGAAGGAAGGGAGGAAGGAAGAATGATTTCACTGATTTTATAATTATTGGTCTTGGGATCACTATTGATGCTCTTGCCAGAAAAGATAGAAATGTGCTAATTAAAATTCCTGATGACAGAAAGTTGGGAGACATCAAAAAAGAGGATGTTCATGGTAACACACAGGAAAAATCAAACGCTCTTGAGGACTGGGATAGTAAAACTGGAAGGAAATGCTTTAGAAAAACAGAAGTCTGTGTTCTGATTAATAGATAGGGAAGGAGTACGATAAATACTGGAAACACAAAATAAAAGGGAAAATGGAGTTTCATAATTTTTTATGATACAGTTGTTAGCAACAGCAGAGAATTGCACTAAATGGCCCTTCCCAGAATTTGATCCCAATTACTAATAATTTCTCCTCTGTCTCAGCCTTCATCCAAAGATGTCAAAGTGCTGTAGCCTCCGAGCAAACTTGTGAAGAAGATAGTTATCCCCATTTTCCACACTGGAAGGCTGAGACAGTATTTGAGTTGCCAGATTCCACCATCATTCAGTGGATGAACAGGCCTAAAAGCAAACAGCTCCTCTCCGGGGCTGTATCCTACACCTTCAGGATAGCAGCAATACCTGCTTTCTGTAATGCATAGTATGTCCTATTGATTTTATATACAGGTTTAATAAACATTCTTCATTTAGGTGTCTTTTCAAATGCTCTGCCTTTAATAAATAATTATTATATCCTGTGGTTTTAGAACTTTATGCTCTGCAGGTTCTCTGGGCAACACTGGTGAACCAATTCTCTCTCAGGTGGAAAAACTATTAAGAGATATTTGGTTGATTTATGAGGGAGACAGAGTAAAGCCAGAGCAATGGTAGAGCTGTGAATCTGATTCTTACATCCTTTTATAGTTACACTTTTTCATATGGAAAAGAAGGGTGCTGTCCGAAGCCTCTGGGAGCTTTCCCATTGCTTTAATGGGATGAAGGAAACCTAAAATAATCTATCAAAATGATGGTTTGTAGCAATTCCTGAAAAGTCTCTGTTTCAGGTCCTGGTGACAATTTTGGCTTCCTTTTGCTTTCTTTCATCAGCAAGATGCTTGTAAAAGCAGAAACCTTCAGAAAGACATGGATAAAAATCCTAGGGAACCTTTGTCCTGTAACAGAATGCCATTTTTAGTCAAATGTAGAGAAGGTTCCACAAAAGCTGATGATTCGAGCAGAGGGGAGCTGTAGTGATGTCCAGTGAAAAGCTGATTATCCAAAGTGCTAATTTCAGCAGAAAGTCCTGGGGCATGAGCAGGATGATAGTTACGGGTTCTGTAGGGACTACAAGTCATCCAGATACAAAGCTCTGCCATTTTTCCCCCTCCAACTTCAGGGCCTCATCCAGACTAATGAGAAAGGCACTCCCAGTAGCTCATCCATCCATCCTACCTCCAATGAATCACTCTCTGATCACCCCAATTTTTCTCAATTAACTAGGGGAAAGCCTCGGTAATTAGCCAACATCTTTACACAGCTGAACTTCTATAAGTTGTGACTTGCACCTTTGTCTTCCAATACTCTTGTTTTCATCTGATTCTTGAGAACTTGTGCAGAAAATTAAAATAATTTCCTTGCCTGCTCTGTCCACACAGGGGTTGTTGGTATGTGGAAAAGAAAACTATCCCCTGTAATTTATTGTGGAGCGATTGGTATTGAGGTAAGACATCCAGTTTAATACTACTGGTATTATTTGTGCAGTCCATGCCATTACCTCATTTAATTTACAGTGATTATTAAACCTGGGCTGCACTGGTATAAACAAAAAGGTAGGAAATTTCATTATAGTGTGGCATGTATTGTCTTTCCTGTTATTAAGTGATGGAGCTGGGGGTAATGGCTCTGGAGACAAGGAGTTCTTTCCGGTGTTTGGGAGCACAGCTGCAGTCAGGCACCCTCCACTTCTCTGCAGGATGGTAAATATTCATTAAAGCAACCAGAATGAGCAGGTAGCTCTGAATTGCAGGGCTATTTCAAGCTGTGCTGACGAAATGCAGGGGGATTTGGGGAAAAAAAATAGGAGGAAATGGCAAGATGCAAAATATTTCCCAAAACACACAGTGTAACATCCTTCATCATAAGAGGATTTGGTTGTTTGGGGTTTTTTTATATATATATATATCATCTAAATCAACCTCAGATGAAGAAGTCAACTGCATACATAAGGAGCCTACACAGCACTCTGGCACTAGTGAAGGAAAAGTGTATAGTAAATGTAATTAAAGCACCAAAATGTGAATATTGATACAGCTCTGCCTCTCTTGGGATTTAAGAGATAAAGCATTACCTCAGCACTTCTGGGCAATGTGTGGAGTAGGAGCTGAATGGAGAGTCACCAGTGGATGTTTTTATAATTTATTAAACAAAACAAAACACAGAGACATTCTTAAGAAAAGCTCCAAGGAAAACTGGCAAACTTACACAGGATCAGGAAGGAAATTTCAGGTAGAAAATTTGGTGTGGAAAAAACTAATTAGCAGCTGGGGGACCCACTTGATGAGTTGCTGTTATTAACTAAGACCTCCAAAGCAAATGTTAATGTGTTAATTAGAAACAGGGTAATAACCTCCTAGATTTCCCAGTGGGAAACGAAACAAAACAAAAACAAGGCAATTTTTGCTCTGGATATAACTGGCTAAAACCAAGCATGGCAGGAAGGGAACCCTCCCAGTGCTACATCTTCATTTTCTGGTGTGGGTTTGCAGCATTGCTGCACAGTTAATGTGCAGGATGGTGACCAGGTGAACCAGTGGACCAGGGATTCAGGAGTTTACTTATCTTACTGGAAAATCAAACAAAATCCCTGTCCTGACTGGTAGCTTTGATTCCCAAAAAGAAAGATCCCTCATTGGCTTAGTTAGACTCGTCCCAAGGAAGAAGTGCAGTCAGGACACTGAGATGGAGCCCTGGTGTGATGGCATGAGAAGTAAAATACATGATCCATCCTAAAGGGCTGTACTTCCCATCAGAGAGTCTTTTCTTCTCATTTTATCTTGGCCTCCAAGACTGAAGTCAAGCTTGCTGCTGAGCCAGATCCAACCATATCTTTTAAAATTGCCTTCCCTTGAGATGCAGCAGCATAAGGGATGGAGTTCTTAAGGACATCCAGAAACACTTGAATTCTTGCACTTACCTTCTGCTGTTTTCTTCATTTTGCTGCCTTGAGCTGTGGTGCCCACTGTTCTCAGAGAGGCTCAGGGGGGAAGGAAGCTGTAGATCAAGTCAGCTTTTTGCAGGAACTGTGAGAGTCACACCATCACTCTGGTCTCTGTCAAATCCCTCCCCAAATGCCTCCAGCTGTTATGGAAGCTCCTGGTTTTTCCGTGGAGCCCCTTGATGTGTAAAATGCGTGCAATGTTTTGATCAAAGGGGTTCTTGTACTTAATGCAAATTTCAGCACACGTGTAGCAGTCAGGTGGGAAGGGGTGGATTTAATCCTCTGGATCTCCACTGGGCCCCTGGGACACCAGTCCAGTGAGCAGGGATGACTGTTGAGGAATACTCTAACTTCTTTATTTTTCAGACTGTGTTAAGCTTTACCCATTTATGACAATTTTAACTCATGTTCTGAACGCCCACCAGCTAAAACGTTATAATGACCACATTTAGGAAAATGTGTCTTTTTTTCTTTCACTTTTTTTTTCAGCGTCTGAACAAATGGCAAAAAAAGGAAAAAAAAAATCTTCTTTCTGTGATTCTTTTGGCCACTTCAAATGCCATTTCAGATACCAAAGAATTGTTTTCTGAAGATTTACTTTCAAACACAGACCCAAATGCATTAAGTAGGAAGACTCTTATCTGTGGGAATTAATGGTCTTTGCTGACCAGTCTCATATTCAGTGAATTATTTCAAATGTGTGTGAATATTGATTCTTCTAATGTTTTCTTTATTTTCCAATTTCTGTCTATTCATCTGTACTATCTACAAATTTGTAATCAACCCAATTTTTAATTCTATGTGTAAGGAGTTCTGGTGAGACAAGGTGACAAGTCATTCCAGAATCTGCCCTAGAATTAAAGACTGATGCTACTTTGATTTGGATGTTAGGAGTCAGATACAAGACTATCCTGTACATATCAATAAATATATATATATGTGTGTGTATATATATACATCATATCCTTTCACAGAATCACAGGATGGTTTAGGTTGGAAGCAACCTTAAATCTCACCTTGTTCCAACCCCCTGCCATGGGCAGGGACACCTCCCACTATCCCAGGTTGCTCCAAGCCCCATCTAACAGGGCCTTGAATGCTTCCAGGGATGGGGCAGCCACAGCTTGTCTGGACAACCTGTGCCAGGGCCTTCCCACCCTCACAGGGAAGAATTTCTTCCTAATATCTAATCTAGGCCTGCCCTCTGTCAGTTTTAAGCCATTCCCCTTTATTCCTGTCACTCCATGCCCTTGGAAAAAGTCCCTCTCCAGCTCTCAGGGGTGAGTCTCCCTATCCTGTATCCTGTTTCAGAGACAATCCTCTTGCATTCCACTTCCCTGTTGGTGAAAAGAGTTGCTCTGAGTTACAGGCAAGAGACTGCTGACCTGTGTGAATTCATGTTGGGATGGCTGCGTGGAGAGTCCCTGCTCTCCACATGAAGTCATTCCTTGGGAACCACTGGATGAGTGACCTCATAAATTCAAGTCAGCCAGGAGGCAGCAGGCTTCTGGCATTCCTTTCATTTGGTCATCCTGTGCTGCTTTGACAACTGGAATAAAAATGGAATAAAAGAGCATTGTAATTTGCTTGAGTTCAGGTCTTTGCTCTTTAGTTGCCTAATTAAAAATTCATCATTTGTCCTCATTTAGAATCTGCAGAGAAAGGATACTGCTCTTGCAGGAAGGTTTTGAGTAGAGCTTCTGGAATGGATAAAATACAGAGTTAATTACCATACCAGGTATGTTTAGAAGACATAGTCTTCTTTTCTACGTTGCCCACACAGTCCTGCTCTCATTTTCTCACCAGAGGGACAATTTTGTGTGTTTCAGAGGTGTTCTGTGAAGTGCCTTTGCATCTGACTGCCTCAATGCCTTACCTGAGGTTATTTCCTTTGCACGAAAAATACTGCACATCAAAAAAGGTAGGAGAGTAGACATGTAGTTTGACTTAGAATCCCAGACTGTTAAGGCTTGGAAGAAACCTTAGAGGTCCCCTAGTCCATCCAGGGGCATTTCAGTTTGCACTGAATTTTTGTGTGACATTCTTGCACCAACATCACTATTAGCCATAGAAAAGTGAACTGACAGCAGCTGAATCACTTTTAACATAGCTTTTAACAAGAATTTGTTCTTGAAATGTTACTCTATTAATTTAGAAACATTTTTTACATATCACAATATTAACTTGGTAAGAGTGTTGCTTCTCAGCATAACATACACACGGGGTATTTAACTGGTATTTAGTTGTTTACAAGTTAAAGCAGCAGTGCAGTGTTGGGTCTTTTCATGTGCTCTGAACTTCATGTGGGGTTTGATGTCATTTGGAGTTTTGGTGCCTCTGGTTCCAGTCCATAAAACCAGCACAGTGATGTGATCCTATGGGAAGGTATCAGGAGTTACAGCTGGGAGAGGTTCAGAAGGAGTTACACTTAGGAGAGGTTCAGAAAAGAGGCTGAAGCTGCTGAACTCTGCAAACAAAGTGTGTAAGCCAAGTTTTCTCTCTTTCTTCATACAGTTGTTGTTTTTCCAACCCTCTTATCTGTATCCTAATAAAAACCCTCCTACAGTTTCAGTGAGGAGCTGGAGTTGTGCGTAACAGAGAGGCGGAATTTCCATGCTGTTTTGTTTTGATGTTGCCAGATCAGCTCTGGTGTCAGGCTGTTTGTAAAATCTGTTTATGTTGAGCTAGTTACAGGCTGAGCTGCTGTGTTTATTTACCAGGCAGGTGCAGCAAGTGGAGATTTCTCAAGCTGCTGTTAGTTTGCCCCAATATTGCCTTTCACTATGATTTAAAACAGATTAATGTGACCAAAGTGTAATTAAAAGAAGAAATATAAATATGTTACAGAATATGTAATAAAAAAGACTCTTAAGACACTTGACAGATTTCACACTTAAAAAGTAAATTGTTGTCTGTAGAGGTTCACATTCATAGAATCATGGAATGGTTTGGGTTGGAAGGGACATTCAAGACCATCTCATTCCACCCCCCTGCCATGGGCAGGAACATCTTCCACTAGAGCAAGTTGCTCCAAGCCCCATCCAACCTGGCCTTGGACACTTTCAGGGATGATGGAGCCACAGCTTCTCTGGGAAACCTGTTCTAGTGCCTAATCTCTGATCTAAACCCACTCTCTATTCGTTTAACGACATTAATGGTATCTCTTCTCTTAAAAAAGTATATATTTTACTAAAATTAGTTCTTCATTTTACACTTGTTGCTATTTCAATCTCAAATGCACGTGTTTGGTGGTACCATTGCACTTCTCTTTGTATGTTGGAAAGTTTCAAAATAATTATTTAACATTTTCTAAATATATTTATTACAAAAAAAAAAAATCTAACCTCCAATATTTTGTGCACAGAGTTGCTCTCTCACACAGCTTGCTTTCCTGTGGGACCTGAGGGGTTTAACCACGGAGCTATTTGAAAGCAGTGTTGTTGAGAGATAGAAAGGTGAATTTTACATCCATGAAGTTTGGCAATAGAGCTTCTGGAACTTCAAGTTTATCTGTGATTTCCCTGCAGTGCAGACAACACCCTTTCTCTGGGGCTGGTGAAGAGTTGCAGGGGTTTTATTGACACCCCGTGGAAATTAAAGTTCTCAGCACTAGTTTTTCCTGTGGATAGATCCATTCCCTGCACCACTTCCAGTCAGTCTCTGCCTGAGAAATAGTCCACAGGAAACAAAAATTAAAAAGGACAAATTCAATAGCAATAGGAGTGTTATTTTTAAGCTACTGTGCTGAACAATGTCCCTTCAGAAAAATCACACAAATGCATGACTATTGACCACAATAAATGGGGGATTGAGGCTTCTGTTTTTCTTTGGCTGCAGCTGTAGGGTGAGGTATTAGAATTGCCGGAAAGTCACCTGTGGAATATCTGACATCCTTAAATACAGGCTTGATGATGTTTATTTTTAAGTACAGAGAGCAACAATCCTTCATTATTTTGCCTTTTTACTCTGAATTAAAGTATTTGTCTTGAATTTCAAGAGACAACTTGATACATTCATTCATGAGCTAAAATAAACTGCAGTGAGCCCACGGAGGAAGAGCTTCTATAGGAGAATGGCTTTTACTCTGTTAGACTGGCCAAATATTTGCAGTTTTGCAATGACTCATCCTCTTCCCTCTCTTCTTCAGCAGAATTGTGGGAGAAAGGACTAAGGAAGGAGCTAATGGTTCTCCTGGAGCAAGAGAAGATCAAGTCCCTTTTTGGTGCTTAATTTGCTCAGAACCAAATCCTTCATTGCCATACTGTGGCCACAGAAGGGAGGAGAGCTGCTCCTGTCCATCCCAGCTAAGGAACCAGCCTTTTATCTTCTGCTTTTATTAATATTTATTATTTATTTTAAAATAAACACTCCTATTGAGCATTGATGATTATTTTTATGCAAGGAAATACTCAGGCCTGGGGATGTGTCCTGATCAAAGTTTGACAACATGTATATCTGGGCCATCCTGAAGGTTGGGATTGAAAAGAAGTTCCTAAGTCTTTGGTGGGGTGTCCTGCTGTCACCAGCCACCTCATGCCACGAGCTTGATCCTGAACTGTTGAATTCAACCACAAAACAGTCTGTGATGTTGTGTTTGCCTTTTCCCCCGGATTGTACTGTAGGTTAAACAGTTCTTTTCTTTCCCCTCCCTTCTTCTCTCCTGTTCCTGCCCTCCTTGCATAGGCATCATTCTGTGGCAGATACATTTCTCATCCTTAGTATACTCATGGTTGCAGTTTCCTGATGAAAACCAATCCTTTGGGATGGAGTTTTAAGATGCTGAGTCCTCCAAAGCAATCCTCAGTTAAAGTGTGCTCATTCCAGGCTCTTCACTCCAGCATTGTGCTCTATAG
Source organism: Scytalopus superciliaris (assembly GCA_013400415.1). Taxonomy (NCBI): domain Eukaryota; kingdom Metazoa; phylum Chordata; class Aves; order Passeriformes; family Rhinocryptidae; genus Scytalopus; species Scytalopus superciliaris. The sequence goes on along the minus strand of VXBX01006278.1, from coordinate 534,558 downwards.
CAGGATCAGTAAAGATGCCTGAAGGTGGGAACTGGACTGTGGAGCTTGTCTGCCTTAAAAACACATGTTTGGGTTATCAGTCATTACACAGACCTTAAATATAATTAAAAGTTGTAAGATGAATGCCCACAAAGGTGCATGTCAGTTGTGGAAACCAGAAGGGAGGAAAAAAACCTTGAGATTTACTTCCGTTTATTTCCTTTTTGTCTCAGTCACAGTTAAATGGAAGCACTGTTTTCTAATAAAATAAAGGGATATTCATAGAATCATAGAATGGTTTGGGTTGGAAGGGACCTTCAAGATAATCTTGTTCCAACCCCCTGCCAAGGGCAGGGACACCTCCCGCTATCCCAGGTTGCTCCAAGTCCCATCCAACGTGGCCTTGGACACTTCCAGGGATGGGGCAGCCACAGCTTCTCTGGAAAACCTGTGCCAGGGCCTCCCTACCCTCACAGGGAAGAATTTCTTCCTGATATCCATCTAAACCTACTCCCTGTCAGTTTGAAGCCATTCCCTCTTGGCCTGTGTCACTCCAGGCCATTGTAAATAGTCTCTCTCCATCTTTCCTGCAGTTCCCTTCAGGTACCAGAAGGCCACAATTAGGTCACCCCAAAGCCTTGTTTTTCCCAGGCAGAACAGCCCAATCTCTCAGCCTTCCCCCACAGCAGAGCTGCTCCATCCCTCTGATCGCCTTTGGTGCCTCCTCTGGACTCGCTCCAACAGCTCCATCACCCCCCTGTGCTGGGACCCCAGGGCTGGGGGCAGCTCTGCAGGGGGGTCTCACCTGAGCAGGGCAGAGGGGCACAGTCACCTCCCTCAGTCAGGACATGCTGCTTTGGGTGCAGCCCAGCACACAAATGGTTCTCCAGGCCACAGTCTCATATTCTGGGCCATATTCACATATTCTCAGTATTCTCGTTGCTGATCCACCTCTGCATGACCAAAAGGAAAAACCAAATTCAACCTTTGTATCCAGAGTGTGCTGAGGACAAATCCTGCACAGTGAGCATCATTTCCAGAAAGACTCTTTTCATCCATTGCTGTACCTGCATGTTTCAGTAACACCTGCACTACTGTGATGTTTCATCTGAAGGGCTCAAAGCACATTACAGGTGAAGGTTTAGCTAATTGATAGTGGTCACTGAGAGGCAGGAAGGATTCCCGTCTGCAGACACACCAGGAGGCACCTCAATGGATAAAATGCCCTGCTCAAGGTCAGGAAAATGAGTCGGTGGCAAAGCTGGAGGATAACTTGGAGAGGTGAGTTCATCCGTCCCGATGGCAGCCAAGTGCCTCACTGCAGCTGTGCTCAGAGCACGGATCTGGTTCTTGTGGGTGTGAGGGAACTTCCCCAGACAAAGAATCTCACATCAAATCAAACCATTTATCAGTCCTTGAGGGAAGCGAGCTGTGCGAGGTGGGGCTGTCACCGCTGTAATGCAGGCAGCCATTGCCCAGCACTGAGGTGGTGATGTTTCCCCTCTTCATCCTTGGTGTGTGTTTCCAGAGGGCCTTGGTCCTGTGTAAAACTCTGTGCCAGGCTCTGAGCTTGATGAGCAAGTATTCTGATCACAGAGTGCTTCAGCCTGCAGACCCTTCACTGCTCACACCTCTTTTAAATGCAGTATATTCAAGGATCTCTCCATTTTGACTTGCTTGTCATGTTTCTGGAAGCAGAAGCACCTAAATTATAACTCAGTCCCTAAAGGCCTGAAAAGGGGAATGTACAGCTTCAATACCTGCAGTGGGAGTGCTGTGCCTTCAGAGGCAACACACAGAAACTTGGCAAACTATGGGTAAATTAAAACCCAGTGAGTTCAAAAACTTTGGACAATGTCCTTATGATATGCTTAACATTTGGACAACCCAGAAGAGGTCAGGCAGTGGGACTGCATTTTCATTGTAGGTCCCCTCCAAGTGAAATATCCTATCTTATGCTCAAAAAAGGAAAATCCAAAAGCCAAGGTATGGAGATTATAGTATAAATCCATACTCCACCAGCCATCTATTCATGTTGGAGTTGTACAGTAGCAGTAAAGGGAGAGTAAAAACCTCAGCAAGGTGCCTTAGACATCTTTGATTCCCCCAGCACTACGTTAGCTGTCTGCTGGTGGCACTCAGAGGAGGTACCAAAACAAACCACGGCCTCCATCCCAGGGGAGGTAAATATAAAAATGACTGCAGGAAGGCTGAGAAGGATCTCACTGCCCACAGCCAACTGGAGCAGAGACACTCCAGTCTTCTCTAACTCCAGGTGACAGGTAAGTCCTCTTGGCAGAGCCAACAAACCCCACCCCACCGTGGGGTCACACAGGGGATGTATCAGAATGAATAGAACATCAAGTCTGGTGAAGTGCTTCAGACGGTGAAAGCTTCTTTCCCCGTGGCTGATCCTTGATTTTATGTCCTCTTGAAGTGCCTTTTTTCCTCATCCTTTCTTACACAAGACCACAAGTAGCTTCATCTCCCCTGCAGGGACCTGAACATATTAAAAGGTCACTGCTGGATCAAAATGAATATGCTTTCAAAAAGAAGTATTTCCCTCAGTTCCCAATCACGCCACAGTAAAGCTGTAATAAAGAACATGCACAGTTTACCTCCATGATTTTTATCATTTATCAGAGCACATTGAAAACCAGAGTCATTCTTCTCCCACTAGTCACTTGTTCTTGCTAGTTTTACACTCACTGAAGCAGCAATAGTGCCAAAGCTTGCAAGGAAATATTTAAACACTAATTAACTTCTTAATTCTGTGTGTGGGCAGGCCCCTTGTTCCCTCTGGAGCACAACTGATTTTCAAGATATTTGTTTGGGGTTTCAGGGTGTTTGCATATTGTGTATGGCTCCCTGTGTATGTGCTGGTATGTGTGTGGGATGCCTCTGGCTGTATCTGCCTGCAGCTCAGCCTGCACCACATTCCCCTTAGAACAGGCAAGTTTTCCGATATGGAAGTTTAAAACAAAACCAACCCTCTCCTATTTTATTTCAGTCACTGGATAAAAGGCAGCAAATTCCTCGTAGCTGCATTATGGTGGCACAATAAATGCTTGTCCCTCCTGGCTGTGGGGTGCTTGGGGAGGTCAGTTTTCAGCATCTGTCCAACAGCAGCTCAGCCTGGAGCACTCACCCTCTGTGGAGGTTTTCCTTTCCAATTTTTCCAATTAAGAGATGTGCATGGTGTCGCTGCTAATGCCAGTCTGGTGTTCTCTGCGAGGTGGTTAAGCATGGGGCTAGAAATTGTGTTAATGGTGACTGAAATTGCTGGTGTTTCCGTTCTGCTTCCTCTTCACAAGTCCTGGTCTGGTGGAAGGTGTCCCTGCCCGTGGCAGGGGGTTGGAACAAGATGATCCAACCCAAACCATCCTGTGATTCTCTAAGTCACCTTTGCTGTGGCACATCAGAATGGCTGGGAGAGCAACACTGAGACTGCACTGAACCTGCATGGAAAACACATCCAGGCTGTGTGTTTGTGTGTGTTGCATGAGAAACCTTCACAGAAAGTAAGTTCTTAGTGCAAAATTCAGCCCTCAGGGCATTAAAAAATACTGGTGCTACGAAGAGATTTTAAAATGGTTTGTTATGAACAACTGCAGCAATGGCTGTGACTCAACAACCCAATTTATAATGTAGCCCTTTCTGCCCCAAAGCTGCCTGGACAGAGCAGGGATGAGACACACCTTGTGCACACCTGTTTGTAGGGGTTTCTTCTGACCATTAAGGAGCAGGGCACTTCCAGGGGAAGGCACAGAGCACAACTTTGTATAGAAATCATGGAGAAGTTGGGGACATTCCCACCCGGTTCAGCTGGAATTGCTGTCGCTGAACTTCGGGTGCAGTAGTTTTATTTCTTAGCACTGGGGGAAAGATGCAGGTGCTGCAGGGACAGGAAGGCCATGGGAGGCACCTGGGCTGCAGGCAGCTGAATTTGGAAGAGGAAAGTCCCACCCTTCGGGACTAAACCCCGAGGTTTAGTCTAAGACTAAGCCCCAAGGAATGCCAGGGTAGTACCGAGGACTTGTTGCTTCATGCCTGCCTGATGGGAGGCTGGGGGCACACGAGGGCAGATGAAATGAGCCCAGCTGGTGTTTTCTCCTTCACGTGTTCCCCTTGGAGCAGGAGTGAGGTGCTGCAGCCTCTGACACGCAGCCTCCTACAGACACTCACCCACATGTTTCAAGGTACAGATGTGCCCTTTGCAGGGGAGAAGACACCCACCCATGAGTTTGAAATCAGTTTCCCTTTGATTTGCTTCCCTTCTGTGGGATTTGTCGTAACACTTCCAAAAGAACCACATTTGTAACATGGGTAAAGCCAAGCATTAACCTTAAATGTTTTTTCTCCTCATTATGTTGCCCTTAACAGTGCACAGTTACACTCCCCATGTGCTGAGAGAGAAGGGAATAACCCAGTAAATGTTAGCAGAAGCCAACGTTTAGGCTTTATTATCACTTGATAAACCCATGTAAACCCCATTAAGGCTGAGAGGAGTTCCCTGTGTGTACCAGGGGAAAAAGGGACCATTTGCTCTCAAGTGCATGTAACTAATTAAAAATTTAAGAGCATATAGTACATAATTATATTAGACTGTAGGTTAATGCTCCTGAATGAAAAATTCCAGATGAGCTGGAATGCTTGTACAGAACAGAAGAAACCTTGGCTGCCTCATGTGCTCTCTGTGAATAGTCCCAGTATTCCCTGCTCCAGGGCTGGGGGCTGATGGAAACGGGCATATCTCTGGCTGTGACCTTGGTCGGGATCTGCCGGGCAGGAAACAATGCAGGGAAAGACAAGAGGACAATGTTGGCACCTACGGGCCTGTTTCACATCCTCTGCTGAGCCTGTTTCTGGTGGTATTTTACTCCCCAGTGCAGGCAGCAGTGTCCCACTCGCCGCCTTTCCACTACCACAGCCTTGGATAAGCCCAGGTTTAAGGCAGGCTGCTCTCCTGGGAAGAGGCCAATGCCACAGACTAAATTCCTGTCGATCCCAGGCTCCAGAGCAGTACCAGAAATGTGTGCCTGCAGGAAGGGTGTCACCTCCCCATGGGCACAAAGCCACCAGCCACTGCCATGGACCAGACAGGATGCTCATGGGGGGCTCACCCGGAGCAGAAAACAAAAATCCATACCTTCTGCTTCCTGTATAATTCTGTTTGATTTCACAAGACTGTCTTAGAGCTGTGTTAGAGTTACTAGAACTGCGAACAGCCTGTGGTTTTCATTAAAGACACAGATAGTTGAAACAATCGCAGCAGTTGCACAAAACCTCTTGTCCTTGCCTAAACAAAGGCGTGTGCAGGGCACGTGGATGGAGGGTGGCTTCCATGGAGCTGCATACAGAAGTCCCAGCCTCTGGCACAAAGGTGATAAATACAGTCCCAAGGAAAAGGGCCATGAAAGAGATTTTTTTTAATCGATTCTTTTCTAGGTTAAGGAAAAGAAACCTCTAAAGTTTGTGTAAATAAAGAGAACAGGACCAAAGAAACACCCAGCTCTGCTACAGGTTTCCCGTCCACCTGGAAAAAATGCACGGGGAGTTGAAACCTCCTCTTTCAGTCACTATGCATTTCTGACAATCCTTACATTTTATGGCAAGATGAAAGTCCATGGGCAAGTGCACAGCCCACAATTTTAGTGTGACTATCAGCTTATTCCCATTTCCTTATAATCCTTCTGTGGGTTCAGAAAGCCCCAGCAACACAAAAAGCCCTGAACCTTTTAAGTTTCTGTCATGTGATTTACACTCCTACAGCCGCTGCTGGTTTGAATTTCACATCCCTTCTGGAAGTAAAAGTTGAGCTGATATATTTCATATATTTTTTTTTTATTTTCTATGATAAAAGAGCAGCTCCTGAATGCGCAGCGGGTCAGATGAGATACATTAGAGCGTGGTTTGGCATTTATGCCGAGAATCTCCTTCATCCCCCCACCCACAGGCTCCATAGCAACCCCAGCGCGGAGGGGCCGCGACGCTGAGCGTGCTGCTACATGAATGCACCTCTTGTTTCACCACTGTGGTGCTGAATTCATTTCAGCTGCAGTCGCTCCTTCGTGGAAAGCTTCATTCCCACTGAAGGGAAAATAAACAAACAGCTCGGATTCTGCCTTTTTGGAAGGGAGCTGTTGTGTGGAGTTCAGCTGTGTGGGCAATTAGTAAGAAAGACCTCAAATTATACGTTGCACTTGCACTTGCACATCAGCTTTTGGAAGGGCTGTAAGGAAGTTGTCTTTGCAGTGAACACAAGGTCCAACCAGAAGAAGCAACAGTTTGTTGAGAACTTAATACAGAACAATATTTGTTTTATCACCAGTATTTGAAGATTTAAGTAATTCATGCATTTGTTCTGAAGGGTGACAACCTGAGTTTGACCAATGCTGTGTAAAGCTTGTGCACGTCAGTAATTTGCTGCAATTAAAAATGTGCAGCTTGTAAAATACAGGAAAACTGTTTTTAGCACATTCTTGTGATGTGTTAAGGACACTTTCAAAGTGTGCTAAAACATCCAGCTTGTTCTTCAGCACGTACTTTCTTCACAGTTTGTTCCCCCATGAAAAGGTACCTCCAACAGTGTGGGCTTTTCTCAGCTGCTGCTGTGATCCCCCTCTGTTACACCCACTCCCAACTTCCCCACATCCCTGTGTATCACTTCCAGGCGTTAATTACTCCATGCTCCTTGTAGGGATCATTAGTCAAATACTTCACTCAAAGCACTGCCGTACATATTGTCCGTAGACAGCTCTAAATCCAAGAACAAATTGTTCCAGTTACGTATTCACCGTTCCTGGTTTTTTCCCCTCATTGTGCTTCCAGCCATCTCCCAGTAGAGTTGAGAAGAAAACCCCCACACAAAGGGAGGGACTGCACTCCAGGCAGGATCTGCAGCCAGATGGATCATCCTGCTGTGAACCACCCCTGTCTGACCTTTGTGTAACTGTCGTGTTTGGCTACTGGCCTTTGAAGTGATGGGATAAGAGGTCTCCAAAAGGGGCAGGTAGGATGAGGGAAAAAAATGCTGCTGAGATATGGGCCCAGTAAATTACTTGGTTTTAATGTCTTTCTCATGTACAGCATTCCAAAGGATTGCTGCTCTCCAGCCTTTCCCTTTTCTTCTTGCTCAAGCTAGTCAGTGCAAACCCTTCCTTCATTTTGAGAGAAAAGGTGCAGCAGTTCCTTCCCCAAGCCTGCAATCTCTGTGTCTTGGTTTAGCTTCTCCCTTGGAAGTGCTTGTCCTGAGACAGGCTGTGCCACCACATTCACATCTCTCAAACAATGCAACGTTTCTTTGGCACCAGGTTCAGAATAGAGACAGAAACCACAGAACAAAAACAGAGCTGGAGGATCCCAGCCCCGAATTCTTTGGCCACATTCACACTCACAATCTGGTGCACAACAGGCTGCCAGTCCTGGCTCTGCTGGCCGGGAGGACCTGTCAGAGCATGCCCATCGTTGGGCCAGGCACCTGGATTTCTCCTTGGGAGAAAGGTCAGTGTGTTCCCCACCTGAGGTGGCAGGACATGACCAAAGCATGTACCTGGTGTGGGAACCAGCACCGAGGCTGGTGGCGTGGGACATTCCTGCTGGTGAGGCTGAAGACAACTTTGGATATTGGATTTCTCGCTGGAGGTTCTTGGATCAGTGTCCAGCCACCCCTTAGCTTTCTTTTGATGAGCTAAATGGACTAAGCTCCTTAAATCTCCCCCTGCAAGACATCTTTCTCAGACTTGTGTACATTCTTGTGCCTCTTTCTTGAATTGGCTCCAGCTTTTCAACCTCCCACTTGCTTTGTGGACGCGAGATCGGGGCACAATGGGTTGGCAGCAGTTTCAGGAGACGGGGAATACCCAGACAACATTATCATCCTCTTCTCCCTGGATTTCCTCTGCTTATACACACAAAGATTAGGTCAGTTCATGGACAGTTGATTACTCACTTTGACTTGCAACCCTTTTTTGGTCATGACTTTCCAGTGTAGAACCCCCACAGTCCCCACCAGGCAACCTTCCTTCTCCCATCTTGTGACTTGGTTGTACTCGCTTGCCTTCAGATGGCCAGTTACCTGTCTGCATCAGTGATCTGGATTCCTTCTTTTGACCATTTTCCCAGCCTTTTTCATCTGAAAAAAAAAATTGTTGATAATGATTTAAAGGGCTTTTTCCTAAGTTGTTGATAAAATACAATAGCATAGAGCCAAGAATCAGTCCCTACGGGATCTGTCCAAACACACACCCACTCAAAGAAAATTTCTCTGGTTATAATTATCTTTAAGATCTGAAGTTAGCCAATTCTTAATCCAGTTCATGTGTTTCACAGTGGTTTTCTATTCTTTCAGTTACTTCATCAAGTGCTGTACTCCTACAAGACACATTTCCTACAGAAGCCCGGCATCACTTCCCTCATCAGCCAGACTGGAAATCTGATGCAAAATTCCCCTAAGCTGCACCAAAATGGGTAACAGGACATACAGTGTCAGATTGCCATGTTTGGGTATCAGCAGCAAGCTGGCACACCAGCAAGGCCTGCTATGAGCTATTTTGCCCCCACAGCCTTGCTCATGGCAAGGTGAAAAGCTGCTGCAGACGGTGCTGGTGTTTCAGGCTCTCTTCGGAAGGGGGTTATACAATCCACTGAGCCGTGTCCTGGAGGAGAGTGTTTTTTGCCACCCCTTTGTAACAAGAGAATCTCTTGTTCGTAATTCCATAAAGGATTTGTCAGCTGAAGGTGTTAAAAAAGATTTCTGGTGTGCTGGAGGTAACTTCAGCCCTCTGTTCTCAAGCACTTGGAGGGCAATGTGGGTAAAATGAAACTTTAAGGCAGGATGTTTATCCTCTTCCCTAAGAGTATTTGGTGTGATTTTTATCAGGGAATGAGGTTAATCAGACTGTCTTTCCTTTCTCCAGCTATAGCAGCATCCCACACGATATGCTCCTAATGTATTTGCCCTGTTAGGGACGGATGGAATAGGGTTTAGGACACAGTACATACTTTAGTGACCTCCAGGTGGAAGGGGTGGTACAAGTTCAGTCATTTCTCTGGATACAAAGAGGGTAATTCAAAAAACTGTCCTTTTCAAATACACCTTTTGAACTCAGAGAAGGGACCTGTGGAATATACTGGTCTGCAGCAGCCTTAGGTGTGTTGACTTCACCAAAAGGTAGATAACCCACAAATTGTATCTACACACAAAATGAAACAATTGTTATCTGGATTTAGATTTGAGAATGAACAGGATGTTAATGAGATAATGTCTGGGCATGATGTGGTCTCACACCTTGGCACAAGAATGTATAATCATGTCTTCTGCACTGCCTGTTTAAAAGGATAGACTCTGGTGACACCTTTTCAGTATTCCATACCTGTTTATTTCTATACATTTATTAGGTTTAGATAATTTATAGTTCCCATGTTTCTTAGTGGAATTAAATTCTGATTTAATTCTTAAAAATATATGTAAAGCTTCAAGGACAATGAAAAAACAGGAAGCTCTGGCAGAGGGAGGGTAACTCAGCAAGGGCAATGCTGTTCCTCTGGAAACTCTGCTGCCTAAAATGGGCTCGCCCAACAACACTTCCAGGTTCACTTTGATTGCCAGAGAGGGTTTTTTTTCAGCAGCAACTGCCAGAACAGAAACCATTACAGGGACGAAATAGGGAGGCAACATCCCTGCAGCCAGGCTTTAATTCATGGTAATATGCAGTGAGGGGAGGCTGTGATTGCAGCACCGTGTGCCCCACCACATGCAAATCTCATTCCAGCATCAGCCGAGGTGGGTAATGGATGATCTGAGTTCTTATCACTCAGCAAACTGTCTGGGGAGGAGTTCACTCGTGGAAATAACAGAAAAGAAAAGGAGGATCAGCTCTGAAGGGATGAGGGGGTGGCCACTTGTGAGATGGAGCAAACCCTCTCCTGGGAATGCTGTCTCTGCTCCTGTAGCTCCCACCGGTGTTCCAAGAGTCTGGCCCTGCTGAGAGCACGGAACATGAGGCAGAAATTCTGTCTGAGCTGCATTTCTTTTTCCCTCCCCCGATCTTCAGAAGGAACTGAAAGTAATTGTGGCTGCTGCTAATCATTAATCACTCTGAAACCAAACCTGGTCTTGCAGAACTAACTGTGGAGTCAGAGCACTGGGGAAACTAAAGTGAGGAAGAAAGTGTTCAGATGGTTTCTAGATGTCTCTAATTTGGGGTTTCCCATATTTCATTGCTGTGCTTGTATTTTAGTGACATAAATTACACTGTGGAGAAGCTTTTCTTTTTGCACAATCTGCACTTTCCTTTGGACAATTACATCCAAAATTAAATTTACTATTCCCTGCTCACTCCTGACTGTAATTGTGCCCTTCTAGTGCCTTGTTTATCTGCTGATTCCATCTGTTCCAGCCGAGAATGGATGAACTTGCACTGTGCTACCTAAACCAGGAGAAAAGTCCTGGCTGCAAAGCCTCCATGCTCACCACCAGCACTGAAACCCCTTCACTGGGACAGGCAGGGCACTGTCTAGAAAGCAGGAAGTCCCAGTATAAACTGGTGAATGCCAACTAAAAGATGACAGTCAGGTGCTGAAGTTTCTCTCTGGGCCATTGGCTTTTTACACACTTTGTGATTCCTCTGTAAAGTGTCCCTTAATTGGAGCACAAGGTTCCATTTGCTGATCCCTATCCAGGCTCCTGAGGGCAGATGGAAAAACACCCCTGTGGTCAGTGATGCTGGGAAATGCCCACACGCAGCTTGTGTGTGGCACGGGCTTTTTCCATCCCACATCTGCTGTCAGAGGGAAGGTGCTGGACCCTCAGAGCACGCGGCTCCAAGCCCTTCCAGACCCACCTTCAGGGCACACTCCTCACCTCCACGCTCAGCTTCAGGCTCTTTCACTCTCTGAGGTACCAAAGGTGCAAAAGCAAATCCCGGCGGCTGAGTTTTCTCAGCTAAAACTCCTGAATCATCTCTTTTAAGGTCCCTTCAGCTGTTATTTTTATACATCTTTTATGCATCCTTTTAGTTTCTCCCCTGGGTCTTTGCACTGGTGTAGTGTTGCAACAACCCACAGTCATTTGTGGCTGGTACGAGCACGTGTGAGGGGAACGGAGAGGAACCCTTGTTTGGAGAGGAAACAAAGGTGAACAATCACACGGACCTTACAAACATGTTGAAACACAATCAAACGCAGATGGTTTCGACTTTGGCAGCGAGGGAGTAACGTGGTTTAAACACAGAAATTTCGAGAGCACACGGATGATTTCCAGAGAGGAGAGAGGCAATGCCTGGGTGCAGCAGCAGCCCCTCCCGGTGTGCAGGGCTGCCTTGCCTCTCCGTGCCTGGCAGGTGAGTCGCTCCCTGTGCTGGGCTGTCTGGGGGATTTTCCCAGCTGAGACTTTGAGGTTGGCTGTTTCACCCGCTCTGTGATGTGATGATGTATGTTTATAGCACCTCGGGGTGAAAGGCCTTCTGTAAATGCTGTTATTCACCGTGGAATACCCGGGCCTGTCCTTTAGCTGTGAGCTGGAATCATTCCCAAACCCCACTGCCACATTCAGTGCCAAATTTGTTATTTTTGGTAGAGCGGTGCCCGAGGATGGAACAGGACTGGGGGTGCCCTGTGCTGAATGCTGTGTCAGTGTCATCTTCTCACCAGCCAGGGAGGGAAAGGCTGTGGGAGGGGGTGTGTTTGACACGCTGTCTGAGAGTCCTTTTTTCCCACCCCAGCAAGGATGGTCAGAGGCCAGGAAGTCTCTACATCTTTCCTCAGACTGAACCTACAGGTGGGGCTGTACAGTGAGAACAGCCCTGTTGAGCAGCTGGACTGCCCTTTCCACTGGTGATGGCAAAGACTCATCCCAGGGGCAGCTCACCCAAGCAGGTCCAGATACCCAAATTTAAGCTGAGATGAACCACATCCTTCCTGAACTTGATTCTCTCCCCTGATTAAAAGAGCAAATCATAAACCAAATCCAGATATGGACATCTAAAGGTGATTTGCAGGTTGGGATGAAAGGAGCACGCAGGGAGAGAGACTGTGGGCAAACACCTCTGTTCCCTTCAGTATAAGTGGAAAGGTCCCTTGAGATGTGTTACCTCAGCCACACATCGATCTCCCGCACTGCCCCTTTTTCCTTTCCCTCACAGGAGACAAAAGAATCAAAGAAGATACAAACCCTCCCAGCTAGAAGGAGTAGTTGATGGTGGGAGTTATGTACATCCAACCAGAGTGGGACAAGCAGAAACACTGCAGTGAATTAGATGTTGTGTGTCTGACAAGAGACCAGTCAAAGCTGCAACAAACCTCCATTTATCCCCATGGGAATATAGCATGTCTTATAGGGTGCCAAGGACAGTATTCATGTTAAAAACAAATAAAAAAAGGTCTTCTGTGTGAAATCAGCACTGAGTGTTAGTGCCTCACAGAGGGATTTGGACTCTCTTAGGTTTTTGGGCTGTGGCTCTCTCAGGGCAATTAGAAGCCTTGGGAAAAGTGCACCTGCCCAAAGCCATGTGGGATCCTTACGGGGCTAATGCAGGTGATGAGCTGAAATGCAGCTTCCCCAGCCTGCCCTTTGGGGCTGGAACTTGTGCCCGAACAGAAGTGCCTGTGGCTTCTCCACTTCCTGGCTCCTACTGACTCCAAAAGGGTCCAGCAGAGCCTCTCCTCCTCCTGGCATTTTAACAGCCACTCTTGGCAGGCCTCCGCCCTGCCAGCAGAGTGTGAAAACAGAGTAAAACAAACATCACAGAAGGAAATAATTCTGACCAGCACACGAGGCCCTTGCCATGAAGACACTGGGAGGGACATCTTGGTTAACGATCTCACCTTCAACCCCCTTACCTGTTGCTGCTGCTCCCACTTCCATTTGCGTTTCACACACGTCCAAGCCTCTTCTCTAACTTGAGACCAATTTTTTTTGAGCTGGGCTCTGAGAATCTGACCGGAAAAAAATGGAGATTAATATTAGTTAGATATTAAGTATTAGGAATAAATTCTTTACTCAGAAGGAGGTAAAATGCAGGAACACCTTTCCCACAGAGGCTGTGGATGCCCCATACCTGGAAACATTCAAGGCCAGGTGACAGGGCTCTGAGCAACCTGATCTAGTTGATGTCCCTGCTCATTTCAAGGGGGTTGGACTGGCTGGACTTTAAAATTCCCTTCCAACCCAAACTGTTTCACCATTCTTTGAATTGCAGTGAGATTTCAACTCTTCCTGGGCTGGTCAGGATGCTTTTTTCTGCAGAGGGGGAGCCACTCCCCTCCAGGGGGAGGAATCCCAGTACACTGTGCAGTGCTGGTTTGAACTGGACCCATTCTCTTCTTGCTGTCGTAGTGAAGAGTGTTTTCAGAGACTTTGAGGAAGTTTTGGTTATTTGAGGAATGACTGCCTCCTGTTCCTGGAACAATTACTGCCGTATCTCCTCCCTGGCCTGTTGACATCTGCCTAGACCAGAAAGCTGCCATCAGTACTGGTGGCATGTTGTACCACCATGTGTGTCTGTCCATCTCTAAATCCCATGGACCTGCCAGTGCTCAGCCTTGGGAGCAAACACCCCTGCACCAGGTGTAGCACCAGGCACAGACTTGCCCAGTTTCCCATTGGATTTGCAGCACTAAATTGTGTTGCATCAGTAGAAAGTGATTTTACCTTATTTTCCCACTGTAGTAATTTATTCTTCCGACTTGGTGCTGATATTTAAAGCACCCAACAACCAAATATAAACACACACTCTGACTCAGTCATGGTGTACTTTAAAAGACACAACCTATAAACATCCTTTCCTGCTGAAGCCCAAACAACGGCAGAGGGTTTTCCTCCGAGCAGGAGCTGCAAGGTTGGCTCTGAACATCTTCTGCAGATGCTGTGGAGTCCCCTGCAGCTCTTCACTTTTATCCCATTTCTTCTGTGAATGTTTCTTATTACTCCCCAGATGTCTGAGTGACAATGTTTAATAGCACTCCTCCATCATGCTGCCTGGAATCCCCGGGCAGGGGCAGTGGTTTGCCTAAAAGCACCTTCCCAAATGCCACTGGCAGATTTGTTTTGTCCACAGAGGCAGATCACATGCCCAGGCAAGTTGTTTAATTTCCTGTGATTGTAGGAACACTTTCCTCCTCCATTCTTCACGTTTCTGACAATGGAAGGAATTGAAAATGTTTGGTAATTCAAAGAAATCTGATATAATTGCCAAAATGGAGTGAGAAAAGGCTGATTCGTATGAGTGGAGCATTAAAAGTGCTGACTACAACCAGTGTGTGAACAGCAGTGTGTGCCCAAGAGAAAAGGCAGAGGGGGAAGAGACCGTGACTCGTTTAGCTGTTAAATACAGAGATATTGAAGCTCTGACTATCACGGTTGGGGGGTGCAGAGAGGTGAGTGTGGTGCCTGTAAAGGGGATTACAGACCATGGGTTCACATTAAGAGGTGAGCTGCTCCTGGAGCTTTTATCCGTAATAAATGGAAAGAAATACCGGGTAATGGGAGATTTCAATCATAAAGATGTATGCTGGAAGTCTCATATAACCAGAAATAAATCTCTTTGAAGTTTCCCAAATGATGTGTGATCATTTCCTAGCCTAGGAGATATTACACCCAACATGAGATAACAGCATTTCAGATTCCACTCCGACAGACTGGTCTGTGTGTTGGAAGCTGATGGTGTCTGAGGAACACATGGCTGGGACTCTGATTCCACAGAGGTGGGAGAGAGGATAGAGGATGGACCAGCACAGTAATGAATCTACTCGGCAGCTCCAAAGGGATAATTTCCCAGGACTGAAGCAGCATAAAAAGAATGAAAGTTGGGCTTTCTATAAGAGGATTTTACCAGCTGACCAACCACCTTGATTTCGCAGTGATGTGAGAGGGCAATTTCGATTAAAATCCCATCCTGCTAAAAAGGGACAATGTCACTCACTGTGAGATAAATGACTTAACAAACTGATTGGGACAAATAAAATCTGCCTTGAAGTGCAAAACTACGTTGTCCCCACACTGCCAGGGCAAGCTGGGGGGCAGCTGGGGGGGAATTTTGGCCTTTGGTGGTTGAAACGCTGCGACCCCTCTGCATGTTCAGGCTTAGAAAATGTTGAGGATTGGGCTGGGCTGGTGTTGGTGGGAGGGAGGAGCTGGAGACAGCCCAAGGACCACCAAAAGCACTTTGTAGCCAGATGTAGGAGCTCTGTCTGTTGAGTTTATCCAAAGAAGACCAAGGGGTGACGTGGTGTCTGTGCTGGTGGGCTTTGTGGGGGAAGCACCAGGTGATGGGTTGAGAACAGGGCGAGGGGAGGAGACTGTGCCATGTGCTCTCAGAATTGAGCTGGTGGTTCTTCCTGCCTTTAAAAATCCTCTGGACATGCAAGATGCTGGTAAGGACACTGGGGATATTTGATTATACAAAGTATGTTCAGTGTTCCACACCATTTCCTGGAGTGGTGCAGCGTTGCCTGTCACAGGCTCGGCAGGGTGCTGGGAGGGGTTGGGGCCAGCAAGACACACTTGGGGAACACTATTCACACACTCCCTGCTTTTGTGTGGAGACTCATGAGCTACCAGATCCCAGGCTTGAGCCAGTGGATGGGAATTTGGGGCCCTGGAGTCCTGGCATACTACTAGGAGAACAGGAAAAATAAGTTCACAATCAGAAATATTGTGAAATGGCAAAATATTGTGGAAAAGGCTGGAGGTTTCATGCAAAGCTGAGCTTAGTTATGCCACTGCATCCCCCTCAGGGGACCCATATCCTCCTCTTGCAGCAGGCAAGTCTCTGCCTTCCCGTGTGTCCATTCCTTGGCTGCAGCACAGGATTTTACAGAGCATATTGGCACCTCCTGTGCAGAACAGCTCTTTAAGGGCTTGCTGTTACGATTACATTATGATTCCAAAGCAGGAGAAAGTAGTTTCTTTCCCTTTGCACCCATAATTGAGCTTATCTGGAACGACAAATTGATGGGCTCTGGAAAGGGAGCAGGAGTGATGTCGAGACTGGCCTGAAATTCAGTCAACAGCTTGTAGTATCTCTGGGAAGCCTCTGAGTACTTGTTACTGTGTCTTCTCTCTTCAAAATCCTGAAGGAAATCAAAGACAGAAATCTGTGAAGTCTTTGCAAGTGGTCAGATGACTTTATTTCTCAGCAGTTCTCTGGTAACCAAGGCTTTCTTATCTTCTTTTCCTCAAAACTGCAGCCCTGTTCTTGAACTCACATATAATACTGGATAATCTGTCTCTTACTGCAGTGCTTTCCTGGGGGAAGGAGGGATGAAAAGACATTTAGGATCTCTGTGGCATTTCAGAAGGCCCGTTTCCCAGTGGGGCGATGGGTCTGTTTCAGCAGGAAGCTGGAAGAAGAGTCTTGGCCTTGCTGAAACTCATCCCTCTGCAGGGGCAGAAATCAGAGCTGCAGTGAGACCTCAGGGATCCCTCACGGCCCTCGTGCAGAGCAGCCCCTGTGATGGGGGGTAAGTGAAATCCTTGTTCCCAGCCATTCTGCTGCTGCCCTGGATTTGAGAGAGGGGGAAGAGCCCCAAAAGACTGAAAACACCATGAAGAGCACCATGGAAATAACTCTCACAAAAAGCTGGGCTGTGGGTGTGAGATTTGATTCATTTGAACTGCCAAACACACCCAAACTCACCCGTTCTGGCCCAGCACCACCTTTTTGAGTCCTAACACGGGAAGGGTGTGGGGGCTCTTTGTCTGTGGGAAGTCTTATGAAAGTAGAAATAAAAAGAAGAAAGACCCCTTCAGCTGCCCATGGCTAATCAGGTATTCAGCTTGAAGGAGCAATAATGAAACCAGCACCACATCAAAGGGGACGCTGGCTCTGCTCAAGGAGGTGATTAAAAAATGTGAGAGTACCAGGCAGCCCCCAGCCAGCAGCAGGGGCTGCATTTCACGTCCTGTCCTGTACACAGAAATGCAGCCCCCTGCTTGTCCTCTCAGCTGCCACCTGCTCTGGGGTCATGCCCATCAAAGAGGCACTGGGGGAGCCGTCCTTGCAGGCAGGGATGGGTTTTTGTTCAGGGACTCTGTTTCTATTCCATTTTTCACACAGTCGAGTCACCAACGTGAGCCAAACCCAGCAGGTGCTGCCTCGAGTTTTAGTGTAATGGCCAACAGCAAGCTCCTTTGTGTCACAAAAGTTCAAATATGTTAAATATTCTGAATCAGGAAAGAAATTGAAGCATCCCAATTGGAAACACAGCAGAAGTAAAATAAATACAATTTTGTGGTAGCAGTTCACTGGGGATGGGATGCCTCCAGCTTGGCCTCCAGCTGTACACAAGTAGAAAAGGGGAGGGGGCAGTTCCAAGGTGGGATGGAGCTGTTCCAGTGCTTGTAGGTGGCTTTGCTGCCACAAGATGGATTTTTATATCAAATAGTGCCATAGGTGAGGAGCCCAACCTGCCTCTTTGCCAGGGATAAATACAGGGCATCTCCCTATCCCTCCATCCTGAACTGCAGGATCCTGCTGCACACCCACTTTTTGAGGACAAGAGCACAGATTTCTTGGTGTATGAGCATGAAGGAATCTTTTCTGCTCCCATCACAGGGGGATTTTCCACTCGACTCATTCATTTTTCTACCATTCTGGACTACTGTTACCTGACATGAGGACTTGGAGTGCAAGCTGAAATCATCCATGGTTTTGTCTACAAATAATGGCACAGCCTCTCACAGCTAAAGTGATGCCTAATGTTGGCATTCCTTTGGCCAAAACCTCCCCTGGAGGTCAGCAACATCCAGATTTCAGAGTAAGCCAATGCCAAATGAATCCACAAGAATCTGCTCCAGGACACATCTGAATCATGAGATCTTACAAAATGACAGAATTGAAGCAGCCAAAGACCTCTCAGCTCCTAAACAAACCCTGTGATGTTGCCTTTTTGAAAGGGACAAATTCTGTGCCTGTGGAGAGAGCTGGGGGTGCTCATCCTGGAGAAGAGAAGGCTCTGGGGATACCTTAGAGCCCCTTCCAGTGCCTAAAGAAGCTGGAGAGAGAGACTTCGGACAAGGGCCTGGAATGACAGGACAAGAGGGAATGGTTGCAAACTGAAAGAGGAGAGATTTTGTCTAGATGTTAAGGAGAAATTCTTCCTGTGAGGGTGGGGAGGCCCTGGCACAGGTTGCCCAGAGAAGCTGTGGCTGCCCCATCCCTGAAAGTGTTCAAGGCCGGGTTGGATGGGACTTGGAGCAACTTGGGATAGTGGAAGGTGTCCCTGCCCATGGCAGGGGGTTGGAACAAGATGGTCTTGAGGTCCCTTCCCACCCAAACCATTCTTTGATGATTTTAGGAAACTGGTTCTAAAAGAACATGCACTGGGAAGTGAAAACACTGGGTATTTTATCTCAACAAATGCAACCACTCAAAAGCAAAAAGCCAAAACTATTACTAAGCCATCATTGGGAAAGACGTTGGAGCCATGTGAGTTCCAAAGGGGGTGAAAAGAACATGATAAGAAAAAAAAGTGGGAACTCCACTGTGAATGGGGGAGCAAAGAGAAATGCCTTGCAATGCTCTGCCTTTGGCTCTTGCTGAAATCCCAACATGGAAGATTCCAGGGACTGAAATGATAGTCCTGAAGGTGAGAAGTCCCTCCCAAGTTACATGGGAGGAGGAGATGTCTCTGCCTGTGCTGGCTGTTTTGGGGGTTGGCTCACTACTATTCTATGAAAAAGAGGCAGGAAGGCTCCAGAACAGCAGGAGGACACACCAGGTGCCACCTTTGGGATGGACAAGACAGAATTGCCAACAAAAAAAGGCATTTTGGCATCAAATGACGGGGAGGAAATAAAACCAGAGAGCAATGACAGTCTGCCATTCGTGTCTCGCCTTGCCAGGGATAAAGGGTGTTTAATTCCACAAATACACTGGGTTGTGCTGGTTTCACCTGGCTCTGTCATCAGTTTCTTTGCCATCCTGAGTGTCAACCACCACGTGGTTTGTAAGAACAGAGCATTAGGTCACTTCAGCCTCCCCACGGTGCTGAGCTTTACACTGATTTTCCAGAGTCTGGCTGAGGTGCAGAGGTGTTGGTGCCCTGACTAGGAATAAAACAGGCCAATGTGCTTCAAAGTAGTTAATGGATTTATCCACTCGGTATCCAGCAAGGGAGACAAATGGGTTTTCCGTGTTAAAGAGGGGTGTGGAGGCCAAAGGGGAAAAAAGTGTTACTGGGTGGTACAGAACTGCACACAGAGTATGTATTTGTGCATTTCAATGTGTGTGAGTTTTCCTCAATTGATGGATTTGGCTTAGGAAATGTTTTTTAAAAAATCCCAACATGGCCAGGAAGTCTAAAACTGTGGCTTAAAAATTACTTGGAAGCAGAGGAGTCAGAACAGAGTGATGGAGGGACTCCCTCAGCCCAGGGCTGGCATGGACCTTGGTGGAGGCTGAATCCCACAGGTCTGAGAGCACTGGGAACCCCTTCTTGAAGGAGACCTTGTAATTCCTTCACCCCTGGGCTTGGGGAAGCAGCTCCCACAGGCTGTGGGGAGTGACACCCAGGAAGGCAGGACCAGCACAGCCCCTCTCATTGACCTCACCGGGGGTTATGGAAGGAGCCCTGACCTCAAGCATCCTTTCCCCAGCTGTGAGACCTGCCTTTGTTTAAGACCTTTATTGTTCAAGTCCTGGAGAAGAATAGGCTGTCGCCGGGAGCGACTCTTGAGAAGAAAATTGCCACACAGGCAAAAACCATCCTCGTGTCCTTTTTGCAATAGAACTGGAATTTCTCTGACTGCCTGGTTTCAATAAAAAGCCCAGAAAGAAAGAACTGAAGGGGGCATTGCTTTTCATGGAGTGCCAGCAAATAATTGCAAGAAGTTGCTTGTTTTTAAAGAATTGCGTGCCTGGGGACAGCACAGGGTGCCCAGGGCTGTGCAGAAATGCCAGATTTGCACCCATTTCAGCCTGAATTCTGCTGCTTACTCTTCTCCTTGAGAACTCCTTGTCTGGGTGCTTGTCTTCCTCTCCTAAAGCTTCTCCTGCTCCTGGGTCTAGCCAGGACATGGGAGCATTGGATGCTGCTCAAAGGGGTGTTGAGCCACAGAGGTATTTCTGTAGGAAGGTATCGATCCTGGCACCTGACAGACCGTCACGCAGGCATTGGGGCCAGTGCCCATTCCCTTTGGCCACTGGAAGGGGACGGTGTGGTGGGGGTGGACTTGCACCAGCACCCCCCTACTTCAGCTCCAAATGTCACTGGGGTTGGGCACTCTGTCTCTAACAACCTCAAAAGAACCCCGAGATCAAACACTGCCAGAACGTTACAGAAAGGCTTGAATTTATGGCTGTGAAAACACCAGGCACACAGATCTATGCTACATATAAATCATGTTGGGTTTTTTCCTCATAATTCACCCTTTTTCTTCCCCCATGGAGAACTGTTTGCTTTGTATTTATCTGCTGCCTTTGTGCAAAGCTAAAGCATTCTGGGGTTTGCAGTCACTAGTGAGTCCCTCAAACTTTTCTGCCTTGCATCCTGTGGTAGCTCCTGCCAAATTCCATTTTCATATGTGTTCATGCCACAGAAAGTATCACACCTGCTGGCATCTGGAGTGTGTTGGTCATGGGGTAAAGGGGCTTGGATTCCACAATGTAGGGTTTTGATTTTTTTTTTTTTTTTTTTGCATTTCAATGCCACTGGTTTGGAGCTTTTAGTTCAGACTTTACAAGCTGTAGACAGTGTGCTGACACCAGAAGCATTGGTGTGGATTTTGGCCACTGAGACTCTTCTGGTAGGTTCACTGTCCCTGCTGCTGGTTCCCTTGAAGGCTCCACAGGTCCCATGACATCAGCAGTGCCAGGACAAGATGGGATCCTGTGCCCCACATCCCACAGTGTGTCCTGCAGGATGCCCTTGTTCTGTATAAGCATAGGACAAGACTTTGGAGGAAATCTTCCATCAAACCCTTGTGTTTCACCTTAAAACAGCCCTTTTTTGCTGTTCTGCCAGTTTGCTACAGAGGCATCAGTGTGGAGTGACCATCTGAGCACCTTCTGCATTGCAATCCCAGGAGAATGGTGTTTCTTCCCTGCAGGATCAGCTGGGAGGGTCCTGAGGGCAATGGCAGGAAAGCCTACAAATACCACAGGCATATTCCCCAGTTTGGGGCCACATGGGGTAACTCAACCCCCCCAGTGCCAGTGCAGCTCTTCTTCCTCTCAGTTCAAAAAGCTTTGTCAAAAGCCCTGGAAAAGCTTTTCAGAGGCAGAAGAACAGAGAGCGAGCAGAGGGATTGCACTGGGGGCCTGCAAAATACTGTCCCTACTTGGTGAGGAATTGCAACAAAACATACCAAAGCCAGTTGTTTGGAGGAATCCATAGCCACAGGTGACATTCCAGCTTTCCCACCCATGGCTTGTGGTTTCCCACCCATGAGTCCCTCGTGAGCCACCCTACAAAACACGCCCTCTTCAGAGTGCAGAACAGCACAAGGGGAGCGGGAGGGAGACTCCTGTTGTGTACCCTGAGCCACAGACAGAGATGATAAGAATAGTGATAAATAGTGATAACAACAGTGATAAATAGCAGGGAGACTGGGCCAGGGGTAGGTGGTAAGAGGCAGCAGAAGACAACTCTGTGCTTGGCCTTTCCCACCCTCGACACAGAGGAATGGAGAGCCTTGGAGGCAGCATTGCTTCACACACCACCACAATGTGCAGCCTCGGGGTGTTTTTAACCTCCCTGGTCAGGAAAGGGAGGGCAGAGTGTCAGGGCTGGGGTGGAATATTCAGGATGGCAAATTGATGAGCTTCTCAGAGGCAATTGTGAGCCTTAGGGACAGCAAGGCTCACAGAGGAAGAGAAGAAGACACACGAGGGAGGTTGGGACTGGCTGGACCTCATCCTGCTGCGCTCCCAAAAACTCTGACTTTACGGAACGGCGTGGGAAGGTGTCCTGCCATAACGGGAGAAATAAGACAGCTCTGCCTTGAAATGTCTGGGCAGAGATTAAATGTGACTTACTGGAAGGAAATCTCGCTGTGATATTGTGCCAGCGGGCCATGAATTCTCCCTGTGAGCGGCACGGGGCCCTCGCCTGCCAATTAGTGAGTTTGGGGAGCGCATCCCGCACTCCTCCCCACTCCTGCAGCACTGCAGCTCCTCGTGGGGCCAGAGCATGTTCCTCTCTTCCAGAGGCCGGGAACTCATCGCTCCATTTGTTTGTAACATGATTTTCTCAGTTCAAAGCAACCAATGCTTGTTTTAATTAAAGAATATGTTTCTCTTTTCTTGCTTCTTGGCCTCCTGCCTGGCGCTGCATTTTCGTGCCTCGAGAATAAAGTGTTTCATTCAAAACAGAATCCTCTTTGTCCCTGTGTGGCCACTGCTCGGAGAGGTGAGGGAGCTGGGGAGGCGGCAGAGGGTTCAATTTTGGGGGAGGAGGAGCAGGGAGGGAGAAATGGGCCGGATTACAGAAAAACTGCAAAGAAAAGACAAGTTCTGCAGCACTCATCTCACTTAACTCTTCCCATTTTCCAAGAGCCGTGGCAAATCCTGTTTATGCAAATCCTCACCTTAGCAGCTTTCAAACGTTCTTAGAGCCACTGGTGTGCACAGAAGTGGAAATTGGAGGTACATAATCCCAGTGAACGCTCCGTACCTGTGGAGCTCCCTGCGCAATGTGTGAGCGATGATGTGGCACATTTCACTGGTGTTTGCTGACCGCTGCCCCCAGCACCAGCTGTTTCCTCACAGCTCTGCTTTAGCTTATCAACCCTCCCTGATATTGGGCTAAATTCCAAATAAAGCAGGGAATCAGTTGGCAGTTCATTTGATGTGTTCAGGGGTTTTTTTTTCTCCACACTTAATTGAGCATTCCACTTCGAGTAATCCTCGGCGTTAGATTAAATCTCTATTGATCTCGTTTTAATGAGCTCACCACCGTGACCAACAGCCCTTTCTCCCACAGCAGATGGAGACGTGGCCATCCAAACCTGTGGCAGAAACCCCTTGTTTGGAAGGACTGGCACCTTCTCCTCTGTATGACCGTCCTTGGCATCCCATTCCCCTGGAGTCTGCGGACCAACAGCCAGTAGGTACGCCTTGTTGTTGTTTGTGCCTCTTTGAGATTCCTGTTGCAGGGAATCTCTGTATAAAGGCTGCCAAGAGCTTCCTGCTCAGAGATTTCACTCCTGAGCAGGCAATGTCCAAGCCCACCAGTGTGAAGGGAGGTGCTGAAGGCTGTGTGTGAGCTCTCTCCTGTGCCATGGGGAGACCAGGAGAACCGGAGTGCTCACAGCTCTGCCTGCCTGCTTAGGGGGAAATATTGCAAATTCAGGTCTGGGGAAAATCAATCTTGTGAGCTACAGAATTGATTCCACTCTTGCATTTAAATTTCCACTTGAGATTAAAATATAAAATGAAGGAAATCTCCCTTTCTTTCCTTGTGATGAAAAAGAAGTGATTAATGAGCATTTAAATCCTAATGACAAACACATCCTAATGACCCAGCACTTTGTGATTTGCTGCACCGTAGCATTTTGTAAGCTTCGTGGACCAAATGATCTTTAGGGTCAGCTAATTGCACCTTCTACCTAGCAAAGGTTGTGGGCATTTCCAAGGTGGTTTTTGCATGCAGTTCAACAGCTTGTATTGGACCTGAACAGTTTAACCCTGTTTGAAAGACCTTGAGGTAAAGACAGCAATGTGGGGGTGTTCTGGGGGAGGGGGTGGGGAGCAGGGCAGTGCTAGGGAAGAGACACTTGAATTGATCTCTCCTTACCACACGGTTTAAGAGCTCGTATCATCAAAAGATGTCATACTTTAAATAATGTATTAAAGCTCTCTGCCCAGTTTTGGTGGCTTTGTGACAAGTGGCATTGCTCAAGCACAGCTGAGATGCAGCCACTGGGGCAGGCATGTTGTCTCATGTCTTCTAACATGAAGTTTGCAATATGAATTTGCCAACGCTGCCCATCATAATTTTCGAGTTTGGTTGCTGCTCACTTGCTTTTTTTCCTCTTTCTTATCCACAAAGACAGTATGTCTTGCATCAGCAGATTGTGATTAATAGTCATGATGTGTAATGACGTTAATTAGCAATAGCTATTGCTAATGATTAATAACAGCAGCTAAGTGAAACCTTGGCTGCAATGATTTATTTTGTACTTGTATTGAGCTGTGCATCTGGCAATACTGGGGTGCTCTAATGGCTTCAGGGAGGAATGTCTGTGCAGGGATGTGAAAAGTTGGGAAACGCATTGAGTGAAGTAGGTGTGTGGACTTGCCTCTCCTTATTGCTGTGTGGACTTGTGCCTCCTTATCCTTATGATCCACTGGGAAATTTGGGTGCTTCAGTGGGATGGAAGATGGAAGCTCATCAATGCCATAAGGCTTCAGCACAGGTCACAGGATCATGGAATGGTTTGGCTTGGAAGGGACCTTAAAGACCATCTTGTTCCATCCCTCCTGCCATGGGCAGGGACACCTTTCACTATCCCAGGTTGTTCAGAGCCCCATCCAACCCAGCCTTGAACACTTTCAGGGATGGGGCAGCCACAGCTTCTCTGGGCAGCCTGTGCCAGGGCCTCACCACCCTTACAGGGAAGAATTTCTCCTTAACCTCTGATCTAAATTTCTCCTGTCTTAGTTTAAAACCATTCCCCTTATCCTATCACTGTCTGCCTGTGTGAAAAAGTCTCTCTCCCTCTTTTTCATAAGCTCCCTTTGAGCTGTAAATTCTCCCCAGAACCATCTCTTCTCCAGGCTGAACAATCCCATTTGTCTCAGCCTGTCTCCATAGCAAAGGTGCTCCAGCCCTCTGAGCATTTTTGTGACCTTCTCTGGACTCGCTCCAACAGGTCAATGTCTTGTGTTGTGTAGAGCGGGATGCAATGCTCCAGGCAGGGTCTCAAAAGGACAGAACAGAGGGGGAGAATCACCTCCCTTGGCCTGCTGCCCACCTGGGTCCCCTACAAACCATGAATTCCAAAGGGTTCAGGGAGAAGGCTGTAATTACTCATGTTGGAATGAGAGATGGGATCACCTCTTGTGGGGTGCCACAGGATTTTTAAGACACAGAAATGCTGTCTGGGGTGTAGGAGCTTTTGTCCTGGTGTTGAATCTCTCTGTGCCCACCTAGAGGGGAATTGCTCTTTCCTTCCATGAGACATTGAGGACTCATTGCAGGAATGATGAACTGAAGCCAGGTTTGGATTCCTGATGAAGTCCTTCTTCAGAGGCCAAAATGTAAGTTGTGTAGCATGGATTTTATACAGCTCCTTCACAGGAAAATGCTGTTTTAATGCCTGTAACTTATTTTGACATTGGATGGGAGACAAGCCAGAAGCACAAAGCAATAATCTCCACCGTTGCTAGGAAGGACCTGAAAAAAAACTCCAGCTTGAACATCCCTGCACTTTGGTAAAACAAGTAGGAAACCAGAATTTGCAATATGGGCACATAATTGTTGTTCATTACCCAGCTGAACGGAACGGGCCCCCGTTCACCATGACCCCAGTGCTGGTTCCACCTTCTGGGAGAACTAACTTGCATTTGCATTAAATACAATTATTCCTTTTTTTTCTCCTGCTTCCTATTAATTATATGCAATTTACTCTGAAAAGATCTGTTACTGTGCTAATCTTAGCAATGGCTGTGCTGCAGCGAAAACATTGCACAACCCTCTACGTCTGTAAGCGCTTCGAGAGATGAAATTTCAAATTAAAGAAGCAGCAACAAAAATATCCTGCACCACTTCTCCAGTTTCCCTCTGTGGCACAAAGGTTTCCAGGAGGAACATTGTCCTTTATTTATAGCCACTTCTGCTACCGCTGCAGTTGTTCCTGTGGTCTGTTCTTTCTAATTTAAGTTGCAGCACGAGGCAGTGCCCGGTTATTTGATTTGCCTCGACGGAGCCACGCAAAGGGATGATGCAGGAGGTGTAAGAATAGTCTGTGCTGGGCAGGGACTGACAGTCTGGGCCACACAGGATCATCCCACAGGCTTGAAGGGAGTGTTGGGCAGCAGAGCTGAGTGGCTGGAAAGCTCTCAGTGGAGAGCTGGTGGCTGGAGTCCAGCTCCAGGGAAGTGTGATGGAAAGGTGGTTTCTGAGGGCTGGGAGACCCCATCGTGCTTTACGTGGTGCTGATGAGAAAATGAGTATAGAAGGGGGTGTGAGGGGTGAGAACCCCAGAGAGCACAACTGCCCAAGTCTGACTGACAGGAGTCAGAAGAGGCTCCTGCACTGCAGGATTTCTCTGCAGGCTTTGTTGTTGCTCACAAACAAGGCTGTGGGATGGAACCCTGCCCTCCTGTGGCCCATGGCATGGCATTTTTGGGAGCATGGGGCTGGCAGTGGTCAGCCACCAACAGACATAAAGGGCCAAGGTGACCTTCTCCTCTGACACCCAAGGAGCAAAGGCCTTAGAGGGCCCACACTGGAACCAGTAACTTGCAAACCAGTTCAATCAGCTATTTTAGACCAAGGCACTGTCTTTGTAGTGACCTCTGTCAAGTGCTTTGAAGCCCATTACAAGAAACATCCATTTTTATTGCCATCACAGCTGGGGATAGTCTGTGACCTGCAAGGTTCAAAGGATCAAGCCAACAATGAGATGAAGTTAGGGCAATGATCCTGGTGGAGTTGCAGTCCAGCCAACCCTGCCTAAGCTGCTACCACATCCTGAAAACTCCTGGGCATGGGATCACAGAATCACAGGATATCCTGAGCTGGAAGGGACACACAAGGATCATCAAAGTCCATCTCCTGTCTCTGCACAGGACAGCCCCAAGAATCACACGTTGTGCCTGAGAGCGTTGTCCAAACTCTACTTTAGCTCTGGCAGTCTTGGTGCTGTGGCCACTTCCCTGGGGAGCCAGTGCCAGGATCCGTCTGTGTGGGTGTGCAGTGTGGGTCCTGAGAACTCACTCTGGTCACCCTTGTAATCAGCAGGGTGAAAGGCACCTGTCACTTGGGCAGAGGGTGCAAACAATGTCCATTTTGCAGCCCATGGGCTGCATAGAGGGGAAATCATAGCATGGGTTGGGTTGGAAGAGACCTGAAAGATACACTGGCACAGCCATGGTGTTCGTGTTTCCTGTTGGTTTGTTCCATGCAGCCCTCAGGTCAGTGTTTGTGGTGTCACGCTGTTCATACAAAATGCCTTGCTCTCCCCAGGGACTGCAGAAGGATTTCAACATCCCTCCCTGGGCTTTTGCATCCCTGGTGGCACCAATTTTGCTGAAGGTTTTGTGACACTTCAAAAAAAGGTTGTGCCTGGAACAAAGCTACAGCTGGAGTGAGTTTGTGGGGCTGCACATTCTCTGATTCAAGCCTGATGATTAATGAGAACACGAGACTTTGCACTGAATTTCCATACCACGATGTGTCTGGTTGACCCACAAAAGTAATTTGAAACCAACTTTCAAATTTGTTCCCTTTTGCTCTTGGTGCAGCCCAGTGTGCAATTTTTCAGCAGTAGCAGTGAGCTAAGTGGAGTCAATGAGGGTTAAAAGGGGCTTTAAGAAAAAAAAGGGAGTCATGTTTGGTCAGGTTGTTATTATCCCAGATCGATCCCTACAGGATTTATTGGGCAGCCCATGGAAAGCTGTACTGACACAACTGAGTGGGCAGCATGAGGAGATGTTGGGATTGCTGGAATTGACAGAGGAGCTAGAGAAAGTGTTTGCCAGCCTGCAGCACGAAGGGAGAGGGCTCCTTTAAAGTGAAACTCAGTGGAGTGACTTAGCTACTCATTGACTTATCTACTACTGACTTATCCACCCAGAGCACCATCCCCAGTGCAGGAAAAACAGACTAAAAATAGGAGAAGTCCAGTTTGTTGTAACAGACTTGATGCACAGAGAAGATATTCATGGAAATGTTTTGAAAAAAACGTCTTGGTGGATAGCATGGAAAACTGTTAGTAAATTCTTCACCACAGTTCATGTGCACAGAGATGGAAAATGAAAGGTAGGAATGAAAGGAAGGCAAAGCAAGACAAAACTAAATACCTTAATGATTAGTAAAGCTTCAGTATCAGAAAGAATATTATAACTTTAAAGCTCGTGATGAAAAACTGAGAAGTCAGAACCCAGCCGGTTCACACCACCTGAGACAGGCTGAGAGAGATTGGAGTGTTCAGCCTGGAGAAGAGAAGGCTTTAGGGAGACCTTGGAGACCCTTCCAGTTCCTAAAGGGGCTCCAAGAGAGCTGGAGAGAAATGTTTCACAAGGGCATGGAAAGACAGGAAAAGGGAGGATGCCTTTAAGCTGAAAGAGGGCAGGGTTAGTCTAGATATTAGGAAGAAATTCTGTACTGTAAGTGCTGGTGAGACACTGGCACAAGGTGCTCAGAGAAGCTGTGGCTGCCCCGTCCCTGGAAGTGCCCAAGACCAGGCTGGATGGGGCTTTGAGCAGCCTGGAACAGTGGAAAGAGTCACTGCCCATGGCAGACGGTGGAACTAGATGGTCTTTAAAGTTCCTTCCAATGCAAACCATTCATGATTCTACCTGAACCAGGTGATCCCCCCTCACTGGGGACTTGTGGGAACTTAGGAGCTCATGGCTCTGACTCTCGAGGGAACTAAGGTAGCTTGGCATTTTCTTTTTCCACCGAGCAAAGTGCTGGGCCCCAGGAGCTGCTGTTAAACCCTCAGTCTGTGTTCCTTATTACCACTCTGTATGGAGTCGAGCCCCAGTGCAAGGGTAATACATTGAGCTTATTATCCTCATTTTCCAGCACAGCAGAACTGAATGCAATTACTAAGCCTCTTAGAGGTGATTTGACTATGCAGATGCTCTACAGCCTGCTGCTTTTTCAGCCACATTTAGTGCCTGTTGAAGAACAGAAATCCTTCTAGGCTGATACTGGAGCCATCTGGTGATGTCTTTTTCAGTCCAGTAAACACTTCTGGGTTCACTTTAGAGGATGTCAGTACTAACAGCTTATTTAAGAGCCAGAATGGATGAACACAGACTGGGTGACTATCCAGAGCACATACACCTTGGGGATGATGCAAGTGTGCAGCAGTGATTGCTCCCAACACTAATGGTAGCCGGGAGAAATCTGAACCATTTCTCTTTGGGCATGGGATAGGCAGCTGAGTGGCATCTCTGGAAATGACAGCAAGCTTCCTACTTTGTGGGGTGGCTTGAATGTAGAAGTGTATTTGCATTGAGGAGTATCCCACTGTACTTCTTGGAGCAGAGTAACACCACTGATCCAGCAAGTTGCAGAGGGAGATACAGCACGTAAAGGATGCACAGTGTCTGTTATGCACAGGATTAGGCCATGTTGGAGGTGTTTTTTATCACCACACAAAGCTCCTGGCTCAACACTGTGTCCAGTGGAAGCAGGTGCACCTTCTTCCCACACCCTGGCTTTTCTCTAGACCTTTCCCACCCATGATGGGACCAGCCTAACTCCATGGGATTGGCAGCCTCTCATGAGCTCTTACCTATGGCTGGCTTTGCCCTCGGCAGCTCCTGAACTTTCTCTTGCAGGCCGAGGTAATTGTTGCAAACAATATGACTTGGCTTGGACAGTGATTTAGAAACAACCCTCTTCTGATGGTGTTTCCAAAGAACAGAGAGGTCTTTTTGTCACTGGGTTTTCTCTTCACTGAAGTTTCTCTCTTTAACTCGTATTGTGACTGTGACGGTTCCAGGAGCACGGTTATTAATCGATAGGATATGTGCCCACACATCCAGCTGCTCCCAGCCCTCCCTGTCCCTGCAGGTCAGTTATTCAGGCAGCAGATGTGTC
The DNA here is from genome assembly GCA_013400415.1 of Scytalopus superciliaris. Classification (NCBI taxonomy): domain Eukaryota; kingdom Metazoa; phylum Chordata; class Aves; order Passeriformes; family Rhinocryptidae; genus Scytalopus; species Scytalopus superciliaris. The sequence goes on along the minus strand of VXBX01006278.1, from coordinate 504,858 downwards.
CCTGTCACCCTGTCACCCCCTCCTTTGCAGTGATTTGCTTCCTGCACAATGCCTGCAGCAGCACCAGGCCATGCTGGGAGCCTGGAGAGCACTGTGGACCCTTTTCCTTCAGATTCCTCCCCAACAACTGCCCTTCCCCCACGCATCTCCACGGGGTGAAGCAATAGGATAAACTTGCAGGAAACTTTCAAAGAGATATTCCCCATGTCCTTTCCCTGCCAGACATGAGTGGTTTTCCCTCCTCCCTGTCTAGCAAACCACTCCACGGTGCCCATGACTAAGCCACATGCTGGTACCTGTTGCCATCAGCAGCTTCCCTGGTGCCTTTCATTCTCTCTTTCCTCCATGCTGGCCCTCGTGCTGCCAAGCCTTAATGAGATTGCAGGGTCTCCTGGTTGCAGCTCTGTCTGTCAGGCTCTTCTGTGAGGCATTTGCCTGCTTTCAAGTGATGTCAAGCCATAACTAATACTTTTAAAACTAACTGCTGGAGGATGAAGTTTTGAGATGGTTCGCAGACATTTCGCATTATGAGCCATATTTTATGGCAGAAGTTAAATCTCAAAGTCATTCATGAGTGCTTGTTTCTTCCTCTTACAGCCCTTTACTTCTTCCCTGGCATGTACTGTTGTTCTCTGCATGGCACAGTGGTATCAGGAGACCGAGATTTTGTCATATTTTTTTATCCTAATTAATGGGTAGGTGTTGTTGGAAAGGGTGGTCAGGCTCACCAGGCTGCACATTTCCACTGTGCCCTTTGTGTTGGTCCTGCTGCATTCTGGTGTTGGGAACTGCACCAGCAAAAAACCTCCTCTGGCACAAAATCCAAGGGCTCCGTGCTGGTTTAGCTCCCTGGACTGGCACTGTGTGGGTCAGGGACACACAGAGGGGTGACAGGAAGCTGCAGGATGAGCCCTGGGGTCAGGGACAGCACTGGGGAGCCGGACATCCTTCTTGGCAATGCTTAAAGGTAGGCTGGCTCCACTGTGTAATAAAGTCACAGTTACCCAGACCCCTGTGGAGATGCGTATCCTGTAACAGCTGCCCCTCAGTTCCAGTGTGAGAAGTGAGGTATTGGAAAGTGTTCAACAAATGCAGTATCTTTTCTTCTTCAGGAGCTGGTGAATCAGATGGCATTCAGGATACCTCTGCCCTTCTGAAGGGAATGAAATAAACAGTAAAGTCAGCCCTGAGGTTTGCCAGCACTTATATCTCAACTCCCTCACAGCCTCCCATGTCTGTCCTGATCTCAGGAACCTCCAGGACAAACAAGAGGCTTCTTTGTTGAGTAATCTGAGAACATCCCCGGGCTGCTGGCAGAGAGGCAGGAGGCATGGTGGGCAAGGATATCTGACTTCCCTTGGTGCAGGCAGCTGGAAACTCTTCTCTGTGACAGGGGACAGTGGTTCCTGTTCAGAGTACTGGGAAGCCATAACATGGAGCCCTGAGGTCACCTATCCAAGGACACACGGGTTTGCACAACCTTATGCATCACACCCAACACGTCTGTGCCTTCAGGTGTGCTTGTGCTCACCTGAATTACTCAGCCTGACAAAGGCTGGCTTCCTGCACATCTGTGCTCCTGCCAAAAGCACTCTGCAGGGTGAGTCACTCTGCAGTGTGGCAGCTGGTTCCTCCTGGTGTCTGCTGAAATCTGTGCACCTCTCCAAGCTCCCCAGAGAGGTCAGCTCTGTGCTGTGAGCCCAGTGCAAATGTGGGAATGGGTTTTGTGGAAAGACTCAAGGCAATACCTTGTTTTGGGTAGCTCAGGGCTCCAGAAAGATCTGTGCAGTCAATGGAAGTCTCAAAAGTGCTGGTGTTTCACTTGATTCAAAAGTTGTTCAAACCCAAAGGGGGATGAGATGTACTCCTCATGGCAGGGGACCATGCTTGTTTGCCTTTCGGTGGTTTATTTTTGAGGAAATGACCTTTTTGAGCTGTTTAGCAGCTGCTCTTTCTTCATCATTTATTTTGTTTTCAGTATTTTCCAAAATGTAAAGAAGAGGTCACAGCCCCACCACCCCAAGAAGAAGAATGGTATGAGACTGCTTAGATGATTTAGCCAGCCCTCTGCTTTCCCAGGCAATCAGTGCAGATAAATTGATTGATGAATCTGCACCCTCAGAACCAGAAATCATCACTGATATGATCAGGAAATAATTCACTTTGTCTTACTCGATGAAGCCAGAGTGTTGCCTGCGTGAAATTCTCTCTGAAAAGGGAGGGAGGGGTTCGTCTGTCTGGGAGCTGTGATCGTGCTCCTGATTCACGGCTCACACTCATTCCAGCACACTCCAAACACCCTCCTTCCCTGGGGACTCACTGCAGTGGGCAGCTGCCAGCAACCAGCTTGGCTGGTGCTTCCTCCTCTCACTGGCAGGACTCCCAGCCCCTGGTTTTAGGGGATGTGGTGAGAAGAGAGGCATTTCCTGCCCCTCGGAGGTGTAACCAAAGGGAAGTGAGCGGACTGACCACAGCAGGGAATTTTGCAGGTAACATTTTAGGGCAGGTAGAGGAATGCTGGCATGGGGAAACAGTGATGCTCTTTGAGTGTCGTGCAGTCGCTTCTATACCTGACTGAAACAACAATAAACACTAAGAGGAAGTTCTGGAAAAAATATCCCAACTCCTGCTCTTCCGGCACCTGAAAGTCACGGTCTGGAAAACACAGATCCAGTGGAAGCACTTTTGTCCCAGCCTTTCAGCTTATTGTGGGGTCTCAGCTCTTTCAGCAGCATAAGGAGCTCAGTGCCAGGTCGGTATTGTGCTCCTGCTTTGCAGAAAGTTGGGGGGAAAAAGTGGAATTAGTGGACACAGGGGTAATTGTGATGTGCTGTGGAAGTCAGCATGGCTTTTTATAAAGGGAAGTCCTGCCGTATGGTCCCACTGGAGTTTTCTGAAGGTGTCAACAAGCCTTTGGATAAAGGATATCCTGTTGATACAACCAGCTTGTACTTCCTGAGAGCTGCAGACAGCATCTCTCACCAAAGGCTTTTAAGGAAAGACAAGGCACAAATGGGAGGGTCCCTGGATGAATAAAAAAGGAATGAATAAAAATCCCAGGAAACAGAGAGTGAGAGCTCATGGTCAGGTCTTGTGGTGGAGGTTGATCAGCAGGGGTGTCCCCTCGAGATATGTGCTGTTTGCTCACAAACTCATTCATGAGCTGGAAAGGAGTAAACAGTGAAGTGACAAGGTTTAGTTATGATTCAAAACTACTCTGGGTATTAAAGATGAGGAAAGACTGGGAAGAATTGCAGAATCTCAGTGACTGGACAGAGAAATGATGCCCAAGGGGAAAAACAGCCCTTGGCTCACATGTGGCCCTGAGCTGGCTGGTACCAACCAGGAGTGAAAAGCTGGGGCTGTAACATTAGCTAAGCACTTTGTAGCAGTCATTAAAACAGGTCAAATGTTGGGAATTGACAGGAAAGGGACAAGAGAGCAAAACAGAGAATGTTGCTACATAACTGTATAAATCTATGGCTTTTCTAGCTTGGATCCTGTGTGCAATTCTGGTCCTCTCACTTAATAAGGAAACAACAGATGTGAAAAGATTCAGGTGAGGCAAAAAGGCTGATAAGGATTATGTAAGTACTTGATATAAGGGAGAACTAAGTAAGTTACTACTCCAATCTAAGTGATGATCAGAATAAATATATAACATCATGAACATCACGGGGAAGGTGAAGAGATTGATTTTTCATTACACTTGCCAATAAAAGGAGAAGGAACTAGTGATTTTAAGTAGGAGAGGACAAGCTCAAAGCAAATGGAAGGAAGTGACTCCTCATGCCTGTAGTTAAACTTTGGAACTTCCTGCCACAGTGTGTTGTGGGAACTAAAAGCTGATGTGGCTTCAAAAGCATCCCTTCAAGCAGCCTCTTTGAGGAAGGGAGAGATTGACTGCTATTAATATACCAAGCCCACCTTTTCAGGAAGTGCCTGAACTGCAAATGATTGCAAAATGGGAGTCTGCTTTGTCCATTTCTTGCTCTCTTCCTGAAACATCTGCTTTGGCTGATGTCAGAGAAGGATTCTTAGAGACAACAGAGACTGGTCCATGGGCTGCACGAAATCAGGGAATAAGATCATGCACTGACCACCAGCCCTTTCACAATGGTTTGAGTGTTGCACAGTTTTCTCAGCACTGCTGTGCATTTAAGGCCCTGTTGGGGTTTAATCCCAGCCAGCAACTCAGCCTGACACAGCCCTCGCTCGCTCCTCCCTGGTGGGAGAGGGGACAGAATTGGGAAAGTGAGAAAACTTGTGGGTTGAGACAAAGACAGTTTAGTAGGAGAAGCAAAAGCCACACACAGAAGCAAAGCACAACAAGGAGTTCATTCCCCACCTCCCACGGGCAGGTGTTTGGCCATGCCCAGGAAAGCCAGGCTCCAGCCTGTGTGTAACAGTGACAGGAAATCAACTCCATCACTCTGAGTGTCCCTGCCTTCCTTCTCCCCTCGGCTTCATATCTGAGAATGATGTCCTATGGTCTGGAATATCCCTTAGGCCAATTGGGATAAGCTGTCCCAGCTGTGTCCCCTCCCAAATTCCTGTGCACTCCCAGCCCACTCACTGGTGGGGTGGAGTGAGGAGCAGAAAAGGCCTTCACTCTGTGCAAGCTCTGCTCAGCAATAATGAAAACAGCCCTGAATTATCAAGACTGTTTCCATCACAAATCCAAACCACAGTCTCATACTTGCTGTTAGGATGAAAACTGCCCCAGCCCAAACCAGCACAGACCTCAAGGACCCAAACTGGGATGTAGACAGACATTCAGGTGCTTTTTGTCTTTTCTCTCATTTCCATGAGCCTGTACCTGCCTCAATGTCCTTCAGCCTGTTATCTCCAGATTTTCATTTCTCCTCTTATGGGAACACCATTTGCAGTCATGATCAGCTTGAGGATTTTGCTCCTATCCACTGCATGAAAAGGTAGAATGATCACAAAAGATGTAGATTCTTAGTATATTATTTCAAGTGCTATATTTAACTAAATTACCCCCTCTTTTGGAATTGTTTGTTATTCCTTTGGTGATAGAACAGCATCCTGTTTGCCTGCACATACTGCAGCTGCAGATTTTTAGTGAAATCCTCATGGGTTTCTTGAAATAGCTTTAGAACTGAACCCTCCCAAACACTGCACTGCACTTCCAGCTTGTTTATCCAGATCCCAGTGTGAAACAACTGTTCCCATCCCGTTGTCGTTCTTCAGAATGCATGGGCATGGTGTTTGTTCAGTACAAGTGTTTAGAAATGCCCCATAATTGTGCAAGTTCATCCTTAACAAACTTTGTGACTCAAACTGGGCAAGTTCCAGAAGATTTGTTTGCTCCCATAACCTTAACTTAGTGATGCTGCACATCCTATGGGAATAAGCCATTGTCAGCCACAGGAAATGCAGATCTCCTTCAACTACCACAACCTGATTACAGACAATGATCCATAAACTGGCAGTTCTGAGTAATATTAATCACTTTCCTGAACATTTGATTTAGATATATGGCTAAGTAATTAATTCAGCACTATAAATGTGGAGAGTTTGTAAATGTTGTGCTGCTATTAGGACAAACATCTACATGTTCCAGGAATATTCCTGGCTTTCCAAATTCCAAGTATTTGTCTTCCTCACAGGGAGAGCCTGGGAGCTAGGATTGCTAATTGCTTTTCCAAGAGGTGATCTTCACATGAAAGTTTTATTTGGTAAACAGAGAACAGGACTGAGTCCAGCCTAAAGGAGGTTTATGGATTAAGGTTCCTGGTGTTAATTATACCTCATAATTAACTTTGGTAGCTTTGGAAAACATTCAGAATTTGAACATCTGCTGCTAAATAACAGCTGAAAGCAGAGTTGAAAACCTGGCTGGTAAAAGATCCAGATGAGGTAGCCCACAACTAGTCCCTGGGAGATGAGAGACAGACTGGACAAAGTGCCAGTGGCAGTGGTTTCACAGTGTTCCCAGGCACCTCTCCACTGTCCTCCCCTCTAGCCAGAAGGGTTCTGCCATCTTTAACTTAACTCTTTGGTTTCTGTTTCAACTCCTTACCCCTGACATGGAGAGCAGTTTCCAATCTCCCTTTCCACCTCGCCCACTGTCACAGAAGACTCTCTGAGCAGCTCGGGGCAGGAGAACCTGCCTTCCTAATAAAAAGAGAAATGAGGATGAAGATATTGGCTGCAATAAACTGACTGTCCAGCATGTTACACAGATCTGCACAGTGACAGCTTGTTTCTCTTTGGTTAATGTGTAAACCTCAAATTAAAAGGACAGGTGTGGCATATCTCTAATCCAGACTACTCTGCTTCCCCAAGATGATGTTTCTCAAAGCTATATGGACACTGGTCAAAATTGCATCAACAATAAAATTAAAACAGCAACATTGCCTACCTGAAGTCCAAAAAAAAACCCCCAAATGAACAGGGGCACTGGAGTTTTGAAAGTCACCCAAGAGCTCGCTCCGTACCGGCCCCATCACGGCAAGTCAACATGCTGGGGTCAGTGTCAGTGTATTTCATCCAGGAGAGCAGAAGGACTTGCTGGAGAGGGAACTAATGACAGTGCCCCCTGCATGGCAGATGATCTCACATATGGAATCCACTTGGCCACAGGCACAACCACCCATGGAGCAGGTTACGATGATCCGGGGCTCCGGCTCGCGCAGCTCCAGCCGCTCGGCCGGGACAGGCGGGTTTGCACCGAGCACTCAGATATTCAGCACCTGCATCCAGCAGATCAGAGAGAAAAGAGCAAACCCTGGAGATACAAGACTCTAAAGCAGCAGCTGACAATACAGGAGATGCTTTGCTTGGTGCATCTGTTGCACAGATTATGGATAAGGAGGGTGCTGCTGAGCCACAATTTTTCTAGGAATTCTGTGTTGGAGGGCATTTCCCATGGGACAGGACCAAATCCTGTGTATCTTTGGGAATGAGAGAGCTGCTCCTGTTCCTTCTGGCACCATTTTNTATAATACACACAATATATATATATACAATCAGGGCACTGTAAGCATGATTAGGGCACCATACCCAGTGGAGATGGGCTTCTGTGTTTTCATATATAAATCTCTTAGCCTTATTGCTCATCTTATCCTGTTTTCCTCAGTGATGTTGTATTGAACTTTTTCCTTTTTTCACAGCTAATACTTGGTTTTTTTCCACCACTGACATCAGTGTTGCGGAGCAGGAAAGTGCAGGGAGTGTCGACTGATCAGGATTAGGTGACACTTTTAAGAGGCTGGTGGAGACAAGGCTCAGACCAAACACATCTGCTCAATAATTCACCCTGCACACAAGTGCTGCCCTTGCCTCCGACTGAACTTCTAATGAACTGCAAATTGCAAACAAGGTTACCAGCAGCTTATCACTTGCTTGGAGTGCTGAGGATAAAGAAGGCTGCAAGGAGTTGCTAAAAAATACAGGAAGAAGCAGGAAAGGTGTTCCATTAAAACAAATTAAGGGCACGGAGAGACTGGTGGTTTCTGGGGTTACACTAAAGGGCTTTGATGAATGGCAGCTCCTACAGGGTGGTATTAATTATCTACTTGTAGTCTGGGCAAACTGGTTGCTGTCTCAGCATCAATGCACAGACAGTTCTTCTGATGTCATATTAATCCACATTAGACCAGTCATCTCTTCTTTGTCTCCTTCTCCACCTCATTTCTCCCCTCTTCTCACCAGCACAAACCTTTATTTACACTGTTTTTTTGACTCATCTTTAACATGTCTCTCTTTCCTGACCCTCCCCTCCCATTACCCCTGTATACTCTCATTCCTTTCAACCAGCCTGTCCTACTCTTTAGGTCGTGCTGTCCCTGGGATCCTTCCTCTATCACAGACAAGCTCACAGCTATCCAAGATCGTTTTTTATCTCTTGGAGTCTTTAATGCCACATCATTTTCGGGATATCTGCCACTCGTCGAAAAGGGAGAGGGCAGCAGGTGAAATGTGAGGGCTGTGCTATATAGGACATAAAATCTAGCAGTCACATCTGGGTCTATTTCTGGCACCTTTCTCCCTCCACCTTCTCAAAGGTCTTGTCCTCTTCATCTCACAGTTTTTCTCTTATAGGGCACTTCCTGCTGGCACTCCCATCTTGTATCAGATAGAAAAGTGTTCAACTTATTCTCCACCTGCTGCCTTTAACCCTCTTTTGAACAGGTCCTTCCCTTGATACTCTTCTCCCCTCACCTATCCATTAGTTATCTTTTTATACATTAAGCTTATCCATATAAATTATCCATTAAGCTACTTATTATCTGTAACTGCCCAGCTTCCCTTCATCACCCTCCTTCTTTTATTTTTTTCATTTCAATTTTTAATGTTCATTTTCCCCCCTCTGTTTCTTTCTCCACAACCTCCCCACTCAGTTCTCAATTAGTTTGTTAATGGGGTTTTTAGGCCCAGACTTTCTAGGGATACCAAAACCAGGAAAGCCACACTCTATTTTTCCTTTTTCTTACCACTTGCAGAATAGATGCTCAGTTCACTCTTTCCTCATATTGATTTCCTCAGCAGCTATTCACAGGGTTTATTCTGTGAATTGATTCAGCATTAGGGCTGTGTTATTTCCACCTACTTGGAGAAGTAATGTGATGCTGTTTTCATTCCCTGCATATTCAAGGGCATGACAGATCAAGCATGAATATATGTCTGATCTTAGCCATTTGTCCTGAACGTGACATGTGCTCCCTATCAATTCCTTTACCTGAAAATAACCTTATAATTTGTAGAGTTATGATCGTAGACATTAAATATAAACACTGACTTTTCCGCTGTTATATCCAACATTGATTAAAATTGGAAAGAAATATTCAGAAGCAGTTATTTTTCATGCCATTCCCTTAACTGTAATTGCTTCTTTCTCTATCCAGACAATAAATCCACAGCTGAGATGACAGTTTCATGAGTTTTAGTCCACAGACACTTCCTCCCATGTATGTAAAAGAACTAATAGAAATGGGGGAGATTCTGTGGCTTTCTTTCCTAAATCAGGTAGGCATGGGCTAGTCTTTGAATCTTTCATTGTTTGCTTCATACATAACAATTTTAACTATCCTGACACATGGACTGGTTGCTAAGGAAACTACTGGGAAGCCCATGTTGGGTTGGATAGGTTGAGAACACAAAAAGCCTAAACCAAAGCTTGTGTTTAGTCCTAAGGACTCCTTGGTCTGAATGTGTTTAGCAGAAACATCTCTGTGGAAACCTTGCCTGCAGACAGCCTCCAAATCCACTTTGCCTCTGGGCTGCCTCAGTCTGGGTTGCCATGGGGTGGCCTGGCAGTCAAGTGCTTTCTTCTACTTGTGTTTCCTCCATGGGTCTCTTTACTTAGATCCTTAATGGTCTCCAGCTTCTTCCAAGTTGAATAACCCATAAAGTTGAATCGTATCCTGCAGGTGAAAGAGGATGTTCTTATTAACTTCATTCTATTGATACAGAACATAAAACTACTTGCCCGTGGTCATAGGTATCATGTCCTTCACAGAGCAGGGACATCAACTAAACCAGTGCGGAAAAACCTTGTGCAGACTCTGAAGTGGATGGCACTCCAGAGACAACACTAATTACCAGAAGTAATTAGAGTGGTCATGTGAAGGGGGCTGTAACTTTGCCAGTTTGACCAGTGCTCATCCCTGTAGGAGCCTGCCAGGTAGAGGGACTCCACCACCCAGTGCCAGAGCTCCAGGAGGAAGGGAGGTTGTTGAGGGTCTGCAAGTGGAACTCAACAGGGTGATGGTTCCTCTAGGTCAGAGGTATTGCTGAGGTTAAGGCAAAGCTGCTTCCAGAAAGAAATAAGGATGGGTTGTTGTCATAGGAGACTCCCTTCTGAGGGGAACAGAAATCCCAAAATGAGGAGTCTGGTGGACACAGTCCCTGGGGAGGCAGTCCTGAAGGGCAAAGTAGTCCAGGAAGGCTGGACATTCTTCAAGAAGGAAATCTGAAAGGTACAGGAGCAGGCCATCCCCATGTGCTGAAAGACAAGACGGTGAGGAAGAAGACCAGCCTGGCTGATGAGAGAGTCTTGGCTGGAACGCAGGGGGAAAAAAAGAATTTATGAACTTTGGAAGAAGGGGCAGGCAAGTCCAGAGACCAACTAGGATGGTATGAGGTTATATAGGGAGAAAATGTCCTTTTCAGGCCAAAGCTCAACTAGAGCTTAATCTGGCTACTGCCATAAAACGCAATAAAAAATGTTTCTATACATAAAATCACAATAAAAGGATGCCTGAGAAGAATCTCCATCCTTCATTGGATGCAGAGGGAAACATAGTGAGAAGGATGAGGAAAAGGCTGAGGTGCTTGATGTTTTCTACATGAAAGACACTGAGTTGATGGAGTTTGTCCAGAGAAGGGAACAAAGCTGGGGAAGGGTCTGGAGCACAAGTCTGATGAGGAGCAGCTGAGGGAGCTGAGGGGGCTCAGCCTGGTGAAAAGGAGGCTCAGGGAGGACCTTCTTGCTCTCTGCAATTACCCAAAAGGAGGTTGTAGCCAGGTCTCTTCTCCCAAGTAACAAGCAACAGGAGCAAATAGTCTCAAGTTGCACCAGAAGAGGTTTAGAATCAATATTAGGAAAAATTTCTTCAACAAAGGGTGGTTAAGCATTGGCACAGGCTGCCCAGGGCCCTGGTGGGGTCACCATCTCTGGACAGATTTAAAAGATGTGTGGTCATGGCATTTAGGGCCTTGGTTTAGTGGTGGGCCTGGCAGTTAACCAGGTTAATGGTTGGACTCTGTTATCTTAAGGGTTTTTTTCAACCCAAAGGATTCTGTGATTAACTCCTATAATGTCCCATAATCTGAGGATTTAGATTGTGGCTGCATAAATTTGTCATTAGGGATTTTTAAATCCTTGGGCTTGAGGGAGAAAATTGGCCACCAAATATCCTTTGGAGCAGGACAAAATTGGGTCCTGGTCCGAGGGGCACTGAGAACACAGCTCCTAATGAAATCTGTAAACTCTGCAGTTTCCCAGCTTCATGCAGCACAGAGGCCAGGAGGCTGGGAAGGACAGGGAAAACTGGAATTGTCACTCTGGCTCCATCTCACAATGCAACCAGAGAGCACCTGTGTGCTTGGTGGCAAACTGTGATACAGTGGCCAGAAGTGTGTTCACTGTTCCCTTTCTTCTGGGATGGGTTTGAACTGTCTGAGCTCCTGCGGCCACTTTGTCAGGGCAAATCAGAGACACCCAGCTGGGGGAAGGAGGGACCCACAGCCAGGTGTAGCTGCCACATGGCACAGGCGTGCACTGGAACGAAGCAGACTCAGCTCAAAAGGTCTGGGCTGGATATGAACCAGTGCTAAACCCAGGAAGGAGCAGTCTGACCCACCCTGCAGCTGCTGAGCCAAACTCATCCTCTGGTTGGTGTCTCAGCAAGCGCTGCAGGGGCTGAGAGGAGCCTCGGTGACGAGCAAACCCCTTCGACAAAGCTGCCCTGAGATGAGGTGTCTTCAGCATCCCAGTGTTTCCAGGGCAACCAGAGCTGGAATTCAGATCTGATGAAAGTTCACCAAATCCAAGCTCTTTAAGACATTATATTTTTCACTGGCTGAACTGGAATCTTTGGAAGTTGTTCCTGAACAGTGGCTTCAGTTGTTCCTGAAGGGTGCAGCCTTGTCAAGTATCAGCAAGGGCACAACAGGCAGATGTCACACTTTTCTGGAAATAAGAGGCAGCTCCTTTGCCTTCAGTGCTGTTACTGTTCCTTGGGAACACTGACATCGCTGTGCTGTTGGATCCATGGCCATTTGGTGGAATTGCTTGTTTCTGAGAGGGTTTAGCAATGGAGACATCAGTAGAAGGTGGAAGCAAGCCCTGATATCTCTTTTTCCCTGACGGTGTATTACCAATCCCCTATATATAATAGATACCAAAGCATTTATCTCCCTTCTGCTTTTTTGGGATTTTTATTTTTTAGCCTTCAGTGTTGCAACTGTATATATTCCTGTGACCACATGAAGATTTCCCATGTTTGGGATTTCAGTAAATTCCAGAGCTCTGTGGTTTGTAATAATGTCAAGCAAGTGCTGCTGTAAAATTGTAAGTTGCTATTTCTCATCTCTTTGAATGACACTCTGCTCTTTTATTATAGGAAAGGGAAAACAGGCATTCTTAATCCACATGTCCTAGACTGTTCATGGTTTGATTTATCACATCTTATCCTTCCTTCCCAGATAAATGGCTCCAATCCTTTAGTTTTTTGTTCATTGCTGTAGGAATGCTTCTTGTCCCTGAACTCCCCAGTCCTGTTATTTATTTTTGAAACAGACTAACAAGTACAGGAGACTGTCTTCCGATGACAGCAATCACATACATTGTGTAACTGAATTATATAACCCTTCAGCCCATCCTTTATATAGCCTCATCTATGTTTGCTTTTTGGATGTGGCCACACAGCAAGCACAGTTCTCAACTGACCTTTCTCCAGTAATAACCAAGGTCTTCTCCCGAGTCAGTGCTTGTACTAATTTATTGTGGCACAAAGGCACAGTGAACTATGACAGCTCCCTGGTAGAACTCCCAGGCTTTCCACAGAGGGGAGTTACCCCAAAATCTCTGGAATAGTCTCCCATGTAGGTAAGTCCTAATTTAGGACCACATTCCAGTCTCTAGAGTCAGTTTGGGAAGAATCACGGAGCTGAGTCAAGGAAAAATAAATGTATGAACCATGAAGGTTGCCATGGATAGCAGAGCAGGGAGTGTACAAGGCTGGTGTGACAGGGTGGCTAAATAAAATGGAAGTGACACAGGCGAAGACCTTGAAACATGCAGCACAAAATAAAATATTTCCCCGAAAGACAGATCACTCAATTAAAAAAGAAAAAAGCCCCAATTCTGGGCAGAATGAGCTGTAAATCTCTGTGAGAATAGAGACAGCAACGTTCTCCTCGAGTTACAGTGAAGGGTAATAAATCTGCAGGTAATTCTCGGAGCGGCCGTTCAACACGATGACGGACAAAGGTCTGCAGGGCTCTGGCTTGCAGCTCCTCCTGCTCCTGGATTTAGCTTGGGGAATTATACACCAAGTCAGGCTACTGGGAATGCTTTTGGGATTGCAGGCTGGGGACTGCTGCCTCGGCAGGTGGGGCCTGGGCACTGAAGATACAGGTAATGACAAGCTCTTGTGCCCTGCCAGTCCCAACAGACCGCTCACCAGAAATTTAAGAACTGAAGGTTTCAGCTGGGGCGTCTCTGGTGAAACCCAACAGAGCTTTGACAAGCACTGTAGCTGCTTTCACAGCATGTTTAATTATTGCACGTCATTTAAGTGCCTGGGGAGCTGCAGCTGGAGGGGGAATCAGTGAATCTCAGGCAGACAATGGGGTGTTATTTCCTTGAGAGCTGCTCAGGACTGAATTTTTCTTAACAGTGTTGTTAAACATGTCCAGGACTGCTGGAATTTAGTGCTACCACACTCCTCTGTGCTGCCCTCACACTGACAGCAGTACAAACCCCTTTCTTTCTACTGGCATTCAGAACACGTGTGGAAATTTGATTCTTTTGGGAAGGTGCAAATGGTGGGGTTGGTCCCTTACATTGCTGTACACCAGAGGTGGTCTCTGGGGTTGGGGAAGCTCCATGTCTGAGTGCAGAGGCCATGCCAAGGAGAAAGGACAGGAGCTGATGGACCTGGAGGGTTTCTTTATGTGATGCTGGAAAGCTCTTGATACAGCAGCATTTCCTTCAGCAGCTGCAGTAATCCCATCCCAGCCCGTATCTCCAACACAATCTGCTCCTAAAATAGCCTGTTCCTCTTCACAGAAGTAGGAGATCTCATTTTCAAAGCATTTCCTCTGCTGGTAGTCTCCCAGCTTTTACTCACGGTGCTGGTATCCAGAACTGCTGCAGCGAACAGGCAGTGATGCCCATGCAGAGGGAGGAAGAGAAGGGACCTGAGGAGAGATAAAAATTGCCTCCCTCTGTCCTATGGGAAGCAGGGAGAGTCCACGAGCCAAAGGGCCACCACACAAAGGGCCAGAGGTGCTGCCTGAAGAAGGATGCAGGTGGGGGTAGATGGTCTGGCAGGTACCTCAGCACAGCCTGTACAAGGTGCTTCTGCACATCCCATGGCAGTTCCCAACCAGGAACATCAAGTGCTGCATCTTCCAGGACCTGTCCAAAAGCCACGTCACCATCACGAGAGGTGATGCAGGGTGCTACTGCCAGGGAATTGTTCGTGGTGGGTACAAAGAAATGCATTTACCACCAGGAAGGAGCCCCCATGCTTACAGTAACAGCTCAGGCTGCCATCCCAGCTGCAATGGAAAGTCATGCTCAGCCATGAAATCTCCGAGGTCTTGTCCTGATCCAGTGGCCTTTCAGGATCTCTAGCTCAAATCCTTACTTTCAGTCACCTTACTCAGAGGTCACCTTACTCACCTTGTTCCCATCATTCATTCTTCTGCAGCCCATTTGCCTCACCTCATATTTTCAGTCTACATCATTATAACGTTTAAGCCATTTAAAGCTCTTACAGACCATGCTTTCCACCTCTCCACAGTGTAAATCTTTTTATATAGAGAGATGTAGGTTCTCATATGTATGACCACAGAGTTCCTGATTTCAGCCCTGAATTTCAGGAGCAAATTCCCCAGCAGAGGACTCTGGTGGATGCACCCCAAACTGGCTTTATCTCAAGCCCCTAAAAGGCACATGCACACAAGTTAATATTCATTACTAAATTAATATTAATGTTCTTCCTCTGGGATGATTTATCTTCATGGACTTTGGCTTGGCACTGTCCATTTCGCTCACTGTGGGATCTATCCCTTGTTCTCCATCTAATTAATGCCTTGATATGAAGCTTCAGGTAAATGGCCAAACTTTCATTTATCTGTCCTTTAAAGTAATTGTTCCTTCATGGCTACAATTCTGTCTTTTTTATGAAAACCTCGTGGTATTCTGTGCTCTTGGGACATCACTGCTGGCTAAGCATTGCCTCCATACACCATAACACCAAAGAACGTGCCACCTTCCCTGTGCATCTGAACACCCATGTCCCAGCCCAACAGGAACTCACCTCTGCTTTCCCTCCACCTGCACTGCATGTTATAGACACTGATGGATTATTCTCCATGGACAAGACAGTGTGAAATTTGGAGCTGGCCTTTTTTCTTGCGTCCTCTGCTAGAAGGATCATTTGAAATATTTGTATAAAAACCAGCCTATTTCCCCGGTGGGTTTGTTGGAGTTTTCTGTAGCAGAAATCACTTTGTAGTAAAGCGTGTCTTTAAAACTGAGTTACAGTTTTGCAAGGCTGCTTTAATCCGGTCCAGCTCTCAGAACACAAACTTCTACCTTTTATAAAAATACTAAATTCACCACCTCCTTTCCTCCTTCAGAGCCTCTCTTCAAGCAGAATCTGGAAAAAGCCTAATTACTGGTCTTGAACATAACTCAGCAAAATCCTTTCTTGGCAGAGCTGGCCCATGGACCAAAGGCCCTACAATCTCCTTGTTGTAGCCAGATCCTCACTCATCCCACTGCCTGGGCAGGGCTGATAGAGTTGCCCAGCAGCCCTTTGCTCCCTGTAAAACCCCAGAGCAGCAACTGCTGATGGCACAGGAGGGGGTTGAGGAACTGCCTAGGAAGCGATGGGACTTTCACATCACACCGGAGCCATCTGCAAACCGGGGGAAATCCCACGGGGGGGTGAGGAGGTGATTTCCTTCCTGGCAGAATATCCCGCTCCAGCTGTGCTGGTGCTGCATGAGCAGCGAGAGGTGGACACGTCTGGCACTTGTGTGAGCCCTTCCAGGCTCATCTGCATTTCTGCTCACGAGGCCTCCCCACGACCTGCAAAAGGGACGTTTCCCTCCAGGTTTCCTTCTCTATTGTACCTCGGGAGGTAAGAATTTCGCAGCAAGGACTTTGTTGCAGACCCACACAGCAGGAAAATGTTTTGGTGATACAAAAATAGACTGATGGAAAAAGAGTATACCTCAGTTCCTTGAAGATTCCTTACATTAGAGGTACACATGGGCTTGGATTGAATTTTCCGAAGAGAAATGGTTAGTGCAGAACTCAAGGAAAACAACTGGGGTGTAAAGCACTCCAGAGCTTCTGGTTGAAGGGAATATCCAGCAACTCAAAATGTAAATAGGAAACAGTCACAAAATCTTATCTATATTCTGCAGCTAATGAAAACACTAGTCTCTCCTGGGAGCCAAGTCTGCTCTAATTTTAATGCATTTTCTTAGGTTTTCCTTAGCTGTGACTAATTTGTGCTGTCAGGTGAGCCTTTTTTGAAGTTAAAAAGCATATCTGAAGTGCTACAACCTCTAGCCAGAATATTTAAATAGTGAGTGTCCGCATCTTGGAGCCTGTCAAGCCAGGGGATGGCACTCAGCTGCCCTCATGCTCTGCTGAGCCATGGGTACAAGCAACCTCTGCTCCCATGGGACCCCTGAGGGAATTCTTTCCAGGTGAAGTGCTGCTTGCTGTGCTGGCCCCTTGCACTATTTGGGATGTGCACAGACAGCATTTGGACTGTCAAGCACGACACATTTCAAAGCTGGATCTCAGCAACCTCCTAGAATGAAATATCTACAATTACACATATTTAAATGTAACTCTATTATAATGTATAACTTTGAGGACCTGCTTACTCTGGCTGTGATCACATCATGTATTATACCCGGCCCTGCTGATTACACCATGAAATTCTACCCCCAGGCCACAGTGCCCTTTAGCCAAGGGTCAAAGGCTTTAGGAGACCCTGGGGTTTGACCCTGGTGGGGAGGGGTGGGATGGCACCGAGCTGCTCCTAATTGCTGTTCAGCTGCTGCTTCCTCTGTGCTCAGGTCTGCTCAGTGATCTGGGAACAGAGAGCAGAGAGGGCTGGAGGAACCCAGGAGCAGACACCAGCCCCAGCTGGGCAGCTCACCCTGCGTGGCAGGCGTGATGTATAGGGTGGGCATACCTTATGGTGTCAGGGACAGATGGAATAACAGGGCATCCTGAGTTCAGGAGAGCAATTAAGGCCACCTGCTATCCATAACTACTAGGCCATGGGGCCAGGCTCTGCCAGGCCTGGGTAAGAGGTCTCTGAACTGTTACTAGAAATAAAGATGGTGTAGCAATGTAGTAAGATGCTGAAGTGTTGCCTTCTGCATGTAATTTGGGACCAAGAGAGATGTTGCCACCTATGTGCTGGCAAGGGTCAAAGGAACTGTGGTCTGTTACTTTAATAAATTAGAGTTTCAACTGAGGTGGTCGGTGCCACCTAATGCTGTATATTCAGCTATGGCAGGGGGTCAGCAGGGATTTGGACAAGGGCCAAAGATGAGATTGCACATGATTTACACTTCATGTCGAGCATGTGACTTGCTGCCTACAAGGCGAGGAGTTGTTCGCACATAACTGTGTCTGCACTGTCCCTGCAGCTGAGCAGCAACAAACTATTGTGCACTTGTCTGCAGACTTTAACCCTGCAGAGCAGGGAGGGTTCCACCAGAGCTGGGTCTGTGGCAGTCACTGTGGACTCCTGGAAAAGCACAGGAAGGTGTGGATGTGTGAGACACAATTAACATCATGACAGTGAATGTTCTTCTGCTGGGAATGTAGCCAAAAGAGGCTTTGTGCTGGCTCAAAAAGTTTTTCAGCCCTTCTCTCCGTGCCCCCTCAACAGAATTTATTTTCTCTAAGCAAGGAAATAAAAAGCAGATTTTGCTAAAGTTACCTGTCTATCCTTGCTTTTTGCCAAGGAGATCAGATAAAGACCTAGGTGCTTCCTGAGTACAGCAGCAGCATATGCAAGCTGAACAAAAAATCCAGTCAGTGCTGGATTCCAGAGGAAAAGTTTCATTTGGATGTTCTGTGCTGCCTGGAAAGAGACCTGCATAGAGTGAAAGAGTTGTTATTTTTTACCATCAGAGCATTTTCATTCTGTCTGATGACAGCTGCGTCTTCCTGTCTTTCTCTGAGGCTGGCTGGAGTTTAATTCCTTATTTTCTGATTGGTTTCCTATGGAGACTTGCAGAACCATGGCACCTGATGGATTTTCCCATCCTTTCTTCTCTTGCTAATAACATTTAAATGTTTTCAGTCAAATAAGACAGAAGAGCAAAATGCTGAACAGAAGTTCATGCCATCTTTGTGAAAGCAGGCAGATGGGTAGAAAAATAAAGTATCTGTAAGCGTAGCTACTGAAATAAAGGCTGGAAGCTCATGCATCATTAGAGAATCCAGGTGGGAAGAACATCCTGTAGGTGCTGCTATTGTGGGAAAAGCTTCACTTGGTGATTTCGCTTGGGAGTCAGTCAATCAGGGCACAAGTCTGCGGGAAACAAGGATTCACTGGTGCTGGTGCTCACAATTCACTTGTGGCAAGTAACATTACGGGTTTTACAGGTTGCTACAAAGACTTCTTTGCATTGCTGATTTAAAAGACCTGGTGCACAGCCATCTCACTGCTTCCTTTCAGGAAAGGCCATCAGTGTGTTAACACCACATGCTCCAAATGCAGACTCATCTTCGAAATAATTCATGTACTACCTCACAGAACATCCAAATTTACCTCTTCACTCTGGGGTTCCCAAAGCACTTGGATTCAAAGCCACATCCAAACTGCACACACTGGTCACCCTCACACCACACACTTCTTCTCAAACCTGTTTGCCTCACACCTGTTGAACTCTAAACCTCACGGGACCAAATTTCACCTGTAGGATATTCAGGTGTTTATTGAGTGCTGTTACTGTATACGAAAAGTGCACAGTACTGCAATCCTGTGGCATCACACAGAAATTAAATACCCCTAAAAGTGTCAACTAATTAAGCCTCCTCATTCATATCTGCAGTAGGCTGGGAAATATGAGATGATGAGTTTCAGCCAGTAGAGTGAGGCTGTGGAAGTTGCTATAATAAATCATGGTCATAATATCTAAAAATTTGGATGTGTAATTTTGAATGAATATTTGTTTATTATTGACCTCCTCAGACAGTGAGTAAGTGAACAAAAGGTTTGGTTTCCAAATAATTTTCAGACTTGTGTATGTGCAAACTGGTTAGACTGGACAGAATTTGATTGAGGGAAGTGGCAAAGCTCAGGATTTTTTGCATTAAACTCCTCATATTTTCAACCTGTTTGCTAACCAGGCAAGGGACAGAGACATTCCAGTCATTCTGCAGCACACCTGGCATACTTTTCTAGAGGCATCTGGGATGTCTGAGCTTTGAAATGGTGAATACCACAGAAGTGCAAAATTCCCCAAGAGATATATTTCAAGCCTTGTAAGAACAACTATTTTAAAAAAAAAATCAGATACTGAATGTCATCAGGTTTTCAGGCAAACTGAAGGCAAAAAAGCGTATATTAACTCAGAGCAATTAACAATCCCAGCAAAGCCATGTTTGCTCCTGCTCCAGAAATTTGTGGATTCCAAAGCTTTGTGAAAACAGGATGGCTCATTGATAAGAATGGGCCCCTCACTTGAAGTGACTTCCTGAGAAGTCAGGGCTGTAGCTACAAACCCCACTGGAATCAGAAATGCCCACAACCCTCTCTGAAAATATTGCCAGAAGTTTTTGTGTAAGATTGAGAAGAACCACTTCCCCTCCAGCTCTGTCAATGCTGGCTGTCTGTGCCGGGTGTGAAGGGATTGCACCGGGACAGCAAAGAAAGCCAGACTGGAGAGCTGGTTTTACAGCAGGAGCTTTAGACTCGGATCAGGCTGGGACATGCTGAGACTTCCTGGGCATCTGGGAAATTTGGCAATCCCAAACACAAGGATAGATGAAGTGATTAAAGCATGTGGCAGCCCTGGATCATGGAAGATCTTAACTGGTTGGACTCGACTTGGAGTTCTTTTCCATTCTAAATGATTTGATGGTTCTAGTCCCCTGACCTAAATGCTAAAATTTGCCAGGTCCAGGCGGGAGATGGTCTAAATACGGCTCCTAGTGGTTAAAGGCACCCATGACACGTTTTATATGAGCTCGTGGAAAATTGGAGGAGTTACTCTTCCCCTTCCCTAGAATTACCCATTGTAATCTTCCTTCCTTTTTTTAAACGTGATTTTTTATTTTTTTTTAAATCATTGCTAGAATGTCTGGATTTCCTCTGTAATGAGAAGGATGACAACTGTGAGAAAAAGGATGCAGACACAGAAAGATGAACAGTGCCCTGATTCCCAGCTTTCACGGGATATTTTAAGCAAGTCATTCTGCCTTTCCCTATCTGTCTCTCCATTTGTTCACTGCTGTGCATGTTGGATTTCAGTTGCAGAAAATGATCCCATTGTGACTGAAGCAATAAAAATCTGAAATGAAAAGCTAATCCTGCCCCAAATTGCTTTTGAGGTGTAAGATATGGAACAACAGATGGGTACAGTCACGGAGGGGAATTTAAGGCAACGGTGAAGCAATCCTGAAGAGTGTGATAGGCAGCCAGCACAGGGGCTGAGCTGTTGCCAAGGCTTCTCTATTGTGGCAAAGGAAATTTTAATGAAGGATTTGAGAAAAGCTAATGAGAGAGCTCTGTAAATATTTTTGTAAGCCCAGAGCATGAAAGGAAGTGTGAAATTGATTGTTTGAACATCTAACAGTAACTAATTTGTGTAGTAAGTATGACACCCATGAATTCCTAATGGAGGTTATGAAGGTTAATTCATGAGCATGTCTAAGTGTGCTTAAATACCATTGAGGAGTATTGTTAAACGAATCAGTCCAGAGAAAAGTCTTAGAATCATTTTAAAGAAAGGCAGCATGATTTTTAGACAGGCGATGAGCACAGAAATTGGAAGCTGCTGGGCCACAACCTTCTGATATCAGCAGAGGAGGTCATTAAGATGAAAATTGCCAAAGGGATTTTTTAGCAATTGCAGCCTCTGCCATATCAGATTGGGGTTTATTTTAATTTTCAGTGGCTAAAATACTGACGGTGGCTGTTCTGACTTCAGCACAGTGTGTGTTGATCTCAGGAAGTAACAGGCATTTCACACAGGGGCGAGAGAACTGCTTATGTGTGTTGGCATGGGAGAACTAAAATGCACAGCAAGACTCAGAGCTGGCACGTTCCCGTCAGAGCAGCTCACCCATCTAGCACAAGTGAGGAGCTGGAATGAAGGAAACATCATAGCTAAACACACATAAAATTTGATTTTGAAACTACTATTTGGAACATAACTTCTAAAGTGAAAAGAACTCCAACTTTTAATCTCACAAAGCTCCTCAGAGTTAATTCCTGACATGGCCCACTGACCCTGAATACTCTTTGTCTGCTGTCTGCAGTGAAGACAACTGGGAGAACCACTCTGAAAAAGGCTTTGTATGAAGTTACAGTTATTTGTGACACTCAATAGCAGCTAAAGAGTATTTCCTGAGAAACAGACCCTCTGGTTTTGCATCCTCTTGAATTATTGCAAAGAGTTACCTACAATCACTTTTTAAACTTACAAGATTTCCTCTGTCCTAGTTTAAAGAGCTGAATTTGAGGTTGTCGTATCTGATCTCTTTCAAGAAGCCTTTAGAAAGATCTTTCTAATGTGATTTGTGCAAGATGATTCAGGCCTGAGCAAGCTTGACCCCTCTGTGCCCTGTTCCTGCCTAGACAGAGGCAGTTGCCTGCAGCTGTGTCCATCTTGCCCTCAAAGGATTTTTAAAGTGCCACTTGACACGCTGAATGTATTTGAATGAATATTTTCTGTCATTACCAATTGGAGTGAATCCTGCCTTCTCCTCACGACCTTCAGAGCTGGAGCCCCTAGAAGTACAGCATTGTTCCTCTTTCAGACAATTATGTCTCTGATCACCCTATACCAAAAAGGAAGTTTATGACATGGGAAGCATTTCCTTGTCCTTGAAGCGAGGTGAGGGGTTAGATGATCTGTGTAGACTGATGTTGAACTAATTTAACAAGTACTGAGCTCTAGTTTCGGGCAAGCTCAGACAAGAGCTCACTCTGTGAGTGTGGACACATGTGTTGGGATATTTTATCAAGTCAAATATTTTAAGTCTTTGTGAAACATAAAACAGGATTGTTGAGTCTCAGTGAAAACCAAATAGACAGTTTTCCCAGGGACTGTGGGACTAGGCCTACCAAAACTTAAGTGTGTGTAGACAAAAGGAGCTGGGGTTTTCTCAGCTGGAAGATGCTGCACATAAAAAGGAAGACAAAAGGAGTACTTTGTGGTAGGGGAAACCCTGAGCTCACTTATAGGAAACAGTTCACTCTGAGTAGATCCTTCAGAGAAGACAGGACTTCGATTTCACACATTTCACACAGGAACAAATAATTATAGCTTTTTCTCCTCTGTTATCAGTCACAGAAGAGAAGGGGTGGGAAGTCCACAGTTCACCAGCATTTTATCTGACTTCTGTTTTTCAGAGAAAGGGTAAATAATTTCTCCCAAAGCTTCCTCAGAGATGTCTTTGGCTGCCAAGAGGCTGTGATGGCAATAAACATCCAATTCATATTGAATACAACCACAGTCAGAGACACAGCATTTTTGAAAATGCCTATTAAGCTACTTGAAACTATATATATAAAACCATGGTCAAAATGAGTAGCTACTTCTGAAATTCCTTGCTTCCATTTAGGATGTGCTTGCCTTCTGAAGAAAGAATGAAAGTACACTCTTCATCTGTGCCTGAAGGAAATCCTTGTTTATTAAACTCGAAGATCAAGAGTTGAATAAAATATAACAGAGGTAATTACCTCTGTATACATCTAGTTCAGCCTCTCACCTGTCCTGTTCACAATGTTTGTTTGCTCTGAACAGATGGAGCAAGGTAAATAAGCTGGTTAAAAATAAATCCTGTGGAGCTACTGTACCTGCTTTTTCTGCCCAGAGGTGAAAGGGGGAAGGAGGCACCTCAGGCCCTGAATGTCAAGGCAGGATGGCAGCCAGCACTGTTTGCCTGACAGAGAAGAAAGCACTGCCCTGATTTTTCCCCTGTGGTCTTGCAGAGGTCAGCCATGAGGAAGAGAGGTGCAGATACAAGTATTTTATTTATAAACCAGAGGAACCAAAAAACAGCATTGCTTCCCATCATACAGAAAATGCTGCTGGTCCTGTTCAACATGAGATGGCTGGCAGGGAAGGGAAGTCCAGCTTGTTAGGTTTTTTTTATCTGATTTATAAACTTGGGACTAATCTTTCATGCAGAGTCATTTGCCAGTCTTAGTAATAGATAGCAGTCAATAAAAAAGGTGGAAAACCCCTCCATAATCATCTTCTTAATCATTCAAATGACAGCCTAAGCACATTCAGTGAGACATCAAGTGAGGGATGTTTTTTTGCCCCAATGGTAACTGGAAAGATGCAGATATGCAAATGCTTCTTGAGAAATTTGCAACGTCCCATGTGCATTTAGTAGTCATTCTTGTGTCTCTGTATCCTTACTAGAACAATTAATCTGAGGTTTATCAAATTGATCTTTAGGTACCAGCTGAAATACTCAAGCTGAAATCCAGTCCAAGCTCCTTCCCTTCTCAGTGGTGTTCTCAATCTGAATTCTGCTCTAAGTTTCTTCACAGTTATTACAAGCAGGAAGTACAATTTCAAAAACAACTGATGATCTTTATATCCTATATCCTTGTAGAGATAATATTGCTTGGGAAGTTCAGTACTTGCTGTGGTGGGTTTGACCTTGGCTGGCTACGACACCCCACGCTGCTGCTCTTCCTACTCTTCCGCAACAGGATGGTGAAAAGAATGAGATGGAAAAGCTCACAGGTAGGATAACGACAGAGATCCCTTAGTTACAATCACAGGCAAAACAGACTTGGGAAAAGCTTATTTAATTTACTGCCACATCTTCCTCCTCAGCTTTGCTAGCTGCCCCCTCTCTGTTCAATGCAGGGGGATGGAGAATAGGCATTGTGGTTGGTCCGTAACACTTCCTCTCTGCTGCTCCTTCCTCCTCATGCTCTTCCCCTGTTGCAGTGTGGAGTCCTACCCACAGGTTACAGTCCCTCAGGAACTTCTCCATGGTGGGTCCTTCCCACTGCCTGCAGCTCTTCAAGAACTGCTCCAGTGTGTACCCTTTTCATGGGACACTGTCCTTCAGGAGCAGACTGTTCCAACATAGTCCCCCATGAGCTACAGGCTGTGCCAGAAAATGTTCTTCTGAACAGGCCACTCTCCACAGGCTGCAGAGTCCTCTGGTGTGGACAATCCATGGGCTGTAGGTTCCTTCAGGGCACATCCATCTGCTCCAGTGAAGTCCTCTGTGGGCAATCTGCATCACTGTGGTCTTCTCCATGGGCTGCAGGGGAATCTGCTTTGGCACCTGGAGCTCCTGCTCCCCCTCCTTCTTTGCTGACCTTGGTGTCTGCAGCATTCTTTCTCTCTCCCCTCAGCTGCTGCACAGACTTTTTGTCCTTTCTTAACTGTTTTCCCAGAGGTGCTGCCAGTGTAGCTGTTTGTCCCAGTTGTGTCCTGTGGTAGGTCCATTTTGGAGCTGGCTGGAGCTGGCTCTGATGCAGGGGCAACCCGTGGCCTCTTCTCTCAGAGCTCACCCCTGCAGCCTCTCCACTGACAACACCTGGGCATGGACACCCAATGCACCTGCTCTTAGAAAATATAGGATCAAAGAAAAACTCCAGTTGGAAGGGATCTCTGGAGGTGTCTAACCTAATCCCCTGCTCAAAGCAAGGCTAACAGGGAAATTAGACTAGGTTGTTCCAGAATAGGAATTTCACCACATGTCTTTATCATTTAGAAGGAATTAAAACTGGATAGATAGATAGATAGATAGATAGATAGATAGATAGATAGATAGATAGATAGATGGATGGATGATTGCAGGAGAGGAGAGTAGAACCTGCTTTGCAATTCAGACTTAACCATCACTGAGAGTGGCTGAATGTCTTGAAATTGGTTCTGTGAAGAGAAATCAGTACTGTTGCCCCAGTTTGCAGTGGAAAGTGTTCACGTGACAGCAGCCTTGTTACAGCTTCTAACTGCTTCCATTCTGCCTTGGGGCAGAATATGCAATGAGAGTGAGGAAAGATGGAGAGAAAATGTTCCCTAGGGCAAAGACTCAGAGTTTATATTGCACTTAGCAAAGCCTGGATCCTGACGGCTTTAGGTGCCACTAATGACCTCTGTGGGAACCATTTCGAGCTCCAAGGCCAAAGGTAAGGGCCACGCAGTCTGTAAACTCTGTGTAACCGAAAAAACATTATGACCTCCATCCTAACCCTTTGCTTTCACAGAAACCCATCATGCTCCCCTGCTGCAAATCAGAAAATGTCTTGTACATGACAAAAGGAAAAAATGATTCATTGGGCATTTCCATTTCAGTGGTGCTGTAGCTACAGGGTGAAAGCAACAGGAACAAATGTTAAGCACTGAAACCAGAGGATACCTATAAATCCCCTGTTTTTCAGACACAGTTCAGGGTTGCTGTGGTCACAGGCAATCTGAACTCCCATCCTAAGGAGTGGGAGCAGGTGCCTGACTGAGATAAAGCACTCCCTGGCACAGGAAACAGGATGAACACGTGAAGGAGATGACCTGAGGTAGAAGAATCATGGAAAGGTGTGGAGAGCTGGGCATGGAACAGAATGGGAAAGCAGAGGTCAGTAGCTGTTGCTTATGCACTGACAATCTCTGAATCTTCGTCTCATGCACCTTCTCCTTTTTCCTTGCTGGCAGCTGGAGGGGTAAGCACAGCTTTTCAGAGCTCTGCCATAGACTACAGAGGTAGCCATGGATGCTCTCTTATCACTGAGCTGGCATGTGTTGGAGTTGGCTTTACTGTCTGAAATGAGACAGGTAGTGAAAGATAATAAGGAGAAAACCTTGCCTGATGATGTAACTGAGATGCAGTAAGAATTAATACGAAAGCAAGGCTGCAAACTCTGCATATTTATGCAATCACTTGTCTGGAGGATGTGGCTGTTATATTTAAGTTCTGATATTTATTTTAACTTAGCAGAACTGAACACCATCTGTACTCAGAGAATAAAGACCAAACAAGCCCATGTTGCTTGGCTGTGGGTTCTGTAAGCTCTTTGGAGAAAAGACTGGGGCTGTAGGGCACCAAGCATCCATGGTGTTACAAGCCCAAAGGGGTATTTAGGTGTTAGGAAAAATAAATTCAATAGTTGGTTCAGTGCTGAGTTACAAATTCTGCTCAGTGCCAAAGCCTTAGTGCTGTTTATGTTTAATGTTTGCTTTTTGGCTGAGCTGAAAAACAGAAGGCTTGGCTGTTGTTATTTGACAAGATTTAGAAAGGTCCAGATCACTTAGAAATTCGAGTGTTGCTTTCTCCCAAACAAAATTTGCTGCTTTTTAAGGATGTTAATTTTGAAATAAATGCAGCCTTTATAGCATATTGTAACTATATACTGCAGCACAGTGCCCTGTAGCACTTTTCTTGGCACTGCTTTATTAATAGCCTCTTTGATTCCTTTCTGGTTAACTGATTGATCTTGTTACAGTAACTCTAAAGCCTTCCATACTGAGATTCAGGTTTTGCTTCACAAGAGACTGAGTATTTCTGGACAGCGTGTAAATAAATTACCTTCTTTCCTTTGAAATCTCTATCATAATTACATGATTTGCAGGGGCAATCATGCATGTCATTATGAAGAGGTGATCATGTCTTGTTCAAGTCAATCAGCTCTCTAGTGGTGATGCACTTCATTGGCAGCAAATCACTGTAAGAAAGCTTCTGTGAAAAATTCCGTTAAATCTGGGAGAAAACCCGGGGAAATATGAATTAAAGAAAAGACTTGGCAGGAAAATCTGTCCATAGATTCATTTATGAACTCCACTAACGTGCTTTCTCAATTAAACAGTGTTGCTTTCTTGCAACTATAGCCAAGGAAAGACACAAGATATTGCTTTTATGAGCAGCACGTACTCTGGTCATCAAGACACATGATTTCTAGCAGTGTATGATCAGCTTTTTGACCTATGAGCAACTTGCACTGCCTGAAGAAAGGCCTGAAAGGAAATGCCTGACATGGTTGTGCCGAACTACACATTCCTAACATGCTTTAAAAATCACCTCTCCTTCAGTGCAATAGTGCAGAATGAGGTACTTCACAGTGTGTTTCAATATCCCTTCCAGCCGTGTTTGCTGAAGGGGCCAAAATGCAATCTGATGAAAGATGTAAGCCAGCTTTCCTTTAAAAAAAATGGAGAACTTTAACAAAGAGGTACCAGAAAGCAGCTGGTTATTGTTGTGCCGTTTCCGCAGCCTTGGATCGGTGCCTCGCTCTGCACCCGGAGAAACGCCTGCCGCCCTCAGGCATTCCCACCTCAGGTTGCAGGGAGATAATGAGTTGTGTGGGCTTGATCCTGAAGGGGAAAAAAAAAAAAAAAAAAAGGAAAAAAGAGAGAGCTAAAGGCTTAGTTTTAGAAAAGATGCAGCGAGTGAACTTGCCAGTACAAAAAAAAAAATGCACCTGAGAACAGAACTAATAAGAAAACGTTGTTTAAGCCTTCAGTCTGCATAATGTGAGAACTCAAAAGAATCTGTCTTTTTTTTAGCCAGGACTTAAAAGTAAGGACTATTCTCTGTGGAAGTACTAGTAAATTTGCTTCCAACTCAGGCTTGGGCTACATCTGTTTTTAGTTTTTCATACAAATGTACTGAATACAAACTCAGAAAATGATATATATTTTTATATGACATCATTTACCCTCAATGAGCAAACAGTTTATTTATTACAGACAATATTACAGAAGCCATGGGCAGTGTTTCCTGAGTCACCGCTTCCTCTAAGAGGAAGCTCTCCCAAATCACATGATAAAGTCCTTTTCCACTCCAGTAACTGCCTTCATAACAACTCTTAATAAAATAAAAGAACTCCTTTTTTCCACAGTCACCATAAGCACTCCTGTAACATATTATAACAGTACTTGGCAGCTGACCAACCCGGGCTCCTGGTGCTGTGTGTGCTCTGCAAACAGAAAACTTGCAGCCACCCTCCAGAAGGATCATCTGGCTCTAGGAAGGCCAGATGTCATAAATGATTTGCTCTTTCTGACACATGGAAATTGGGAATGAGGTTAATCCTTGTGGAATGTGAACCCACTTTATAGTTTCCAGCCATTTCCGTTTATGTCAGGTTATGTTCCTTCCCCAAGTTGCAATGTTATATTTTGAAGGGTCTCTCCTACCAGAAGATTTTAGGTGAATCTGCTCTGAAAAATTCTCTGAACACCAAAGAACAATAAATTGAAATAAGGAAAGACAACATTAGATTCAGCTGTGCCAGAAAAGAAACCTTAAATTGCTCTAAAAATTATTTCTTAAAATATCTTTGATGAATAATTCACCTTGGTAGGTGAGATATTCTCTCTGCTCTTCAGTTAACTGGATGCCCTACTGAAAACTGAAATAGTCATTATGGAGGAATAAAAGAACCACAGAAACTGAGACAGGGGGGACACACTGTCAGCTAAGTTTTCCAACTCAAAATTTGGTAATTTTTTGATATTAGGAGAAGTGCAATATGGAAAACAAGCACAGAGTACTGGGTGGTGTTTGTACAAATGCCC
The DNA here is from genome assembly GCA_013400415.1 of Scytalopus superciliaris. Lineage (NCBI taxonomy): Eukaryota > Metazoa > Chordata > Aves > Passeriformes > Rhinocryptidae > Scytalopus > Scytalopus superciliaris. The sequence continues at coordinate 476,391 of VXBX01006278.1, read as the reverse complement.
TTTTCTCTATATAGTCAGCTGTACAAATCCTCCTTGGCCTGCTCTCTTGGTAGAAGCTGCCCCATGATTAAACAGGAGTTAATTATTTATGAGGTTATGTTCTGTCCAGTTTCAGTCATACATGACACAGCAGCATGTGCCTAATTACTATATTTGACATGCCAGGCAATATTTAAATACACTCCTTTTATAGTGCAATAGCAGTGCACCTACAAATACACAATAAGTTTAGCCATGCAAATGGTTGAACTTTGTTCTCTGTCTGCTGCACTGTTAAATCTCTAAGGGCTCCTGGATGCAAATAAAGCAATATAGACTTAATTAATTATAGAATCAAAGACAAATGTTGTTTAGAAGGGACCTTTGGAGGTCTCTAGTCCAAGTCTTTGCTCAAAGCAGCAACAACTTCAAAGTTGGATCCGGTTGCCCTGCTTCTCATCCAGCCAAGTTTTACAAATCTCCAAAGGAGATCACACTGGCTCCTTGGAGAACCTGCTCAAGTGCTTAATCATGGTGAAAATCTTTTTCCTTGTAGTCAATCAGAATATCCCTTGCTGCAACTTCCAAGTGTTGCCTTTTGTGTTTCCACTGTGTGCCTCTGAGAAGAGTTTGTTGCTCTGCTTTATAACCCCTCTTTAGGTGGATGACAATTGGATCCCAGCTTGGATACAAGGATGGGAGATTGCTCTGTTGCTTTTGTGCTTACAAATGGTTTTCATGAGGTTTTGCTCCTCCATGTAGCACTGCCTGCTAGGGAATGAGGAGCATCAGCATGGAATGCTGAAAGTCAGGATGGTCTCAGGTTATCCATGCTTGCTGACACCTGTGGATTCCCTACATTAGGCTGCTCTAAAGGGTACTCACTCTATGCTGCCTTTCTGTGGTTCTTCTTGATGCACTTTTTATCTGGACGTAAACAGAGGTCACATGGAAAATACAACTGAAGCCTGAATTAAACTTCTTCATCAGCCTTGTAATGTGAATATTTGAAAATTAACAACCTTTTCATATATAAACAGTTCCCAAGCTTAGAGAAGACTGTTTCTTATATAATAAAGCTCATTTTATTTACATATGCTGGTTTTTTCATAAAAAAGAGTGACGTAGGGGCAGCTATGAAAAGATCAAGATGGAAAGTGTTCAGCTTTTAGTTAGTGTTTCACTGAGCTAAAATTAAGAGTGACTTTTACTGTATGGTGCTTTTGTCGAGCTATGAACTGCTGATAGATCTTTTCTGAACACAGTGGAGCATCCCAAGAGATTGTTCAGATTCCAGGGAGAAAACCAAGCATGCTTTATTAAGTTCAGAAAAAAAGAAGCAGTTCATAGTTTTGAATGATGATATCTATGCTGATGTATTTTAAGGTCTCTTACAGTGACATATACAAGCAGCTGTTACACAAAACCTGTTCCATCTGAAATTTCATTTTCTGTATCCCACTGTCCATCTTTGTGCAATACCTTCCCTCTCCTCTCTCCTGTCCCACCATTTCAGGAATTGTGAATCTGCATTTCTCTTGCAGCAATGCTGTAAAAGAACAAATGTTATGAAATCTTAATGCTACTATAAAAAGCAGCTGCAAAATCTCTTTGGCTGCCCGAGATTGTGCCAGATGGTAAAGAATTGGAAGTATAATAAATGTCACGTTAAGTCAGTCAGATTTGAGGGGCATGTTATGCATCCCACATAAATAAAACACTGCTAAAACCACGCCTGAGTGAATAGATGCAGGAATAGGCTCTTCTCTAGCCTCAGGAATATCTCACAGCTTCTACAATGCAAAGTGTTTCTAATATTCAGAGCACTCACATTAGTCTGGTTCTTTGCCAAGGCCTGACAGCTCAGTGTTGCTACATTTCTCTAGATGCAGGGGCTATGATAAAGCTAATCTCTCTCTTTTTTTTTCCCTCCTAGGACTTTCAACATATTACTTTTTATTCTGCAAAATAAAACTACAGCTAGCCTCCTAATCAGAAATACAGAGATGACAAGGAATAAGTGTTGCATTGACACCCAAAGCTATTCCCTTGGGACTCAGTTATCCCATCACAGAAAAACTGTGTTCAACTGAAAGGTCATTGACTGTACAACTGGCTGAGGATTTTCCCTACTTTGCTGGCTGCAATTCTAAGATTTTGTTTCCTTCATACACAATTTTTTAACCCTCTTGCTGTGTTTGTACACAGAGACCCTGAGAAAGATAGAACCATCCAGGCTGGAAAGGACCTCAGGAGATCTCTAGTCCAACCCCCTGCTTTGTTCAAGCTTTGTGTTCAAGGAGTACACAAATTCCATATGTTGACACGTTGTAAAACCTGCTCTTGTGCTGGCATTTGATCTATGTCTTTTTAAAGAGATGTTGACAGTTGACAGTTGAAGTTGCAGAAAATGTGTATCCTGTGATACCATAAATGGTGGCAGCACAAACCAGGGAAGCCAACTAAAAAAGAAAGAAGATGCAAATGAAACTGTTAATAGACAACAGATATCCCTGAGCTGTCTTCCCTCCCCTCTGACATGTTTGTGCTGAACCTGGTGACCTTTTGCAGAATAATTTTGGGGCCAAAATCATTGCACTCAGTTGGATGATACCTGCAACAATAAAGAATTCTCACAGTAGAATAATTCTTTTGTACCATTATTAAGGATGGGAATAAATGTCTGAGACACTGAGAGATGAATTTTAAGTCTGTGCAGGGCCCTAATTTGAAAATCATTATTTGATTTGCATAGTCAGTGGTTGCTTGGTTGCTAATATCAGTGTAAATTTAGAAAGTAAATTGTCCTGAATGAAAGAAATGTTATGTCTGTCAGCAAAGATCTCTCTCTGCAGATTCCCAGAAGTCTCCTGCTTCATTATTCTGGAAGAAGGAATATGAAATGAGAAATGCTGAAGTTGGAGAGAACATGTCAAGCTGACTCCCTGAGTTTTGTTCAAAATAAATCCTCCCCCCTGTGAACGACCTGGATAATAAGAACTGGGGTTTAAAATCCTGAGAGGTGGTGCTTTTTCCTTGACTTCCAGAGAGCAAAGAGTTGTCTGAGATGTACCAGAGCAGCACAGTTCATGCTGTATGTCCTGTCTTCTCTTTGGCTGGAGCACGAAGTTCTCACCAGACAGAATAAAGACTTCTCAATGCAGTCTTGCTTAGCACGGACACAGAAATTAGAACCATGGAACACTTTGGGTTGGAAGTGACCTTTAAAGATGACCAAGTCCAATAAGCAGGAGCATCTTTGACTACATCAGCTTGCTCAGAGCCCCATCCAACCTGACCTGAATGTTTCCAGGGATGGAGTATCCACCACCTCTCTGGGCAATGTAAGCAGTGGAAGGAAGCAGCGGTCTGAGTTTCAGTTCTCACCTACAGATGCTGCTGTGCCACAACCTTAATCATAAGCCAAAGACAGGATATGTAACTGAGCAACAGTATCAATAAACCTGCAGAACATACATGATGTCTATATTCATTTCCAAAATGAAAATTCCTGCTGTCCTTTACACCCATCATGGTGAAACTCTGTAAGAGTTCATGTACAAGCCCTATGTTTAGTACTCTGTTCTATTTAGAAATGCATAAGCATGAGTGAAAACGAGCCTTCTTTATGTTTTTCATCAGTTCTTCTGTCTTATTTCTCTGTGGGGTGTGTGTGTGTGTGTAATCTTTCTTTAATCTTTCATTGGCCAATAGAAGCCCTTACTATTCTTCACGTTCCTTGACAAATTCAGCTTCAGTTGTGCCTTTAGCTTTCCTGATCCCATCCCTACACATCTGGGCAGTGTCCCTATATTGTTTCCAGGATGCATGTCCCTTGTTCCACTGTTTATGCCATTTCCTTCTTACATTTTACAGGAGGTCTGACTGACCCATGCCAGTCTCATCCCTTACTTGCTTCATTTCTTACACATGGGAATTTAATCTGTCTCACACTCTACGAACAGTGTCCTTAAAGAGCTGCCAGCTCTTTCCAGCTCCTCAAGTGCAGTTTCCCAGGGGGTCCCATTCACTAATTCCTTAACCAAAGGAAAGTTTGCTCTCCTGGAATTCAGGGTTCTGACTCTTCACCTGGCCCACATCCCCAGTGGAGGCATCTGGGGCTCAACAAGTCACTCAGAGCTATTCTATAAGCAAGATCACATCAAAGAAACACGACTTGTGAAATTATTTTCTCCCCTTAGCAGAGGCGGTCTGGCTAAAACAGGAACACTGTATTTGGAAGGTAAATTAGATTTCTATGTCAAGGGAATGTTTAATTATTCAGACACGGCCCCACAGGTCTGATAAAGCCTTTCCCATGTTGAGGACATAGCAAGAACAGCAGTTTTTTTCTGCATATAGTTTTAAGCAGCCCAGCACCACATCAGACAGTTTACAAACAAACAGAGATTTACTGCAGTTGTGATCTTACAAAAAGAAAACACATATTAAAAGCCGGCATTTCTTCCTCAGTTGACAATTTTTCCAAGGAAAAAATTACTCAACTGCAAGAATCTTTTTGGAGCACAGAGGGATTCTTCTAACTGTGAATTATTTTGTCTCTTACCAGTGACCCCATAAAGCAGGTTTCCTACTCCCAGGGTTCTTGAAGTTTTATCAGATTCACATTAGTACCTTTCATCTTGTAGTTCTGTTTTGATAATAACTTCACCGTATCCTTGCTTTGAGGGCTACATTAATTATGAACAAGAATCATCCAGTATTTATCATTGCATATAGCAGAGAAATCAGAAAATAATCATGATATAGATTAATTAACTACAGGGTGACCTGAATTGCTTAATGGACTCCGTTAATTTGTAATTTTCCTTTAATATGGTCAAATGCTCAGTCACGGTCATAGGTCAAGCAATGTAAGATGTAGGACTGTCATGTTGGAAGTAATAACCCTAAGAAAACCATACAGGGTTGCAGTGGATAACTAATTAAACACTACACCCATTCTGAATGATTCATGTATCTGTCTGTCTCTGTTTTAATTAGGTGGGGATATCAGGCAGAAACAGCAATGTGATTTACCACTGTATATTCAGCAATAATAAGGCTTGGCTTTGGCATTCATAATTCAAAATTAATATTGGAAAATTTTGAGAAAAGATGCACACAAGTGATTAGGAAAGAAATTTTAAAAGTATGAGTTGTGTAATCTTTTAGAAATAGGCATTAATAACTTTAACTATGCAAGGAGAAATCTTCTTGTAGTAAAGAGGCTGTTCAATCAGCAGCCAAAGTAACATGATCCAGTGACAAAGAGCTGAGCTAAAAATGTGAAACTGCAAATGAGATGCCCAACTTTAACAGTGACTGTTAATGATTCCAATTGCATGGCCTCGGCCAGAAGTTACAGAGTTAATACAGGAATCTCTCTCATTCTGTGACCTGGGCTACATAGGCTAAACAAGATCATTTTAGCAATTCTTTATGACCTCAAAGTTCCTGAACAGAAATATTCCAGCCTATGATCTTTCCCTTTGAAGAAGTGATCCCCGAACTTACAAGTTTTCAAGAATTTCCTTCCTTTAGTCACTGCTATAGAGTTTCCTATGTTCTGCATGTGTGTCTTCCTCTAAATTTGAGAACCCCAGAGGCCACATAATCCTGAGCTTTAACACCACAAAAAATCAGATAATAAAATCCCCACGAGATAATAAAATTCCCACATGCTTTGTACATTTTGAGGAAGTCTGTTCTGCCCCCTGGCCTGACAAGAAACTCGAGAAAGCCTGGAACCATTCATACTGGGATTTTTTTGCATTTAAAAACGCGTGAACAATAGTACACAAGACAAAGTCTGTGGCTGTGATAAAACTACACCTCGTACCTTCAGTTTCCGAGAAACCACTCTTTAGTTTCGGGTACTTTATGCACCGGTCCCAGAGGAAACACATTCTCTCAGTGAAGACCTGCACAGAGCCAATACATACAGAGTGACTCATGGTGTGTTTAGATTAAACAGCTCAAAAAAGAAATCGTGGAGTTCCCTGTGCTGTCTCTGCTGTGCAGGCAGCCCCACTGCACCAGGCAGCTCTGTGCCTGCAGTCCATTGAAACTGTGACCCGTGGCAACACAAATAGAAGACTCCCCTGTAGTGGCAGTGACACGGTCCTGCTGAAGCGACACGGTCCTGCTGAGTCACCTGGAGCAAACAGGAGTGAAGGGCTGTGCTTATCAAAGTGCCAGACCGTGACTTCACCCATGTCTGACGGGGTGATGGGCAGCCCTGAGGCACCTCAGCTCCCTGGGGCCAACATCCCCTCTGGGAAAACAGCCAGTGGAGAAAAATTAACTTGCCCTTGGCTCAGGGAACTTCTTTCCCTGGGGCTGTCCCGGTGGGGCAGTGAAATAAGGCGTGGAGAGAATCACAGGATGGTTTGGGTTGGGAAGGGACCTTTGAGAGCATCCAGTTCCAACCCTCTGCCATGGAGAGGGACACCCTCCATGAGACCAGGCTGCTCAGAGCCCCGTCCAGCCCAGCATGGAACACTTCCAGGGATGGGGCAACTATTACGGACTCCTCTCATTCCAACTTTGATCCTCAACTTGCTGCTTAAAACCAGCAAATCTTATTGTCCTTGATCATGCCAACCTGCAAATCACATGACTGTAAATCACGAACTGCGTCGCTGTGGTCTTTAACAGGACCAGCGGTGCCTCAGCCCTGCACTCGCAGCCTTCAGCCCCTCAACTCTCAGCCCCTCNCCACCCTTCAGCCTCTCAAGCCTGAGACCCTCAGCCCTGAGACCCTCAGCACTTCAACCCTTCAACCCCTCAGCACCTCAGCTCTCAAGCCCCATCCATCTGTCCCTCAGCTCTCAGCCCCCAGAACTGACCCACTGCTCCCATCAACCATCACAATCCCTCACACCTCAACCCGCCCAGGTCCTCCCCAAGCCCCGCCCCTGCCCGGCCCGCCACACGGACCGCCGTTCTGATTGGCCGGAGCTCCTCAGAGCGACGGGAGCGGCGGCCAATCAATGAGCGAGGTGCCGGGCGGGGCGGGCTCCCGTGCGAGGGGGCGGGCGCTGCCCCCGCCCCCGCCCCTCCCTGAGGGCGGGAGGGCAGGCGGGAGGGGCGGACAGGGCCGTCGCTGTCCCGGGGGAGGAAAGCGCGGTGTGCCCGCAGTGCCATGGAGGACGTGCTGCCCTCGGGCCTGCTGGAGGTCTGCCTGCTGGTCGGTGCGCCCAGGGAGCGGGTGCGGGCGCTGCTTCAGGTGAGGGGCGGGCGGGGCCGGCGTGTGGGGCGTCCCAGGGTGTGAGGCATCTCCCGGTGTGTGGGGCCGCTCCCGGTGNACCCCTCAGCTTCTCATCCCCTCCCCCCCTCAACTCTGAGCCCCTCATCACTCAGCTTCTTATCCCCTCAGCCCTCAACTCTCAGCTCCTCAGTCNCAGCGGATGGAGCCGAAATACCCTCGGCAAAAACTTGCTTTGACAGGCGAACGTCGGCAGGGCGGGGGGAGTTGGGTGTCGGCGTGGGGTAATCGCACTTTTCCAAGGGTCTGAGCTGATTTCCAAGGGTCTGAGCTGGGGTGGGGAACTCACCGTAGCTTTATACAAGCAGAAACAGCACAATGCTTAACAACGCGTATCCTCGGCTGGATGATAACCCACGTCTCACCTTCCGCTGGAGATAAAAAGAATAAAGCCTGGTCACTCGTATGCTCAGGAAAACACGAGGGCTGAGCCCCCCTGAGCTCAGCGCTCCGAGTCTGGCACAGCCCGAGCCGCTCGGATACGGTTCCCGCTTCGAATGTGCGGCTTGCAGTTGGTTTGTAGTGATATAATTAAAACAATCACGTGTGAGTTCGCGCTGAAAGCCCTCCTCCCCCCGATTCTGCTCGCTCCAGGTGTGCTGAGGGGCTTGTTCCGTCCGCAGGACCCGCCCCGCTCTGGGAATTGCTGCGGGAATTGCTGCACGTGCCGGAAAGCCAAAGCAGCTCCCGGGGATCTCGGCTGTCTCGCTTGAACTTGAATTTGATTGCGCGCTCTAATAGCACCAGATAAAGCAGCCTTTGTTGGGCTGGTTGCTTGCTCGCTCTCGCAGGAGACGGCTTGTGCTGATGTCAGCCTCTTAAGTGATAACAGCGAAACAGCTTCGCATTCCAGGGTCTCATTCGTGTGTACATTCAGCATGGGAATATAACTTCTAAATGTCACCACCAGGCTTTTGAAACCGCGGGCGTGTGTGGTGTTTTGTCAACTGCATGAGAAGTGAACCCAACAGTAGGGAAACTTCTTATTCATACCAGTTTGCTCAGTTTGTTCTCGTGGGTCTCAAAAAACCCTTGTGGAACAACAAATAGGAATTTGGCTACAGAAGGTGTTCTGGTACTCTGATCACGCAACAGGTTCTGAATTGTTTCTTTGCTCAAGATACAAAAAGGTGTCACAAAAGAAAGTAGTCCTTGCACTTGTCAATATTAACAGCTGTTGTACCACAGGGATTTCAAGTGCTGTCTTAGGGCAAGCTTATAGATTTACTCCACTTCCTTTTCCTTCTGCAACACTTACCTACATGAGGAAAGGATGGGATACGTTTTATGTCTAATTTTAGTGAATGTAGAAAGAAGAGATCTTATGCACAGAAAGTAAGAACATTTCAGTGGAAAGTAGTGGATCTGATGATATTTACAGTGGGTAAAAATCTTGATTGTGCTTCATATCTTGGTCTTGAAAGCGTGTTTGTGCATTCTTTATTGCAACACAGAGTAATAAAGTCAGTGGGAATATGATATAACCCACTTCCAAAGCAAGAAAAGCCTTCAATGACTGACCTGTTGTTAATGGAGCTTCCAGGAAAAAAGGTACAGTTTTGCACAGAAGTTCATGGAACAGGATTTTCTGGGCTGTCACCCATCAATTGTCCTTATTGCCAAGAAAACTGTCACTCTTGAGATTTCAACTTGAAGAGATCAAAGGCCACTATTTTCAGCTAGAGATTTATTTTTTAATGTTGAAGGTGTGTATTTTGTAAGAATGAAATATACCGTAGTGAAGTTTCTTTCCCCTGAGTTATCTACAGCTCTAAAGCCAGGTTTTGATTTATCAATTATCATATGCAGGCTGTCTGTAATTTGTCTCAGATCTTCCTGTCAGCTCCATCGCTGGGTTCTCTATCTCCCCACCACAGCCAGTGGTACAGAGCTTGTCTCTAAATATCTGCATCCTGCTCTCTGGCCCTGCTGATGCGGATATAACCACCAAACCAATTTTTCCTGCTTCTGTAATGCCCTTTTGAGTGTCAAGGTGCCCAAAAGAAATGAGGTGTGATTGGGTTGAGCATCCATCAGCAGTGTGTGCTCAGGCAGTAAAAGGCACCTGGATAAGCTGAAGAAGTGGGCCCGTGGGAACCTCATGAGGTTTAACAAAGCCAAGGGCAGAGTCCTGCATGTGGGTTGGGGCAGTTTCTGGTATCAGTAGAGACTGAGTGATGAAGGGATTGAGAGCAGCCGTGGGAATGACTCAGGGTGCCGGTGGATGAGTGGCTTGGCATGAGCTGACAGTGTACACTTCCAGCCCAGAAAGCCAGCTGTGTGTCCTGGGCTGCATCCAAAGCAGTGTGGGCAGCAGTTTGAGAGATGGGATTCTGTCCCTCTACTCTGCCCTGGCAAGACCCCACCTGGAGAACTGCTTCCAGCTCTGGGGTCCCCAGCACAGGAAAGACATCAACCTCTTGGATCAAGTCCAGAGGAGGGTCATGAAATTGATTAGAGGGATGGAGGAAAGACTGAGAGAATTGTGATTTAGTCTGGAGAAGAGAAGGTTCTGAGGTGATGTAATTGCAGCCTTTCAGGACTTGAAGGGACTACAAGAAAGCTGGAGAGGGGCTTTTGACAAGTGTGTGTAGTGATAGGAGCAAGGGGGAATGGTTTTGAACTAGCAGAGGGCAAGTCTAGGTTAGATATTAGGGGAAAATTCTTTACTGTGAGAGTGGTGAGGCTCTGGCACAGGTTGCCCGGAGAAGCTGTGGCTGCCTTGTCCCTGGTAGTGTCCAAGACTGGGTTGGATGGGGCTTGGAGCAGCCCGGTCTAGGGAAGATGTCCCCGCTGATGGCAGGGGATTTGAAATGAGGTGATCTTGAAGGTCCCTTCTAACCCAAACCATTCTGTGGTTCTCTGAAAAGTAACTGTGTAATGGCCTGCATCATCAGGAGTGTGGCTCACAGGTGAAGGAAAGGGATTATTACTCAACATCCTTGAGTTCACACCTGGAATACTATCCTGCATTTGGTACCTTTATACTGGAGACAAATGGGAGTGAGACCAACATAAACTGAGCTATGTGAGGGCTGGGGCGTAAGAGGGGAAGAATCTCCTTCCTGAGGGATTTCTGAAACTTGACAGTATGAGACCCAAAGCAACCCGATCTGATTTTAACACTAACGTTGCTTTGAGCAAAGAGTTGAACAAGGATCTCCAGAGGTCATCTGAGAATGGTTTGCATTGGAAGTGACCTTAAGGATCATCTTGTTCCAACCTGTTGCCAAGAGCAGGGACACCTTCCTCTAGGCCAGATTGCTCAGAGCCCCATATGAGGTGGCCTTGAACACTTCCAGGGATGCAGCATCCACAGCTGCTCTGGGCAACCTGTGCCAGGGCCTCACCACCCTCACAGGGAAGAATTTCTTCCTAATATCTAATCTATGCCTGCCTTCTATCAATTTAAACCCATTTCCCCTTGTTCTGTCACTACAGCCTGATTGTCAAGCCTAACCTAGTTTTTCTAAGTCTTCATACTTGCCCCTACCCAGTTACACCCTAAGGAAACCAGTTCTTTCATGACATTCAAAGTGAAATAAACTTCTTCAGTTACGGGAAGAGGAGAGTGACATCGAGGAAACACCAAATAGCTGAGGTCATGCTCTGATCTGTGATTTCAACACACTCCTTGTTTGTGTCTAAATACTGAGGCCATTGTAAAAGTCTGTCTTTTATCTGTGTCCTTTACAGTACCATTGTTACAGGAACACTGCCAGTAAATGGGCATGGAATAAAATCCTTGACTTCTCTTTCCCTTCTGCAAGATCCCAGAAGGCATTAATGTTTATGAGATCTGTGATGCAAGGAGATTGATAGTAAAAAGCAACAGAAGAGAAACATTTCAAAATGAACAAGTAACAGTAGAAGCAGAGATAATAGCAGAAACAAGTGGGTATTGTTCTGTTGCTGCCTATTCACTCTCCCTGAAGTGAAGGGGTAAGGAAATGTGACTTTGGCTGAGACATTAATACAAGCTGACTTGACTGCTGGGGACTGAGTCACTGGGTCAGTGACTGTGCTGACAGTGCTGTTCTGTGGGAAGAAATGGTGTTTCATGCCTCTGTTGTAGTTCAAGACATCAAGGCCCTGCCATTCCAGGAGCTGTTACACTGAGGCCCTTAAATTGCTGGCTGCCATCCAGCACTTTGGAGCACAGAGGTGCCTTCAGTGTAAGGCAGGGATTGCCCTGTCAAAACAGCTCTGTATGAAGAGCAAATCTGCCAAGTTGGGGTTGCTGCCGTTTGATGGGTCTGTTTTTCTTGCGTAACAGCCTTGGGGGTGAGCCTTAATTCTTTGTTTCTTCCTGGAATATTTAGCTGCATGTTAGTTTGAGTGTGATCATGTTGGATTTATCTGTGTTTCCAGTTTCTTCACTGCCTTTGTCAGGTACCAGCTACGAAAAATGGTGCTTGAAGTTTTCAGCATGGGAGGATTTGGCACTCAGTACCCCAGTTTATGATGTGCTTTTTAAGGTCATTGCTATCTTTTTAATATCCCAGTGGATACTTATCTGAACTTTAACCCTTTTCACTCTAGTTTATTTCTGGTTCACGCTCTATGTTCATTAAAATAATATTTTTTCCCTTCTTACTTGTAGTGGAGTAGTTTCTTTCAAGTATCCTATTGTAAATATGATGGAGTTTATGGAGTTTAAGATACTGTGAATAACATACCATGAAGTATTCCTTCTTTTTTTTTTCCTCTGATGCACAAATGTGAAAAAAAACTTCTGGAGGACTCATCTGTTAAGACATCTGAGCTGAGACTTCTTTTTCAAAACTGCGACAGTGAAAGATTGGCTTCAGTGAAGCAATAGAGCTTTGTATGTTGTAGCAGTTTTAAAAATTAGGGAAATGATGAATGAAGCCAGCATTTGTTCTCAAGGAGCATCTTGCATGGTATCTGAAGGTAAAAGCAGCACGTAGGCTTCATCTCTTCTCATTCTGAAACTGTTAGCAAAAAGTTGAAAATGAAACAGTTTTTTTACCCACAGTGGGACTCGCCTTTCCTGTTTCCAAATATCCGTTGGCTAAACAAATCTTTTACTTGTTGTTTTGACCTTGCAGGAAGAATTCCAATTGAAAATGCAGCTACTTGTCTCTACCATGTGGTCAAGAATACAAAAAGTGCTCCCCAGCACAAGGAAATCTCTGATCACTTCCTCCCAGGTTTTTCATCACAAGGCTTTGAGGGCTTTCAGGCCAGCCCTGCTTTGCAAAGCTGCCTGCTAAAAATGTTGTAACTTCATGCATGCTCTTGGGATCTTGTTCCACTTAGTCATCAGTGTATGGAGAAGTTTTCACGGCTTCGTGTTTTACAATGTCTTAAAATTGTGTTTATTGTTACAGTGATTGTCATTTTTGATTGTACTTTCTTAATTGCCTTATCAAGTTAAGAGTTGTCTTGTGAGAAATCCTGTGCAGTTTTTTTTTCCCCCTGTAGCAGTTATTCTGTAGAGGCACCTTTTCCTAAAATTGAAGAAAGACTTACCTGGGGAGTTCAGCTGTTTTTTGGGTTTTTTTGTTTTCATTTATTTGCTGCCTGGTTTCTCTTACTGCCCATGTTTATTTTAAGTAAAGCTTAAGTGTATCCTGACATTGCAAAGGAGGAAATACTGTGTTTCATACTTTTTAATTTCTTTTGCAGAAGGCATAACGTTGATATGTTGTATTTTGAATTACGAAAACAACTCCTTGCCTGCTGAAAATGCCCAGAGTATTCCCGTTGCATTGACATATGTGAACTTTCACAACATATATGAAGCAAAAAAATCAAAAGGAAAAATTAATTATTTAGATAGAAGAAAAAGTTTATTCTAAACACACAGTTTTGGGGGGAGAGAGAAAACAGGGTTAAAAGTCCATTTAAAAAAACCTATCAGGACGAATGTCAGCTTAGTTGTTGTTTGTTTGTTTTTTCAATAGGGCACTCAAAGAAAACCCAGAAGTCTTCCACCCCTTGATCCAGAAGTTCTGTCTGTATTTGTGCCTCCATTTATCAGCAGAGATGATATTCAGGTGATTCATGCTGGCAGTAACCTGAACAAAAGTAAACGCAGGTCCTTCCGAAAGAAGAAAGAGAGACCCAAGATTGAAGGTGTCAGGAGTGTCAATGGGGAGCAGAAGGCACCTGACCCTGAAGATGTCACAGTTCCAAAGGACATTGATCTTATTGCTTTGCCACAGCTGTGCTTCCCAGGTACATGAGGGCTCACACTTGTTGCTGAGAACTGTCCTGATGTCTATATTTGTTGACCCATAGTACAGCCAATTGTATTTTTTAGCCCTTATTAGTAATACTATCTTGCTTTGAGTGAGGAGCACACGCTTTAAAAATTAATTTTTGCCCCCCAAATGACCGAGTACTCTCTCACTTTTCATTTGGTGTATAGATAGACCTCAAGTAGTGAATATTTCATCCAGATTTAATTGTAGAAATGTTAATATGCACGTCATTAATGCAGACCTTATTAATACCTTGAAAGGAAAAAAGTGAACAAAACACATTTATTGTATTTCGCTATTGAAAATGCAGAATAATTCCATTTTTGCTTCTTCAGTAACATGTAGCTTGCAGCCTCTGTAACAACCCTTATTTCAAGTGGACTGTACATGTGCATTTTAATCCGACTTTAACAAGACATTGCTCTTGAAATGGAGTGGCAATGTGCAGTATTTGTCATGAACGGCTTTTCATGCAGCTGTAGTTAAATATGTAATTAAAAAAAGGTTTCTGCCTTCATTTCAGGAGGACTTTATGTAACTTCTGAATCAAAAGAGGACCACGTTCACTTCCTGGTCTTCACTGATGTCTGTGGTAACAGAACATACGGTGTTGTTGCACAGCACTACCAGCCTATGCAAGTATGTTATTTAACTCATGCTTTTGTTAGAACATATTAAAAGATACAAAATAAAATGAAGCAAAATACTTGGAAAATAACGTCAGGTTTAAGTTACGAAATCAGTTAATAGATACCTTTTTTTGTGTTAGAAGGAGTACAGGACAAATTATACCTTATATTACCATTATAGATTAAGTAATTTGGAACACACAGCATTAGGAAAAACTTGTTAGGGATTTCATTCAGGAGACTTGAATATTTAGGAGCAGACTTTATCCTTTGGATGTTTCTTTGGTGAAGATTGTACCCTGTGTTCTTTCTAAATACACTTTGTGCTGAAATTCTCTTTAATACTTACGTTTTAAGTCTTGAAGGCTGACATTTTTCTGAAGACCTTTAGGGAGATAGATGTCCAAATCCCTTTGAAATTTAGAGGGAATTGGGTCTCATACCTCTAAGGTTCTAGAGAACATCTCAGCCATAAATTCATGATCAGCACAAGCCCATTAACGTGGAGTTTCCTTGCAGGATGGCTGTGTCTCTTCCAACGGGCAGGCCCATCGGGAATCTGCACAGATTGGGAAGGTGCCTGTCTGTTTTGTACCATTTGCTGTTTGTGTTATATCCAGATATCCCTATTTCAATGCCCTCAAGGATTGCCTCTCTTGGTAAGATTTGCTATCACATGTGTTTCTGCTGGGAATGACTGGGCAGGTTTTAATGCATGAATTTGCATGACGTGGTCAGGAGAGCTGTGTAATGCTAAAGCAGTGGTTTGCTTTATGTTAAGGTAGTGTGAGCTGTGGGGGAGAGGAAAAGAAGAAATGCTGTGTGAAGGTTGTCCAGATAGTAAGTGAAAATCCTGAATAACAAGGAAATTAGCTACTGTGTTGTCTTCGTGTACTGTGAGGCTTTTGCTAAGTCTAGAGGGAACAAGTTTCTCACAGATACTGGTTTTTTTTTTGGAAGAGGGTTAACTGGAATTTTGCCACACTTGTGAAAATCACTTTCAATACACAAAAAGCTCTTTATAGTGCACCAAATAAATGTCGTAAAACCATGAATATCTCTATTAATAAGCAGTTAATGACAGATTAAAGAAATAATCCAAGTCACTTGAGGAAGTACAATGGTTCCTTGGCTGTGGTAGAACTAGGAGAGAAATTCTCAGGATACACTGGTTAGAAACATTCAAATACTCTGCAGTGTAGATGATTTGAAAGGTACGTGAACGTGGGTCTATCTTGTTATTTAGTAATTTCACTCATTTTGAGATTATTGTTAAATTGTTAAAATCTGTGTGCATCTATTATGGATTAAAACCTCTTCACACCAAGGAACTTGTCTGTGTACACTGGACATTACTGGGTATCTTCACTTGCAAGCCTGTGGTCCAAAGGTAGAAGTTTTCTTCCCTAAATTCCAGTCAAACTTTCTAGATTCAAATTTGAAGCCA
Source organism: Scytalopus superciliaris (assembly GCA_013400415.1). Classification (NCBI taxonomy): domain Eukaryota; kingdom Metazoa; phylum Chordata; class Aves; order Passeriformes; family Rhinocryptidae; genus Scytalopus; species Scytalopus superciliaris. The sequence goes on along the minus strand of VXBX01006278.1, from coordinate 460,836 downwards.
GGTGTTTTCCTTTCCACAGAATCATAGGATATGCTGAGTTGGGCTTTTTTCTTATACATAAGGGGAGAGATGTGGGGATTTTAGGTTGGAGCTTGTGTATTCCCATTTGTTTTGCCAGTGGTCATACCTGGAGCAGATGAGCAAGAGTGTGCTCCCTGGCTACTGACTGAGGTGCATCACTACCCCCTGACCTGACCCCATGTCAGGATGAGACCTGGGCACTCATTTCCCTGCTCCACACACCTCTTCTTCCCCATGCTGTGGGTTTGGATCTGTTGGAGGACTGACTGGCTTTCCCTGCAGAGAGCCCTGGAGGAAAGCAGTGCCTTCCCCTTGAGTGGTTCGGATGTTGCCTCTCAGAAAGCTGTGGGATCAGAAATGAGCCACTCTGGCAGCCCTTAAGGGCATGTACCTCTGCTCTGTCATTTTCAAAGCATTAGTGAAGGGATTCCACGTGGACAAGGGACTTCAACACGATGGAACATCGATGTTCACTGAAATAAAAAGGAAATGTTTGTTTTCCTTTCTCTTTTCCTGCCCAGATCACTTTTTCCGGTCTTTATATTTAAGTCAATTACATCAGCCCTTGGTATTGCAGGAACTGATTCATTGCTGCCTTTTTATAGTCTCAAGTAAATGCTACTCTGCATATGGAACTCTTCCAGCTGTATACCTGAGCTGTGGTGCTCTACTATTTCTATCCAGCCTCTATAATGAGATTCCTGCTGCTTTTATACCATGAGCTCAGCTGTGTGAGGGCTCACCTCACACCAGCTTTCCACTGGGGGGGGAAATAGCATAGATTCAGCTGTACAGTTCCAGTGTTCATCAGTGGTTTATGTGGTATATTCATAACTGAGCAATTTCTTCTCTGAAGTGAGACATCTCTGAGCTGGGAGAAGCAGTCAATTGGCAAATGGGTTTTTAAAGAGCTCACTAAAGGAGAAGTGGGAAAAATGTTCAGGAGAGCCCCGGAGAACTCCAGAGGTTATTAAAATATTTCTAGGTCTCATATCTGTTTAGAGCACACTGGAACCAGGTAGAGTTAACTCTCCAGAGGTGCAAGCTTCTGCCTCTGGTGGGTATTTTAAACATTATAATTAAACACCTCTGCCTTGATCACACACAGTGAGGTTTGGCCCCTACCTAAAGGATTAATGTCCAAGTTAAATACCAGAGGTGGCTTTTCCCTTTTCACTGACTCTGTACTGGTTTCTGAGGGAGGGCTCACATTGATCAGCAGCCTTCCATCTAAGTTTTAAATATGTGGCTAATTGTAGGGGAGTTCAAGAGGACAATAACTTTCCATGTGATCCTGTGTATTGTCCTGGTCTCTTAATTTGTCATGTAGTTGCAGAGTTCTTCTCCTTTTTGCTTCTGCATCTGTGAATGCATGTGTGTGACTGGAAGGAGAGGGGGAGTGTGAGTGACAAAGCTGAATTTGGTGTTGCCATTTCCCACTGTACTGAAGACTCATTAAATTGCCAGTAAATCTTCTTCTGGAATTTTTTTTTAAATCTCATTTTTCTTGATACTATTTAATGGGCAGTGTCAGAATTTCTGCCCTTTTGTTTTTGGTGTTTGATTGGTATTTTTGTTTGAAAAAGTGTTTCACTGTGCCAGAGTACACTTGGGTGGAGGGGAAGGAAGGGTTGGAGGGGTACCATTTTTCCTTATTTTGGTTGTGTTACTGAAGTTTTTCCACGTGGCATGAGGCAGCTGCTGGCATGTGTGGATGTTCTGAATGCAGTGTAAGCAATTACAGCCAAGACCTCTGTGATGTGTTTTGAGTTTAGTGCCTTGTACATCTGGAGATGCTTCAGCCTTTTATAACATTACAGAGCATTGACACTGTGTTCCTATAAACCAGAAAGGGAGTTGTGTGTATTTGGGATTTCTTAGCTGTAACCAGGTGGCCAATGGGTTAAAAAAATCTAAGAAGTTTTTTCATTGACTGAATGTACTCAAGTACAGTGCCTTCCATACTTAAATACAACACCTTCAACAGCACACTGGTATCCTTGGTATGCTGTGGTGGAGTTTGGCAGGATTCTTCAACTGTTCAACCATTCCCAGGTCAGGGGATTTGAAAACACTTGCTGGTGGACCTCAAACCACGTATTTCTAGTGTGTAGCCCTTTCCTTTGAGAACTAGTGGAGGGATGCTGTTGCTCCTGAAGACCTGGTGTTGAAGTAGCATTTAAAGGGGTTCTGCTTCCATTCAGGACTTTCTCGCAGCAAAAAGTTTCATTTTCCTTCAGAATTCTGCTGTGCATGGATTACTTTCTTCAGGAACTGAGTGCACAGAATTGCTTAGGGGAAGGTGTTACTTGTTTTCAGTCAGTCATCAGAGGTGTTCTATTGTCATAAGTAATCCCAGATAAAATCCAGGTTCCCAAACTTTTTCAAGTGGCAAAGGGTAGTAGAAATCACAACTGAAACCACATCAGACTGAGGTAAAAACTGAGACACACAGGCAACATCCAACTACAAATCCATGTAGGTGCTTTGTACTGGAAGGGGATCTTGCAAAGTGTCACCATAATAACAAAGGTCTTCGTATTCCATACCAATTATTTTATAACTAATTCCCATATTACTAGCACACAGTGCTCCCAAATCCAGAATAATCTGAATGGAGCGTGTCTGCCTCTCTCCAAAGCCAGCAGATAACACCTAGACTGTTTCACAACCCAGTGACTGTTGGATTATACAGATTTTGAAGTGCGCAGTTTTAACTTGAGAGGTTTTGGCACTTTGGACAGGTAGATTTACCTCATTCTGTTGCATTGCATGAAAAGTGAATTATTCCTGGCAGTAAACTCCTGGATGAGCTCCTGTCTTGGATGGGTGAATAGACTCCTTTCAAACAGTAAATCTTCCAACCTGTGTATTAGTCCTTGACTTCAGAAAAGGTGGGAGTGTGGAAATAGCTCCCAGCATTGAGGCAGTACAGAGGGCCTGTTGTGAGCTGTTCTTGCTTTCTGAAACACCTCTCTGTGGACAGTTAATAGCAGTAATGAAAGGTCCATGAAGTCCTTAGCTCTCCACTGGAGTGCTTTGGAGATTACTTTGTTTATTCCAGCATTTGCAGTGCAGGGCTGTCACCTGCTGTTAAGTTGCATTAATGGGCTCCCTGTCCTGATTAGAGAGCTCTTACTGTCCTCTCTGTGCATCTGCTGCTTTTTCAGGTGTGTTGTTTCTGTTGTCACATTTTCTGGATGTCTTGATACCAGCTTTTTGTCTCAAAGGAAAAAAACCAAACTGCTTTACCTGGTCTCTTTGGCCACATCTAAGGTGTTACCAAGTGTAACAGAGTATTCGTTTAAATTCATGACTCTACTGTCTGCTTTTCTTTGATAATTCTCAAATTCACCTTTCTCTGTCCCCTCTGCACCCCTGAATAGCTGATGGACTTTTGGGGGGGATGTGTAACAGCCTAGTACTCAGCCCAGGATAGTTTTCAAATAGGAATCTAGAAAATTTAAATCTCTCATTAATCCAATTAAAAGTGCAGTAATATGCAACAGAGTGTCTTTATTCTGGAATCTGACTGCTATACACAAATATGGTGTCCTGGATTCTTATATATTTCTTGACCTATTCAGTTACTTTCTAGACCACTTTCTTCCTGAAGAGCAAGTATTCTGCAGGGAAACCAGTAAAACTGCAGACAGAAGTAAAACCTCAAGGGAGAACATAACCATACTCAGTTCCTACTTTCTGTATATATAGGTTGGCAGGCCTGGATTTCCCATTTTGTAAAGATTTGGGTTTTTTTTTCTATAAACATGCACATGAAACTTAGGTTGAATGAAATACCCTTTCTGACTACAAATATCTAATTGTTACATTTAAGAAATGCTGTTGGACTTAATGGTTTGCAGACTTAATAGTGTGCATGTTTAAATGTTCCTGAATTGATTTGGTATATAATATAAGCCACGTGACCTTCATTAGGGTATTACAGTTCTCAAACAGAAACATTTGGCAGATTTGCACAAATATTCTTTGTGTGAGCAGGAAGGACAGCAAAGAGCAGGGTTCATGCAGGCCTAGGCCTGCAGCTGAATATGGCTCTTGCTTCACATTCCTCTGCAGTCAAGCCCATATCCACAACCTCTCCTTTCCCCTGGTGCTGTTTTCCATCCAGGAGCTGGTGTCTGATCCTTGGGATGGGGGAAACACCAAGGCACTGCGTTGCAGCTGTGGGTGTTTGGTTCCTCAAACAATCTCTGTGAGACACTTCCTTTAGCTGCATCTCAGCATCTCATCTCACAGGTGGTTTTCTTTGGCCATCATGGGACCCACGGTGCTAACAGAGTTCTCTGGTAGATATGATGCAGCAATATTTTATGCATAGAAGTTAAAAAAAGCCCCCTGCTTCTGATTCAGCAGCATCATTAAAATTAAATGGAGCTGCTCAAGTATCTAATAAATTAGAAATTAATTAGCTGGAATAATAACTTCATTGCTCCTAATATTTTTTTCTAGATTTGTCAGCAAAACGGCTTTTCTGTGTTTGAATGTTACTCTTGATAAGTAATTTCCTGTAATTTAATTACAGCTTACTAGTGCAACTACGACCTTTCAAGGATGTAGATGTGGAGGAGCACATCAAAGAATTTGCTGCAAAGCTGTTTTTAATCCCCAGCCCACCACCAGGACCACTCCACTTGGTAATTACTCATCCTGAATTTCACAAGCAGTTGAACATTTTGTCTTAAAAAATACTAAGGTGCTGTTTTCTATGAACTGGGCAACATTCTGGAGTGTCAGGTCAGAGATTGTGCTTTTTGATGTGAAACTGGTGTCAAACCTGTGCTTTAAAAATAAGGTTGTGCACTATTAGGTCAGAAAATAACAGCATGACCAGGGTGCATGCTTAAGAACTGGCATGCTCTTTAGTTTGCAATATTCCTCTGGGAAGGATTTGGCTCATAGCAGCTGTTCATGGTCTGAGATGATGCCTGGGTAGGTCTGGGAAGACCAAAACAGTGTGTAGTGGATGAAATGCCCTGGGTTGGCATCAACTCACATCAACATTTGTATTCAGTGCTGTATTTTCCTTCTTTCTGACCCTTCCCAAGTCAGGTCAGAAGTCAACTGGGTCAATGATTTCAGCACTCATTTATCTACTGCAGTGGCTTCTAGAGCAGCAGTGCTTTGGCCACGGACCTCTCCTGAGCTGCTTTCCCTGACCCTGGGATGAGGAGTTGGGAGTGGAGGAAAAAAATAGCATAGCTGGAAAACTGTGAGTGATGGGCTAAACCAGCTGGCAAGTGCTGAAATATGCACCAGCACGTGCAGGATCTGACCCCCAGAGATCTGAGCTGGAGGGTTTGAAACACTGAGAGAGCTCATTCCTTTGGCCTTGTTTTATTTCCTTAGTGTGACCATCTATGCTCAATTTTTTTGTTTATATTTTTTCTATTTTCTGCATTAATTTTGTCAATAGTTTTGGTTTCCCAGTTGTATCTACAAATGTAAATTCAGTTATTTTGTTACGCTTGTAACAAAGCAAATTTAATTCTGTTAAAAGGTATTTTTTAATCATCCAAACACCCTATGAGAATGAGAGAAGACAAGTGCATATTGATCTTTAGAACTAGTTATTATGCTTTTTTAATATTTTCCTCTTTATATTTCACTTTTCTGTACTATGAAAATACCTGTCTTCTAGTTAATATTTTGTAGTTGGAACTAAAATCCCAAATTAAATGTGCTGTGGGAACATTTTCATTAAGGAGTGAATGGAAACCATCTGTTACTACAGGTATTCAATATGAAACCACTTCAGATAATAATTCCTTCACGAGAGGATCCGGACAGTCCAATTATTGACTTAGATCTTCATCTTCCATTGCTGTGTTTCAAGCCAGAGCAGGTGTTGCAGGTAAAAGTAACTGATGCTTTCACATTTTTAGATATTTTAGATTGGCATTTTTGTGGTCTAGGCAGAAAAAAAATCAAGATGTTTATTTACCCCAAAAACTTCCTAAACCCAGGAATTCAGAATAGTGTTAGTTCTGCATATTAGAGACATAGCACAAAAAAAATATACTTCTTATTAAGTTGTTTTGTTATTTATAGACCAGATTAGATTAAGGCGTATTGCATTTCTTTCTCCTGTGGTTTAGAAATAGCTGAGTGTATTTTAAAATGAAAATGCCCAAGCTGATTGACAGATTTTTATTTTGAATTCTCATTACATGCATTTCATGTGTAATTTCATGTACTTTTTTCATGTATAAGAAAGGGACTGTAGGAAGGATTGATAATTGGCACTCTCACACAAATAAAATGTAAATGGTGTAGAAAGAGAAGAAAATAGAAAATGGTGTTTGCAAAGAATTTTTTTCAGTGTTTCACAGAATCTTGCAATACTTCTGGCTTGTAGTGTCCTTTGTAGGTTTCCTGGTCCAATTCCCTGCTTAAAGGCCACGTTTGGAGTTAAATTAGGTTGTTTAGGGTCATCAGTGTAATGGGTGCCACTTCCCCTAAAAAAAATTCTCAGTCCTGAGAGGAGGCAGGACTGTTTTTGTCTCCTGCACATGCACGATATGAATAAAAGTATCTCAGATTCTAAATGGTCCTGTGCAAGTGGACATTACTTCATTTTATAAAGTCTTTAAGGTAGCTATTAAAAATCAGAATTTGTGAGGCTGAGTTTCAGAAGCAGATGAAATATTTGTGCCTATCCAGTATGTCCTGGACAACTAAACATTGAACCACTTTGGGGTTGTTTTCCAGATCATGACCTGCATTTTGACGGAGCAGAGAATAGTTTTCTTCTCCTCTGACTGGGCTCTGCTGACACTGGTTGCTGAGTGCTTCATGTTGTACCTCCATCCCCTTCAGTGGCAGCACACTTTTGTGCCTATTCTGTCTCGTCAGATGCTGGATTTTGTGATGGCTCCAACATCTTTCCTTATGGGATGTCACATTGATCATTTTGATGAAGTTAGCATGGTATGTTTTAGACCGTTACCACTCTCGCTGTTCACCTGCAGTGCCTTTGTCCCCTTACATGAGGTTACTGAATATTTATGTGCTATTAACATCCGTTCATTTAATGACATTTAATTTTCTTGACAGTAATTGTTTAGTTATCCATGCAATCTTCAAGTTGCGGAAAAAATGTCAATCCTTTTCTGGTTCAACACCTTGATGAAATAATTAATTGTCTCAGGAGTATGTAAAGGAGAAGTAAATATTTTTTACAGTATAAGTATGTTTACAGTAATTCTGTTTTCTTTTGTTAAAAGGAAGCTGAAGATTTAATTCTGATTAATATAGATAATGGAGATATCAGCCATTCAAAAATGGCTGAAGAGGAACTTGAGATTCCAGATGTTCCAGCACAAGCAGCAGAGACTTTCATAAAAAGGTGAGAAGATTTTGGAGATGTGTTTATCTTAGAGCATTTAGCAAGATTTATGCACTTTCTGAGGTTTTTATTTTGTATTAATTGCTATTATTTCATTCACGTAAAGCCCACTGTATTTTGTAAGGGCAAATGGAAGATTTCAATTAATTAGTTTACAAGCAGTGATATTATATATTACAGTTAGTAGGAAGCAGTCCTAATCATCAGATTAGTTTGCAACACCTGGAATGTTTGCTTCTTTTTTTATTACTGGTAGAGATTATTCTCTGAACTTTACTGTTCTTCACAAAGGAGGCTGAGTGCACTGTGATTATGTGATCTTGTGAACTTGTCAGCACTTGCAAATCAGTCCTGCACATCCCTAGGGAGATGCCTGGGGCCTAAAAGACTTTTTTTGAAAAAAAGGTATGAAAACACTGGTTGGTGTTAAGATGCAAGCTGATAATTTCCTTCTGTGTGCAGAGTGGAGAGTCTCCAGCTGCATTATGACCTGGAGCTCTGCCACCTCCGAGCCAGCACAGACCTTGGGGAGCTCCAGTCACGCAGAAGGGCTTGGCAGCAGAAACTGAACATGGAGGTTCAGCAAACCACGTTGCAGTTGATTGTTAATATCTTCAGGTGAATGCATGTGGTATTTTTTTTTATTATAATATTCCATTGTTACTGAAAATATTCTCATTTTGTCTTATTTTATAGGTACCTTGTAAAGCTGTTAGGTTTTGTGAGAGAGTATGAGAAGGAGGTCCTGTAGCTTCCTGGAATGTCAGTAATTAATGTGTTTGTGTACATATATGTTGATCAAACATCTTAGGTAAAACTGTTCTCATGTTGAACTTGTCTTTTGCATGAAGATTCCAGGAAGAGAAGTGCAGTCCCTGGAAAAGCTCAGGGCCCATTAGGGATGCCAGTCAAGGACAGAGTCTTGGTCACTCTTGTTAGAGGAGCATGAATTCAAACCAGGACAGAGCAGAAGAGCTGAAAGCAGGATTTGGAGTTCAGAACACCTGGATGTGCTTTAGCTAACTGAACAAATTGCTGTGAATGGATGAGATCCCTGGAGAGTGGAGCCACCTGAGAAGGAAGGAGGGAGAGGAGCTGCTTAAACTCAAGGGCAAAGCATTGGCACAAAAAGGGACAGTGGGGCCAGGAGTTGGACTCGATGATCCTTGTGGGTCCCTTCCAACTCAGGGTATTCCAGGATTCCATGATGAGAAATGCTGTGTGGGCTGTGTTTGGGACTGACATTGTAACAATGATGCAGAGTAGGTTTTATTCTTTTTTTCTGTATGCTAATTTTCCTTGCTCTTAATCTAATGAATGTGTTGATATCCACAGCTGCATTATCTTATCAGTCTCGGTAATGGTTGTAAATCTTGCTGTTAATTGTTTATATCTGGAAAGAGAATGGAAGTGTGGTAGGTGGGTGATTCCTAGAAAAAGGGGCAGAAAATGGATGGCTAGTTTGCACACGATTCACTTCTTTATATAGGTAGTAACACACTCAACCAGAAAAATGAAATTGCCTACCTGGTATTTCTAAAGAATCTGATTACACAAAGTTCTGCAAAGAGCTGAGCAGAATAACTGTGCCCAGCTATTCCTTGCATCCTCTTGCTGGATATGGTGCTTCCCTTTGGATGAGCTACCAAACTGCTCACATGAATTATCCCTGACACTTTCAGTCAGAAGGTTAATTTAGTCAGTCCAAATACCAGGTGTCTGTTATTGGATCAGCTTAGGGAGTGTTCCTACAAGTGGCTGGGCCCTCCAGGAAGGACAGGAGCTGCTGGGTGTGGGGAATAGAACAGACTTTACAGAGAGCTGGATATGGAAATTGAGCTGCATTTACAGCCTGGTGTATTTCGGCTGGGGGATTTGGTGGATTTCAGTGTTTGGCAACAATAATTCCAGACAAAGATGAGGAGAAATACATTTTGCTTATAACAAACGTGAACTCTTTAGTGCACTAAACATTCAGCTGCAAAAAATAAGCAGATGCTTTGTGTCACAAAGGAGTTAATTCTTCTCTTGCTTTCTTCCTCTTTTCCTTCAAACTGTCTTTGTTCTTTTTTTTCAGCCTTGTTTCTTCTATCTTCTAATTCTCCCAGAGGCCAGGAGTGAAGGGAAGTAAATCTCTGCTGCAGTTGTGCTGCCAGTTGTTCTGTTTTCAGTGAAGCATGGTGGTGATTTTGTGTGCATGGAGGTTCCATGTTTAAAGCAAACAGTGCTAAATTGTGTAGAATTATGTACAACTATGGACTTCTGTTAATTGTTTTTCCTGAATCCCTGTGGCTTGATGAACTGCTAATAAGATGTAACTAATAAGAGCCCTGTATTTGATATGATGGGACAGTGTGAGGTCAGGTCACATCTCCCGAATTGCCTGTGATGGGTACACTTGTCCTTTTCGTGCTCCATTGGTTGTGTGTGATTCAGGAACTGTGTATGTAAATGTAATTCCAGGATTGGAGCCTAAGTCATTTACAGAGTTTCCTTCATGGTCTCCTAAATCCCAGAGTCTAAGTGAATTTACTGATTTGAAATGGCAGTGGCAGCAGGGAGCCTGCCTTACTTCTCACAAGGATTTGAATTCTTTTTCTGTGACTCAGTAACTCAGCCTTGTTCATTAAAGCTGAGTTTGCCTTCTGATACTGCAGCAAATTTCTGGTCTGTCTTGTGATACTGCACCATATTTGGAGTAGTACCAGAGGGCTTCAAAAGTACAACTTGCTTACAAATCTCCAAGCAGATTCATTTATTTATTTTTGTCTCCAGGGAGGTAAAAGACCATCTAAATTACGAACACAGAGTGTTTAACAGTGAAGAATTTCTGAAAACAAGGGCAATCAGAGACCAGCCATTTTACAAAAAGGTAAATTCACTGTTGTGGTTCTATGTTACTAATATATCTGTATTTTAGGATTAGTGCCAAATATTGATGGAATGGTCACAGTCTGGTCTGTGTGGTGCTGTTGAACCACCAGCTTTCAAAGAGTGCTTTACCAAATTTGTGTGCTACAAACATGAAATAGTAGACACTATTTTAGAGAGCAAGGTACTATGTAGTTCCAGAGCAAATGAAGTAATTCCTTGGGGGTAGGATTATCCCATGGCAGATGGTCCATAAAGCTACATCTAAACTGTATTTTAAGCACAGGCATTTGGCCAGACTGACTGGACCAAACTCCATTCATAGACATGAATTTTCAGCAAGTCTGTGCTGTATTAAGTATCTTCATATTGTAACCACTGCAGGATGTGTTGTGCTGTTATTTAAGCTTGTCAAAAAATAAAATATTAGTGTTCCTTCCCTTTTTTGGGTGATACTGTAGCTTGTTTAACAAACCAGTGGGTCAAAACAAAGGTTTAACAAGAAATGTAAGGAAATGCATCTGCCACTTTACATTTGCTTTTAATTATGTTCCATGGGGGAATGGGAAAGTTGCAGAGGATTCCTTTGCTGCCAGAATTTGGCAGTTGGCTCTCTGGAGTAACTGGTCTATTCCTGGCAAAAAAGATCTGATCATTAACATCAGCCAGTTCTGATTTATAACACCTTTTTTGTTTCCTACTTGAAAAACACCTTAAAAATTCCTAAACCTCCATTTAAAGGAGATGTCAGTGTGTAAAGGAAACTTTAATGCAGTGGTAGTTGCCCAAATTGGCAGAATATCTGCCAATTTAAAGGTTACAACCTGATTAATCCTACATGGGAAATAGTGTTTGTTGGATAAAGATTCTAGCACTAGCAAACATTCTCAAAAAGAAACAAACAAAATTTAAAAGAACCTATTAATGTGTCGTCAGGAGAGAAATTAATTGGAAATGTTCTGACCAGAATGAATAAAAATAATTAAGATACTTTCAGTAGCAATTTCTAATGCTATAAATGGAATGGTGGCAGTTGTACGAACTGAAATTTAAAATTAATTTAAAGCTCAGATGTGCATACTTAAGCAGAATGTTGAGTGGTTGACTCACTTAAATACTAAAAGTAAAGTGACAGGTTTGCTTTCAAATAAATCTTAGACAATAACACAACATGGAGTAGTTAGTGGGGATATCTGGAATTACATTGAGCACTAAAAAAAAAAAACCACATTAGAAAGTACTAAAATTTGGCATCTCCTGTACATACAATTGCCAGCGAAGTATGCCATCTACTGGAGAAATAGTGAAAATCAGGAATCTTAATGCTCTTGGAGATGCTTTTTACATAGCACATTGCAAATTTTTTTTAAAAAATTACTTCTGAATGACACCACAATAATTGCCTGAGCAGGGAAAAAATTTTGGGGGTTACCAGGAGAAAAGATGACTCACTTGTCTCTTCACTGTGGTGGCATAATGTTAATTTAGAGTGCCCCAAACTTCTTATTCCACACTATGGACAATATTATCAGCACTTTGTTTAGTTAGAAAAGATAATACTAAACTTACAGCTCTGTTTTGCTCTGTATTTGTCATTTTAATTTGATTTCATGTATTGGAGGGCAGTCTGAGATTACTGTTTGTAAATCTCACCAAAGCCCAGAAGGTGAATGGAAACTGAGAATTTTCCATTGAAGTTTTCCAGTCGTTTGGGGTTTGTGATTGGAAGTTCTCAGTTTTGCATATGTACAGGCAATAAAAATGAGCTAAACAGGCTAATAAAAATGTAACCTATAAATGATCCACAGTTAACCCCTTTGTGTCTCACAGGTTTTAGAGACCTACATGTTTCACTCCTTCCTTAAAGCTCGTCTGAACAGAAAGATGGATGCCTTTGCTCGACTTGAGCTGAGTACCCAGTCTGAAGAGGACAGGTAAACTTCTCTCATTTCTTATTCTGGTTTTGAATCTTTTCTTGGTATCAGTGGCAAAAGTCCTACTGACTATTTGTATGAGATGAGGTCATCTGTAAATAAGATTATGACTAATTGATAACTCAATTAAGATTATTGTAGGAGGGTGATACGAACAGGTGGCTGTTGAACTTGTAAATTTAATACTACCATACAAACAAAATCCAGCAGTAATTTAGTGTGTCTGTGTACTGAGTTCTAAAACCAGCTGTGTATTACTTCCATTTTTCTCAGGCTGGACTTGATGTTTCACACCCCGAGAAGGCTGACCATGGAGAAAATGGCTTCGAAGCGATTCACGCCGGAGCACAAGATCAGCCGGCGCATGGTGATCAGTCTGCCCAACCTGCAGGACATCAAACTGCCAGAGGGCCCTGCCAGAAACTCCTCACTCCGGAGAATAGAAACAGGTGTCGGTAAGGGAAGGATGTGTTGAATAAATAGTGATTGTTTCTGTTGACTTTTTGGGTGACATTGGTGTCAGAATCTCCCAGAAACGGCGTCCGGTGCTGGGAGCACATGGAGAGCTGGGGCCTGTCCGTGCTGTCCCTGGCATGTGAAATCAGTCTGGAGCCTGCTGTGAGTTTGGCAGGACCACAAAGGAGTCATTGGTCCCAATGGGATTAGTGTTGGAGAATTGATTCCTGAGTCAGTAATCATGCTCTGTCCTTACTCACCTTGTGTGCAGTTCTCCACTGCCTTTCATTTAAACACAAGCTTAAGCTTATCACTGTGTGGGAGATACTGAATGGGTTATTTTAATCTTTTTTTTTCTTATTTCTTTTCTTTCCCAGAATTGATACTATCAGATCAGGGAATATTCCGATAATAAGGAAAATGGACATAGAAATGTGTATGTGTCCCTAGCACAGCTGTCATCTTACTTTTTCCTTGTCATTGCTTGTTGCTGTGGTGGGGATTCTGTTTGTCCTTTGTGGTGTTGCTGATCATGCAGATATGTACACTTTTACTCCTCATCCTAATCAATGTACTCTCTTGGTGCTTGTTTCTAGCTGTGAGGATGCCCTCCAAATCCATCAGTACGTTCAAAATCCCAGAAATCCACTTTCCTCTGATGTTCCAGTGTGTTCACTCCTACTACACAGACTTCTTCAACCACCTCAGCAAAGCCATCAATACCTCGGCCCCCGAGAACTCGGCATTGCTCGCAAGGTACTTCTACCTCCGGGGACTTATTAGCTTGATGCAAGGGAAACTACTAAATGCACTTTCTGACTTTCAGAACCTAGAAAAAACAGACTTAAGAATTTTCCCCACTGATCTTGTAAGAAAAATAGTGGAGACCATGCCTCCTTCAGAGTGCTTGCAGGCAGACCGCAAACCAGAGCTCAAGAGGCTCATAAGCCGAGTGATGGAGAAACAAAGAGAAGTTCTGAAAACAGATGACCACGTGAAAAATTTCGAATTGCCAAAAACGCACATGCAGCTGGATGATTTTGTGAAGAGGATTCAGGAGTCTGGGATAGTCAGGGATATAGACACCATCCACCGGCTATTCGACGCCCTGACAGTGGGTGAGTGTAGGATTGGCTGTTTTCCTTTTGAATTACTGTTCAGAGTTGTCCTGTGACAAGGAGATCTTTACTCAAACCCTCAGTGTTTGATTAGTCTGTCAGTGCCCCAGGGACACTGAGACTACTGTGCCTGACAAGTCTGTCACTGTCCTATTGTGGGGGCCCTTCACTGAGTAGCTGCTGGATTGGAGGGTGGTTTGACTGCCTTGTTCAGGGTCATACACCAAAGAGAGAGACCCTCGTGGGTCTCCACACCTTCACTCACTCCCAGCACCCTTGAAGGACTCACATTAACAGTTTGCAGAATTTGTGGACAATTTTATTTAATTAGGATAATTACAGAGAATAGGTTTTATGTCTAGAATGTCTATCGTTGCATGAACAATAAAGAGGCACAATTTGAAAGCTTTTTTGAAGCCATCTTTCTGTGCGAATATGTATAACAGTTTCTCACAGTAAAGGGGTTTTAAAAATTTTTTAGGACAGCAGAAACAAATCGATCCTGAAACATTCAGAGACTTCTACAACTACTGGAAAGAAACTGAAGCAGAAGCTCAAGAGGTGAACCTGCCCCCAGCAGTGATAGAGCACCTGGATAAAAATGAGTGTGTCTACAAGTTATCCTGCTCAGTTAAAACCAACTGTGGTGTGGGGAAAATAGCCCTGACCCAAAAGCGTTTGTTCCTGCTCACTGAAGGAGGACGGCCTGGCTATGTCCACATTGCTGCTTTCAGGGACATAGAGGTGAGCATCCACTTCCCCTTCTCTGGCATGCCTGTGGGTATAGGCCATGCTCCTTACACTACTGAAGTCAGTAATGTAAGAGTGAGTAGATAAAATTCTGGGGGTTTGGACCAAAAATAAAGATGTTATAACCTCTAAATGCAGAGAAATGTGCAAAGTGAAGCACATGGGATATGGAATAGAGAAGTTTAATAACGTGAGCATTCAGTGTGCTCGCGTGACTGAGGTGTCAGTGGGTCAGCTTGTATCCACAGACTCTGTGATGTTGTTTAGGGCTTATATTTTCATAAAACCATCTCTGCTGAATGGTGTTTATGGACAACTGAAATAATTAGCTGTAATTAGAGACAGCTGCCCTGCAGGCTGAATGCTGCACCTGATCTGTGATTGCAGGGTACATCTCCCTTGTTTTCTCCTTTCCATACCTTTCCAGGATGTTAAGAGCACAACTGTAGCCTTCCTTCTGTTGAGAATACCTACCCTGAGGATTAAAACACTATCTAAAAAAGAAGTCTTTGAAGCCAACCTTAAAACTGAGTGTGATCTCTGGTACCTGATAGTGAAAGAAATGTGGGCTGGAAAGAAAATGGCAGATGATCACAAGGTATAAATAGAGGAATTTGTAACCAAATAAATATGAAGTGTGTGGTTTCTGTCTCTGTTCTAAATAATTCATGCACTAATCTTAGAATTTCTTGAAGAAAGACCCAGCTTGAAGATGGGTATCCATCCTATGTCTGTTGTATGTTTTCATTTGGTTTTGTTTGCACATCCTGTATCAAGATTGTGCTGGATCTGAAGGATTCCTTCAGTGTAATGAATTAACTCTGGCTCCTGGCTCCCTGCTCCATGACCTGACTTGGGAGTGGAACATGGGATGGGCCAGTGGGGTCTGACAGCAAGTGGCATGAACTGTGCTGCAGGGCAGCAACTGGCTGGGGCCTGTGCTGAGCGTGGCAGACACTGTGATGGTTAAACATGAGGACTTGTAAGAATAATGAGCAACAGATAAACTACAGTGTGAGGCTTTTGTCTTTAGGATCCTCAGTATATTCAGCAAGCACTGACAAATGTTCTCCTGATGGATGCTGTGGTTGGTGCCCTGCAGTCCTCCAAAAGCATCTATGCAGCCTCTAAACTGTCTTATTTTGACAGGATGAAAAATGAAGGTCAGTCACATAGAAATGCTCTGCTGCTGTTGCATCATCTGTCTCTGCTCTTTCTGCTTATATTGTTTTTCACACTGGTTACGGACAGGAATACAAAAGGACTTTGGCTTGATTGGATTTTCACAGATGCATTTTATTAAATAGTATTAATAGAAAGTTTAGGGTTTATTGAGGGGGGTTTTTTTGTTTGGTTTGGCTTTGGTTTTTGGTTTTTCTTGGCTTCTGTGCATTGGAACTTTCTCTGTCCATGTTGGCTGCTGTGTTTTTGTCTCGGTGTTTTAGTCTCCTTCAGTGGTGGATGTCTCTGCTACCAGAATTTGTACAAATGGTGTTTGGGCTTTACTAGTCAGCTAACGCTAGAGGGAAAGAAAAGTGAGAAATGTGACTAAATAGTGCAGAATAAGAATTATAGACCTATTTCAGGCATAAGTGTGCATTTCATGACCTTGTAAAAATCTATTTTAGTGCCTATGATGGTCCCCAAAACAACTTCAGAGACATTAAAGCACAAGATCAACCCTTCAGCTGGTGAGACATTTCCACAGGCAATAGATGTCTTGCTCTATACTCCAGGTAAGGTGATGTATTGCTCTCCTTAGGTTGGCCCAGCTCTAATTAGCCCATAAAGCACGTTATCTCCTAACACCTGGGATTGTGCTGCCTGATAGTTCACACTCTGATATGCTTTGCTTGTGTGTTGAATACTAAACTAGAAAATCATTACAAAAGAACAGCAATATTGCATATTAAAACACTCCAAGGCATAGTTTCCACAGTCTTAATTTGTCTTCCTGTGTGTATGTGCCTTACCACAGACTTCAGTTCTGGGTTAATGTGCTGATTTCTCATTAAGACTTCTGCCTCACTTATTGAGCAGGGGAGGTGGGAGGGTGATGCTTCACCACTGATCAGTATTCATTTTATGTTTTTACTCTTCAGTAGGGTCATGTGGGGGTGTTTGAACCACAGTGCAAGAAATAGTGTGCAGAGTGTTGGATTCAGTGGGGATTTTCTCTCTTCATAGTATGAGTCTTCTAAGAGGAGCTCTAATGGAGCAGACAGAGAGTAGTGGATTTATTAGTTGCATTTCATAGTGCTTAAAATAGCCTTCCTGCAATCCCAGTTAGCTCAGCACTTAGCATCAATGAAAGAGATTATCTCTGCTCTGAATGACTTTGGAGTGTAAGTTTAAATCATTGGGTGAGCTCAAAAAATAGATGAGAATGATCACAAACTCATAGTGTGAACTGTGTCAGTCAATACCTGGTGATGTCAGTTCCAGAACTCAGATGTATTTCTGCCTGCAATGGTTTTCCTGCAGGTATCCAAAAGTGCTTTGTTTTCTTTCACCTCTCTCATCTCCTCTGCTTCGTTTCTAGGGCATCTTGACCCTTCAGAAAGACTTGGCAATGCTCACCCAAAGCTCTGGTGTGCTTTAAATGAGGGGAGGGTGGTGGTCTTTGATGCCTCTACCTGGTCCATCCAACAGCACTGCTTCAAAATGGGCCGCTCTAAACTGGTAAGGCTGGCACAGGTGTCAGTTCCTGCTCTGTGGCTTGGGTGACCCTGAATCACATCGTTCCTTAGAAGCTGTTGAGTTGCCTGGGCTTCAGTTAACTTGGAAAGGTGCAGATTTTTGAGGAAAGGAGAAAGGAGAGGAAAGGGATTCGCAATAACACAGGTCAGCTGCTGAGAAGTGATGAATTGGATTTGGGAGGGAGGAAGACAGGTTTGAAACAGTTGAGGAGGATGAATGTGAAGAGAAGATGAGAAGGGGAATCCTAAGAATAGATAAAAATCCATGCATGCTGAAGACCTGGAAATTGGGGAAGGGTGTAAGAAAACCAGGCAGATGATACTGAAACAGAGAGCTAAAAGAAGGTGGCTCAACTAGCGGGTGAAAGAGTTGCTTGTTGAAGACCAGCTGGAAGAATAATTCCTGAGGAAAGGGGGATCTGAATCAGGAGTGCAGCCTGAGTGAAAAACACTCAGCAGAGAGAACATCCAGGAAAAGGGATTGGATATGTCACTTGTGTGAAAGATAGAATACATCACTGGGGATGAGTGTGTGTGGGAGTCAAAAAAGGAGAGGTAAAGCTGATGGTGAAGAGCTGGGCTGAGGCAATTCCAGAAGAGTTGGGTGCTGACCTGTCCTAAAGAAGAAAAAACAATTGCAACTGGTGGACTCTGGAGGGAGATAAAACAAAGAGCTTGTGATTGAGGGAAGGACATTCCAGAGACAGTAGAGGAGAGAGTATTTTCTTAGACACTACTTCTGACTAAAGTAGGACTTGTGGTTATATCAGACAGTTCAGCTGACTTCCAGTCCAGTTCAGAGAAGCACAGTAACCTCTTTGGATCCCCTGATGTAATTTGTAACTTTCATTTGGTTTGGGCCAGGAAACACCCCTTTGAGTCAGCTCCCAAGATAAATTATTAATCCTCTTTACTGAAGGCTAAACTCGACAGAGATCTGTCCTCTCATTATTTATAGAGCAGAGCAAAGGCCAAAACACTGGAGAGAGCCAGGTCGTGATCTTACTGTGATCACCAGAAAACTGCACCATCTGAATACAGCCTTTTGCCATTTTACATTAAAGAGTGATTTTTCTTCTAGACCTTATGTAACCCTGCCTTTTCTCCCCAGACTTGCATGGTCATGGTGGAACAGAGTCAAGTGTGGATTGGGTCTCAGGACTCCATTATTTATATAATCAACACCCACAGCATGTCTTGTAATAAGCAACTGAATGATCATCGCTCTGATGTTACAGACATAGTTGTGGAGAACAAGAATGGGATACCCAGGTAGATCTAATTTGATTTTTCTAGATGTTCACAAAACTTATTGTTTGAAATGGGAGAGCTTACCCTGCTCACATAAGCCTTCTTTTATCCTGTTTCTGTAGCTCCCCTATTTTATATTGTCAGCTAGGAATTTCCATTTTAAATAAAGAGCACTATGGAACAAAGGGGATACAGAAATGCTCTTTTGGACAAGGATGAGAGCAGCCAGGAATTGGCAGTGTCCAGTGATGAATCAATACAGATGCAGTTTAAAGACCACTTCGCTTTTGCTTTGAGCACATCATCGACCAGATGTTTACAGCAGGCTTCTGGATTTTTCCTGCCTGTTTGTAAAAGAAGTAACACATTTATTGTTCTGGTCAGACAAGATTCTTTTGATCCTTTGGTAGCATTGGGAAGAGTGTTGGCTGGAGGCCTGAAGCTGCTGTCTTCCCATGGGAATGGCAACTCCAGGGTCAGACACAGTGGTCAGTCAGCCAGTGGTGCAGCAGGTGTAACTGGGCTTCAGGAAAAATTTGTTTAGGTGTTCTTGGAACCTTCTCAAAAAGGTTTTCTCACCCTAAGACAACACGTGTTAAAGGTAAAAGGTATAATTTGTTTTTGCAGGTGCAGTAGCGAAGAAAAACAGTTTTGAGATGTTTTTGTCCTAACTCAAGAGAAAAAATCCCACCAGGCAACAATGTTCAGGAGATTTATAGGGGATGTTTTGTTGTATTCAGCTCCTCATGCAGGATGTAACACGTGCTCTGAGTGAGCCTGCAGTGTTTTCATCAATGCAGAGTTTGTAAAGGATAATCTTAAGAAGAATTAAAATATAAACATTAATTTGGCTTACTGTAAAATTGTTTATTTTGCAAGTAAGTCTCCTCTGTGTGTGCACCCTTCCCTGAACATGAATGCACAATATTGTTACTATTTTTTAATCCCTGCCAACAGCGAGGCATATTCCAGCAGTTTGGATGGGACAGTGATTGCTTGGAACATCAGCACTCTGAAAGTGAACCGTGTCTTTCAGCTGCCCTGCCAAAATCTCACCTCTATCAAGCTACATAACGACCAACTGTGGTGCTGTAAGTCCCTTCCTCAAATAATTAAAAAAAAAATCATCATCCTCACATAAAGCACCAAGATGCATCCATTTTATTTTGCCCTGTCTCTCCATGTTTTGTAGGGCTGAAGGCAGTAGGCACCTCTGTGACTAACTCCTTGTCTTTAATGTTGAAGGTACCCGCAGTTGCATTCTCGCCGTGTCAGCTCGCGAGTTTCAGCCGCAGGTGAAAATTGAGCATCACCTGGAGGGTGCATGTTCCTGGTTTCTGGGCTTCCAGCTCTTTCCCGAGGTATTCCCCTGACACTGTGGGCAGAGTTTGAAGGAAGCAGGGCCATGTGCCTTTCCAAGCCCTGGTCATTGCACCCTCTTTCCTGTCAGCAGCCCTCATGTCGAACGTGTCTTTCTGTGCTTTAGAGAGATGAAGTGTGGGCGTCCTACTCAGGGAGCAGTGACCTGTACATCTGGAACACCAGAGACCTTTCAAGTGCCCCTCAAAAGATTAATCTTCAAGATTGCTCTGAGATTACGTGTATGATAAGAGTTAAAAATCAGGTGAGACACATTTGGGCTGTTTTTTACCTGTTGTGGATTTCTTTACTGAAGTTTCGTTTGTTTGCAGCTCTCGTGGGCTGTCTTTGCTTCCATACTGGATGTTTGTGTGGCTATGCTGGTTTGGAATGCTAATTGCTCCTTGAAATCAGAGAAGTTAATGCCTGCCCAGCACAACTGGCTGTTCCAGGTGTACCCCAGAATATATGTCAAGCCAAAAGCCTCATCAGTAATTAAATGCATGGTGACATTTATTAGCCATTGACATTTCTGGGGAACCGTAGAAACCGAAAGTTTACATCCTTTGATATTTCATCTCAGGGCTCCTCCGACTAAGCCTTGAAGAAAGGTTAATAGACAAACAATAAATGCCAGCTAATTTGCCTGTTTTGTAGGTGACCTTTTCCTTGGTTAGTTACCACATTCCTAATTCAGGGGAGACCAAATGAGCCAGTGGCTTCCTACCTTGGCATCTCATGTCTGTGTCACTGTGAGCCTCTGTGTACCTGCTCTTTGTGTGCTGCCAGTAGCTGTGCAAATGACTGTAGTTGTGCTTCCACATGGGCAGGTTCAGGGTGAGTTTGCAAATAAATAGCTAATGTACATCTACTGGGAAAGCAACCTTCAGAATCTGTTTCTCAGATTTTCCCTCCTTCCTTCCTCAAAAATGACTTTTTTCATGACATGCCTAATGAAATAGGGAAGCTTTCTCTGACAGTGAACTTGCAGCCTGGCAACAGCATTGGTAGAGCTGTCAGTTACAGGCTTTAATTAGAGTGCTTTAATTAAAAACAACCATTGTTTGTCTCTAAGGCTACTACTAAAGTGTGCACCTCAGCCTCGCTCTTTCATTATCTGCTTTTGGGCCCCATCTCTGTGGCTCTGATTTCATTTTCAGCTTGCTGCTGCCACAGTTTTGTGGAGCAGCAGGTTCCTGAATTTCACTGCCAGCCCTGCACAGAGAAGTACTTCCTTCTCCGTGAATTTGAACTCTTCCTGGTTCCCACGTGTCCCTGACTTCCCTAATTTCAGGATATGTTGAGCAGTGGTTCTACATTCCTCTTATCTGCACCTCTCTGATTTTGTAAACCTCAGTGGGATCCCTGCTTAGCTGCCTTCTCTCCAGCCTAAGGAGTCTTGACTTTTCCATCTTTGTTGGGAGGGTGGGCAGGCCCTGGCTCAGGTTCCCCAGAGGAGCTGTGGCTGCCCCATCCCTGGAAGTGTCCAAGGCCAGGTTGGATGGGGCTCTGACAGCCTGGTCTAGTGGAAGGTGTCCCTGCTGTTAGTGGCACTGGTAGCAGGGGTTGGACTGAGATGATCTTGAAGGACCCTCCCAACTGAGGCCATTCTGCAATTCCCACGATCTCTGCTCATGTGGCAGCTGATCCTTTCTCCAGGCAGTCACTCTTCCCAAGGGCAGCTTGGGCACACTGTGCCTTGCACAGGGGAAAGTGACACCTTCTGTTATTCTCTGTGCTGGGTTTGTGGGACCAAACACAGCTGAGTCACCAAGGTGTGAGCAGCCCCAGTGCTGGCATAGGGGGCTTTCCTGAGCTGGGGGAACATGAGGGGAGCAGAGACATCCACCACGAGCCACAGCAGCTGAGGAGACCTGGAGGGGGCCAGGAGCAGTGGTGGCCAAGCCCCTTTTTATATACATACGAGGAAATTTTCAGCGTTCGCGTTTCCACCCTCCCTGTCCCAACACAGAAACCTCCTCACCTGTGTCCTGGCCTGCAGAGCGGTGGGAATGACAGTGGGTTTTTGTTCCCCCAGCTGTGGGTTGGCAGCAGTGGGAGGCTGCAAGGCAAGAGCCAAGGGAAGATCTACGTGGTGGGTGCCGAGAGGAGGAGCGTGGAGAAGGAGCTGGTGGGCCACGCGGGCGCGGTGCGGGCGCTCTGCTCGGCCGAGGACAGGTATGTCCTCAGCGGCTCCGGGAAGGAAGAAGGGAAGATTGCCATTTGGAAAGCTGGATAGACAAGCCATTCCGGGTGTGTCTGCTGTGCTGGGAGAAGGTGAAGAGCTTGGGCTGCGTTCGCTCCAGCGTTTTGCATCCATTGCAACCACCTGTCAGTGTTACTGCTGTGTGTTTCCTTCAGTCCCTGCATTGCTGTAGAAAATGGAAATCGAAGGAATGTCCCCTCACACCTGGGTCTGCTCCTGATAAAGGAATGGGAACGTGAGCAGGGGCCTCACTGGCTCCAGACTGGACAGGAGGTGTGTGGAGGGTCGGGTTCCAGGTCAGACTGCCTGGTGCAGGATGTGTTGGGGACACTGGAGCCAGCCCAGGAACTCCACGGGAGCTCTGTCTGGGCAGTGCAGGGTTGCCTAAAACTGGGATTGGATACTGTGTGTACAGCCTGTAATGGCTGGGAATGGGCACTGAAATCCAAATGTTGCTGTTGCACTCATGGAATTGCTGTCAGTGTTGGACTCGGAGCTGGAGCTGGCAGAGCATCCCTGACCCTCAGTGGGGTTTTTTGGGGGTTTTCTTTTCAAATGCAGACACTGACGGGCTCTCCAAGAGCCCTGAGAACTCTGCAGCTGGAACAGGATCCTGGGATATTTTCAGTGGCTGCTTTACCTTTTAAACTTGTTTTTCCTGGAAAAGCAACGCTCGGCACTTGGCTTTTGTAAAAGTTTGTGAAATGGGGTATTTTTATCTGCAGGTTAATTTAATTCCTGTATCTATTTGCTTTTGAAAGCACTTCAGTCCCTCTGCAGACCAACCTCTACCCCTCCTGCCTTCAGCCCCTCTTTTTGCAGCTGGAGGAGCTGCTGTTATTTTGGGTAGAAATGCTTCATTTTTACATTCTGCAGGTTCTCAACCTCCTCCTCCATCCCTGCAGGGAGCACCACCAGCTGCATCCCATGGGAATCTCCAGAGCAGCATTCCCTGATTGCTGCCTGGTGCACAGGGGTCTTTCCACTGCTGACAACTACAAGTAAAACAAAAATACAGGCAGAATAGTTTTATCTGTACCAGTACTGAGTGGAAATCAGTGTTTAAAATACTGTAAATAGAAGGACAAAGTGGGCTGCTACTTTTTTAAAATAAATATAAACCAGGGTAGGGCTAATAGAAGGGTAAATTGCTTTAAAAGTATACTTTCTGTAGTATTTCTGCTGATAAAAGTTTTTATCATGTGATGGTAACCTGAAATTTTACTTTTTTAGGATTTTTTTTATCAATTTAAGAGTATTAAACACTATATTGATACCCCTGGCCTCTGTACTTGGTTCTTTTTCCTGTGTAACTCAGTGCACAAGAATGATGATTTTAGCACTGACTTGCATCCTCTGTGGTTGCTGGGAAGAAGAATTGCCTGGGATTTTCTCTCTGCATATTCTCCTTTGGGCCCCACATCTGTGACTTTCAGGTTCCTTCTGCCCTCCCTGGAGCTCTCTGGCTCTGGGGCTCACAGGGAGGGGGAAACGTCCCAAGGGGAGGGAAAGGCTGGGAAGGAGCATGAGGTGTCCTGGGGTTAGTCCAGGTGGGAATGCCGTGGGAATGGCTCCGGGGTTCTGCAATGGGAGAGGAGAGAATTGACCCTGAAAATGAGGTTTGACTCCCAAAATGATGGAATTGGCTCTAAAAATGTCAGAATTGACCCTCAAACTGTGACTGTGAAAATGACGGAATTGACACTCAAAATGAAGATAGGAATCTCAAAATGAGGGATTTGAACATGGAGATCAAGGACTTTACCCTTAAAATGAGGGAATCGACACTGAAAAATGAGGGTTTTGACTCCCAAAATTATGGAATTAACCTCCAAAATGAGAATTTGACTCCCAAATTAGGGAATTTACTCCCAAAATTAGAATTTGACCCCACAGTTAGAATTTGATTCACTAAATTATGGAACTTACGCCCCAAATGAGGATTTGACTCCCCATATTATGGAATTGACTCCCAAAAGGGGATTTTGACTCCCAAATTATGGAATTCACTCCCAAAATTAGAATTTGACCCCACAGTTAGAATTTGATTCACTAAATTATGGAACTGATGCCCAAAATTAGAATTTGCCTCCCCAGATGAGTATTTGACTCCCCAAATTGTGGAATTGACTCCCAAAATGAGGATTTGACGGCCAAAATCACGGAATTGACTTCCAAAACGAGAATTTGCCTCCCCAAATGAGAATTTGCCTCCCCAAGTTATGGAATTGACCCTGAAAATGAGGGAATTTATCCTGGGGCCACACTCCTGGTCCCAGGTATCCCACTTTGCTCCTCCCCTTTGCGTTAGAATGTGTTCCACCTGAGCCCCACGAGCACCAGGTGAGTTCCCTGAGCACCTGGGAACTGTTTTCTTGCTGGGCAGGGGCATTTTCGGAGCTGCTGCCGGATCTTTGGGATGCAGGGGCCCCCCCCAGCCCCACAGGGACACCAAGAGCCACAGAGTGGTACTGAAATGTTTATTGAGCTCGCCCTGGGAACAGCGGAGCGGAACACAACGCCGCGTGGAGTCGAGTATTTCTAAACTGATTTGTTTTCCTTTTCTATGCGTAAATGAAAAACCAAAAAAATCAAGATTATACAAAAAGAACAGAAAGTGCAGAACACAATAAAACAGTTCTCATGCAACAATTTCTCGTTTTTTAACCTTAAAACAGAAAATAAGCTCAACAGTGTAGAAATAAAAATCATACATACGTTATGCCGTCTACGCACTCAAACATTCATCTGTGACATCACTTTTCTTTATCCCTTTTTCCTCATAAAACAACATTATGTGTTTAACACATGCTTATAAACATTGCTAAACTCAGCAAGAGCTATTATAGTGCCCCAACTTAATAAGTTGATAAAAAAGTAGTTGTCATATGGCCAGTTCACAAAGGAACTAAATATTCTCTTTTTTTTTCTTTTTNCTGCTATCATGCTATTTTTGTATTCTCTTTTTTTTTTTTTTTTTTTTTTTTTTTAATCTTTTTCCTTTTTCCCCCACTATGAGATGCCCATTTGCAGCTTTCTAGGAATATGAGGCATTTAAAACAAGCTGGTCATTTGGCTACCAAAAAGGGCTTAGTGTTCATGTTACATCAGGAAACACAAATCCCAAGCTGCCAATTTATTAAGAGCAAAGTCCGGATTTTGGGGTTATTTATTACAATTTGGGTGTTGCTGAGGACTGAGAAGGCCCAGAGTAAATCAGCTGATGCCCAGTTTGGCTAAACACTCCCAGAGCTTCACCCCCAACTTCCCAATTTAAGGATAAATGTGCCAGAGCATGTCAAATTGACCCATGTCCTGGGTTTTCCCTAAAATCTTAGCAGATCACAAGGGCCTCAAAAACCCTTTAATTTTAGCAGATGGTTTCTTTTAGGGGGGGTTGTATTTGTCCCTCCCAGATACCCCTCGCCCTCCCTGGGGCAGGGAAGGGCAGGTTGGGATTCAGGGCTTTTCCAGGAGGTGATTAAATGACAGGACAACCCGGAGCACCCCAATGAGCGGATTGGTGGGTGCCAACAGGAATAGGAATTGCCTTTTTGTTGATTCCTAAGGCAACTTCTGGACTGCTGAGCCTGGGAATCAAAGCCCAGTTGGTGTCTGAGCTTCTGCAGCTCCTTTGGATGCAACATGACAAAGAGAAGACTTTGAAGACTTTGGGTAGCTCCCCTTTTTCCCAAATGACCTTTTTTTTCTTTTTTTTTTTTAATGCGCTTTACAAACGTTCAGCTTTGTCATTTAAGGAAGGAAAACAGCTAAAGGACTCTCTGGAACCATAAAGTTTCTGCAAAGAAAAAATAAAATTTGGTATTTCTTCCACACAGTCATTAATAACATTTCTGTGCAACATTTGGTGTCCGTTACATTTATTTGGCCTATTCAAAGGAAACGAGGACAAAACAGCTGCAAAGAAAACCAACTTCTCTTTCACAACAGATACTTCAGATGCCGAAGCTGCTACATGTGCTTGGAATATCATGCAGGAGTTTACTTGTTCATTTCAATAGGATACATATTTATAGCTGAGCTCGTCTCACATCACACTAGGATGAGGGGAAACCTGGAAGAACTCAGTTGGAAACACTGGAGTAGTGACAGTGAGCACACAACCCCCACATCTCAGTGACTGGACTACACTCAGGGACTCCAGGAAGGCACCTGCCCTCCCTGCACTTCCCTCCTGCCCAGGTGTGGGTGCAGCTCTCCCAGGAACAAACTGTGACTTTCTCCACCTTTCCTGCTAAATGTGACCTTGACCTGCATGGCTGTGAGCCCTGTCAGCCAGGAAAATCCCACCTTTTCATGGTGGATGCTGGAGGAGTCCAAGTTTGCTCCGGGGGATCCATTCCTAAGGATGGAACCAAGTTTTAATGAGGTACCTGCCAATAAGCACCATGGCTGCCACTGTCATTCCAAGCACTGGGGGATCCAGATGAGATGGGAGGGAGATAAGAAGGACTCAGCCCTGGTCTCTGTGGAGAAGCCCACACATGCTGTTCCATGCCAGGGTCTGTGTGCCACCATCCATCAGCAAGAAAACCAGGAGGTTGGGAATTTGCAGCCTGACACACTGGGAATATTTCAGAGCCTGGAAAAAAGGCTCCAAGGAAAAGGAGAAAAGGACTTGGTGTGTTTCACGGAGCACAAACCTCCCCTGGCTTCACTGGCTTCCTCCCTCCTGATGATGAACAACCCCAGTGGCTCCATAACTGCTCACAGCCAGCACCAGCAAACCACCAGGTTTGGGTTATTAAAAGGCTATTTAGGCAATAAATCTCTATAAAGTCATCGAACCAGCAGGAAGAGAAACATTCCTAAGAAATTATTGCTTCTGGAGTCTGAAATTGCCATCCACGAGCAGCACAGACCTGACTGGACTCTTTGAATAGCCCAACAGGTTATTGTCTGCCTTTCTGAGGGGTGAAAGTTAAAGCTTCTCTGCTCCCACACGGAACATCTCCAGATGTGCAGCTGATGGACCACAGCCCTCAAGACAGGCACACAAAGGGTGCCCTGTGCCCGAGGTGCCAGGGGCCACTGCAGCACAGCAGGGTCAGATTGCCTACAGTGTCAAGCAACACAGAATGAAACCACCAAACCTCAGCCCTACTGCAGTGAAGGTCCACAGGGATGACTTTGACCAGACAGAAATACCCACAAACAGAAAAGGAACGACAACAAAAAAGCCAAGCCACTTCAAATCTCTCTTCCCACAACTTTTGCAATAAAGACTTAAACTTGCACTATTTTACCTTTAATTGTGGCAAAAAAGGAATAATTTCTGTATCAAAAGATAAAGTAAGGGACAGATGAAGAAATAAATTGTTGCCCACTCTACCCTGAGAAATGCTGGGGCGAGAAAGAAAACTCACAAATCCAAGGAAAAGCCCTTGGGAGCCCTCACAGGTGAAGGTGGTGTGGGGGTTTCCCAGGCTGGCCCAGGGACAGGAGGAGATGCTTTGGCTGGGGCTCCCCAGGTTAATTCTTCTGGCAACATTGCAGATACTTCAGCATTTTTTCAAGGAATAATTATTTCCTTTGCTCTTACTGGGGAGTGAAATCAGCTTCCTGCTACGGCAGCCACGTATTCCCACGTTGCCAGCCCCACAAACAGCTCCAGAGATGGATTTTGACATCTAGTCCTTAGAAACGAGGCTGCCCCAAGCACTGTCTGGGACAAAGCTGGACCTGCCCTGCCTTTGCTTCCAACCTCTGGGTTGGAAGCATCATTTGAAAGGTTCTTCCTCCCTCCTCGCCCTTCCCAGGCTGAGAAAGTTCAAATAAATGTGGGTGGTTTCATGTTCCCTCTGCGGGGTGTGAAGTCAGAGGCAGCTTCAACCTCTTCTCCCTCTCTGCAGCTCCTTGGTCAGTGCAGTGAAAGAGAGCTTGGCTTAGAAGGTGCAACGTGGAGTAAGGTGGATTTGATCCACGCTGATCCATGGAAATCATGGGCACAGGGTAAGGCTGGCACCGGTCAGAAGATGCAGGTTTTTAAACTGGTGAAGAACCTTTCCAGCAATAGAGATTAAAATGAGGAGTAATTGACAGAGAGCATTGAACAGAAAGCAGAATCTTCAAGGAGCTTCAAAACCAAGACATTAAAGCCACTTTGAAATGTGTAACTCACACGAACACCAGTTCTGGGGTGAAACACAACACTCGTCTGTGTGACAAAGAACATCACCAGGATATATTAAATGTAACTGAGATGATCAAACTCATGGCAGAAGTTCAGCTACAGGATTTCTCACAGCTGATCCCTTCAGGAAGGTCTCCCACTCCTCAGCAGTATCGCTGCCCTGGCTGAACACAGTTCACAGCACGTGTTCTGAATAAAAAAATATTCACCTTAAAGGAAAAAAAAGACCTTCTCAAGACACCTGGAAAAAGACCAGCCCCAAAGTCCTGTGTGATTACAAGAAGTTCAGCGCTTTGTGATGCCACAGCCTGAAAACATTGTCACCCTTGGATGGCACAGGCCATTGGTGCTGACTGGAAGCCTTCAGCTGAGAAAGCCACGGATGCCACCAGGAATTCAAATGCACCCAAACACCCATTTCTCAAACACATCCACAATTCAAGTAATGCATTAAAAACAGCTTTGCATTTTGAAACAGGGCTCCTTCAGTGGAGCGCCCAGGTTGCAGCATGACTGATCCAGGCATCTAAAAGTCTTGGAGCAGGAGGAGTTTGAGGCAGCAGGAATCTCACACTGCTCAGTGATGTGTCTGTCCAAGCACATGGACTGAGGGCAGCCCAGGGGCCCACACCAGGATGAGTCCAGAGCGTCACAAAACTCTTCTTTACAAAGGACAAACAGAAGTTTGGTTTCCAAAGTTGCTTTAAATGGCTGCTGGATAGTGATCCAAACCTGCTTGGAATCGGACTAGCACAACTCTTTCAAGCTCTTCCCAGAAGACCATCTTTGCACTGCAGCTGTGTCCTGAGCTGTGGAAGGGCGCGTGGAGGATGCGCTGATGACACTGGCACGGCAGCTCGGGAGAGCTCCGGCCCACAGCTCCTCCAACACAGGGACTGGAACAGCAACATTTGAATTTTAAGGCCTAAAGAACTATTTCTGACAGAGATTTTTACACACCCAGACTATGCCATAAAGTGACAGAGGTAGGCCCTGGGCTCACCTTGTACTGACCCCGCGCCTTCACCTCGGCTGCGGCGCTCCCAGCCAGGAGGTTAAAGGACCATAAAAAGTGCAATTAATCAAGGACTTCCTTTCCCTAGGGAAGAGAATCCGCACGCCCCGTCCCACAAAGCTGACCCCAGAGACGCCCTTTCTCCACGGCAGCTTCATCCAGAGATGATCAGGTTTAAATGCCAAGAAACCCCCCCCGAGTTCACCGGCACGTAAAACTCCCAGCTAAGAAATTGTCACAGCATATTCCAACGACATTCATAAACTGCAGCACTTGTGATAAAAGAACCTGTGAGTGCTGGTCACCTCTCCCAGCTGCTGCTCCTTCCTTCTCAGCTGACATCCAGCACCCAGGGCCACCCCCTCCCGACGAGCAGCAGATCTGGGAGTGGCTGTGAACAGTATGACTAAAACAACTCACGGCAGTTTCTCAGAAACCGCAGGAATTGCTTTTGTTTTGCTTGAAAATAAATTGCAAATCAAAGGATCCTGTAGTAATTGCACTAACTAAAACATGAAGTCTAAAATCAGCGTAGCTGTCAGCCCAGTAATATCATGCTCCTGAAAGAAATCGATTGTTGCCTAAGCGTTTGATTCGGGTATAATGTTAGTGAAATCTGAAATGTTCAGACAAAAAATGGCAAGAGACTATCGGTGGAGATCACTTCCATTTCCCGTTAGTTTAACAACAGCCCCAAACTTCATTTTCTCTAACTGCTAATTGTATACACTGTGAGTCTCATGCAGATTAATAAAACTTACTCGAAATCTAAATGTATTCTTAATAAAAAAGTGTTCAGAAATGACGTTTCTGAGTTGTAGAGAAAGCAACCAGCATCCGAGCGACCCGCTCAAACCTAGAGGAAGGACTACGCAATTTCATTTACACTTTTGCACGAAAATGCCTTTTCTTCTGCAGATTTTAGCTACAAGTAGTGAAGGTCCTAATTCATTTTTCCTGGAAAAAAAACAAACAAACAAACCAACCAACCAAACCCCCCCCCCCAACAACCCAACGAAAGTTCTTGATCCTGCACCTGCGCTCCTTGGAATGTGGGTGAGCAGCGAGCGACGGGCTCACACGGCCGACTCGCCCTCCGGCTCCGCCGCGGCGGCTCCTTTGCGCGAGAGCTTCAGCACCGTCGGCTTCTCCGCGCCCGCGCCGCCGCCCTCGGCCGCCTCCGGAGGACCCAGCCCCTTCTGCTCTTCCTTTGGCTCTTCGTTGACTTCGGGGTAGATCACCAAGAAGGTGGCTGTCAAAAAGCCCAGGAAGGACCCCACCGAAGCCACCATGGGGATGACTCTGACCGTGCCGACCACGTCCACCACGCCACCGAGCGCGGACGCCACGAGGATCTGGGAGATGTAAACCTGGCACGACAGGATGGCGCAGTCTATGCCGAACCCTCGCTTCGAGTTCCCAGGGCTGTGGTGAATGTACTGGGAAAAAAGGCAAGAAATGTGTTAGGGGAGGTACAACAATAGGTGAAATCAAATACTTAAACATCAGAACCTTCCTTGAAATTCTCAGCCCTGTGGTCAACTTTACGTCCTTGTGTATCACCAGGATACAACTCCAGAGTAACAGCCTCCCTATCTACTCATCAACAGACTTCCCATCTACTCCTCAACAACCTCCTCATCTCGCAGCATGAGGCAGGTATTTATTGGGTCACTTTTAGCACAAATCAGCTCCAGGATTAGGTATTGCAAAAAAAAAAAAACTTTACATGAAACATTTGGTGGAATCCCAATCGCAATGCAAAAATACGTTGTAATTAATGATCTTCCTGCAATTTGTAATCCAAATAGAAGAGTGGTAAAAAAGTAATCCAACTGTCCTTGTTTCCAGCAGAATCAGTTTGCCTTATGTTTCCCCAGAATTACAGCTGCATTTCCAGATCCACCTCAATATTTAAGACTGTGAAAAACCTGAGTAACAGTGAAGTACCACATCCAAGACAGTTGTAACAACTATGCACATAGTAAATACTTCAATAATAATTTAATCTCTCTTCATGTACCACATGCACCCAAATCCTTTTGTACCTCAGCACAGGGTAAAGCAATCATGACCCCCCTGAGCCAACTCGATGCCGAGACCATCTGATTTCAGTACCAGCTCCTGCTATTTATTCAAGCTTTGGCCCACATCTCAACAAAGCAGGTATCTCCAATAAGGGGATTTAATAAATCCACTTTGCCACTGTGATCTTCAGAAAAACAAGAATGCTCTGCCTTGACTGAAATACTCCAGATATTCCACATACCTGTTTAATCTCATGGTATTGTCCCAAAAGCGCATAGGGGCAGTAGGAGATGCTCATGGAGACTATTCCCATCGTGCTGATCATTATCATGGTGACATACACGTTGGGGAACATGGCCATCACTGCAGTGCCAAGGGAAAAGCCCAGCGTGCCCAGGATATAGATCACCTTTATGCTAAGGTCATAGTTGTCCAAGTATTTCTGCAACAAGGCTGCAGAGATAAAGAATAAAATATAAATCACAGAACTGTAGAATTGAAAGGGGCCTTAATGATCACATTGTTCCAGCCCCTCTGCCATGAGCAGGGACACCTTCCAGTAGACCAGGTTGCTCCATCCAGCCTGGCCTTGAGCTCTTCCAGGGACGGGGCACCCACAGCTCCTCTGGGCAACCTGTGCCAGAGCCTCACCACTCTCACAATACAGAATTTTTCCCTAATGTCTAATCTAAACCTGCTATCTTTCAATTTGAAGCCATTTCCCCTTAAGTATCAGTTTAGTCCCTGAAGTCTTAGGGTATTGATGGCCATGGCACCTCGATATGCTGTTTAGGACGTGGGTGCTCAGTGCAAATTTGGGTTGTCTGACCAGCACCATCCAGCCCTTGCTGGGAAAGGGTGAATTCCTGCCTCTGCAAGAGCCACACTGAGCTGGGCAGACATGCCTGCACATGCGCTGCAAAGGGCAGAATTTCAGTTTGGCAAAAACTCTGAATTTCAGAGTCTAGTCCAAGTCCAAATTATCTGCAGAATGACTTTCAGAAATAGATATTTATAATTTTGATTTAAAAGCAGTCTTTGCAAAAACCCTCTTAACATATGCTTGAATCTTTTACCAAGCATGATTTTCATTTCCTGATGACTCGCTAAATGCCACTCAATATCCTTTGATTTCATTTTGTGCTTTATGCCACTTAACCATCTGCTCATTTTTCCACCTCTACATTTGGAGGAATTTTTCAGATTGATTCTTAAAGAAGCCCTTCCCTTATGGCCATGTGAAATGCTTTTCCAAGTTATCCTTCACCCCAAACAAGAGGTGGATTCGAACTGAAGCCAGAACTATTTCAGGAGGGCCAGGAGTTGGACTTGTGATCCCTGCTGGTCCCTTCCAGCTAAGGATATTCTGTGATTCTACTTTCACCTTTCAAATATATGTATGATGTGCTTTCCACTGTGAGGCTGTGCAGTCCCTTACCTGAACAAACAGCAGCAGTAGCAGCATAAATCACTAGCCCCCAGCAGCCCATCTGAACTCCAGCATTGTAGTCGTGCAGCTCGGTCGAGTTAGAAGGGGCCTGCAACAGACACAAACAAAAACGTTGCTTTCTTGTACCAAGCCCATCTCAGAAACGAGGAACCCCGAGCAGGTCTGCCCGTGGGAGCTGCTCCCTTACCTTCGGATCGCCCTGGAAGATGACCTGTCCCATGAAATCCGTGTAGAACACGGCCTCGGCGATGATGGAGAACCACGTCAGGAGGTGGCAGACGCACAGCCTCAGCAGCTCCTTGGGCATCTTGAGCATGGACAGCCACAAGAGCCTGACGGTGGTTTCGGTCTCGCCCTCCTCGCTCTCGGTGTCCCCGCTGGAGTTGGTGGTGCCGCTCTGGTTGCGGTGCCGGCACCGCTGGCGCTGCCGTTTCTGCATGTCGTAGATGTCGTTCATGCTGCGCGAGGACTTGATGAGCACGATGGCGTTGGCGCGGCGGAAGCGGTACCGGTGGGAGCCGATCTTGCCGTAGTAGGAGAAGGTGTACGACGGCTGCCGGTAGAACATGTGCCGCCGCCTCCGCATGGAGTTGGAAGTGCTGGATTGCTTCATGCCTATCCTAGCGTGCCCGTTCAGGAACTCTTTGGGTAGGGAGCCGTTGATGTTTGGGACTTTATCTTCATTTAAGTGATTATCGAGCAACATTTCCTCCTCTTTCTCACTGTCCCTGAGGAAAGCAGAGAGGTGGTTGAGTTTGGACTTCATGATCTCCTGGCTTGTGTTGTGGGGAGTGTTTGGATATGAAGCATCCTGAAAAATGGAGGGTTCGATGTCGTGCAGGAAAAGCAGCTCCGATTCAATCTCCAGTGTGGCATCGGGCATGTGCAGAACTGAGTCGCTCTTGCTCCTCACAATGTTCACCTCCAGGAACTCCATATTGAGATCATGCTCTGACTGAACCTCATCATGGAACATGGAAGTTCCATACGGCTCTTCTTCACTAATTACATTCAGTCGATTCAGAGGGGGGAGGCTGCCACTGAATTTGACACTGGACAGCGTGTCTCCTTCGTCATCGATCCTGTCCTGCTGAGGGTTATATTGCTCTTCTTCAATGCTAAAAAGGTGGAGAGCAACGGAGACAGAGAAAATAATGGCTGCAAAGAAGAAAAGGACTTGCTGTTGAGATTTAAAAATACCACCCAAGAAGGTCTGTGTCCAGTCCAGCCCTCCTAACATGTAACCGATCGCTCCTCCAAGACCTGCCGAAGAGGAAAAAAAAAAGAAGTCAGTTCAAGAAAAATCAATTCAGTCACAACTTTGTCATCAGGAAGACTGCCAAGAACATCTCAGCTAACTCCATACCAGCTGAGAAGGCGTGGATGTTGAGGGCCATGTCTTGCTCTTCACTGTCCACCACATCCAACAAGTAGGCCCGGATTGGCCCTTCGGTGGCATCAGCACAGAAATCCAACACCACAACACCGAGCACCGTGAGGACTATTCCGATGGGCTGCTTGTCCGGGACGTCGCCAATAGCCAGACCTGAGGAAAAATGGGAGAGGAATCTGGGCATGGCATTCAAAAAGGGAAAACTCCTAAGAGCAAGCTTAACTCCCTAAGAGAGAGGGGGCCAACATGCTCGCTGCAAACACTCCTTTACGGAGCAAACCAGCAGTTTCAGCTCTTTGGCACAGCCTCATGGAAGGTCTGGGACAAAGACAATGTTTTTATGTTCGTAAGACTGATATTTATTTTTCAGAATGTTAGTTCTCAAGTATCTCTTAAACCTCTGAGAGCACTGGATTTCATATTCCTCCCATGCATTTTCCTTCAGCTGCTGAAGGCTGTTTTTATAAAAGACAGCCATGGTGGGAGAGGGGAACACCAAACATGAGATACTTCACCTGTCAGTTACAACCACATGCTGATGGCATTCCTGACACGGTGCTTTACATGAAATGGTCACAGTACCCCAGGATAAAGTGAAATTTAACCCCTTCACCTCTCTCTTTGCTTTTCTTAAGCATTCCTGTTTTCGAGTTCACTTTTTATAAGCAAAACTTTAAAGGATGAAGCAACATGACAGCATTTTGCATTGCAAAAAGCATCAGTCAAGCTTCTGTTGACAGCACAGGATGAAACGCTTTTTGTCTGTGGAGCAGAAAGGCAGCATTAGTGTAGAGCTGGATAATTTGGATAATTTGAGATGAGCCAGTGACAAAAGCAGGAATTACTTGAATCAGAGAGATTTAGGAGTTACGCGTGTGGGACGCTGATAAAACCATTAGTGCAACTGATGAAAGTGACTGCAGAAGGAGATGAACTGGCTAAGCCACCAAAAATCATCTCAATCTCACGTGCTGACTCCTGCGTATTCAATCCTCATTTACACCAAGTCCTTTGGAGGCTAAAGAGGTTTCTAAGTGTTCCACGCTCAGCTGAGCCCTAACAGCAGAAAACACCAGTGGTGTCAGTGCTTTAGGTTTGCTGGGAACCTGAACGGTGCAGGAGAGGACAAGAGTTGTTCTGGGACACAGCTGTATCACTATTAGGATCAGCAACCCTCTGTGCATCTTGATCCCTGCCCTGTGACTCCTACTGGCAGAGGCCACACCAAGGAAGAGGGTCCAATGCAGTGACCACCTCAGTTTTTGAAGCACCTCCTGTTTCC
The DNA here is from genome assembly GCA_013400415.1 of Scytalopus superciliaris. Classification (NCBI taxonomy): domain Eukaryota; kingdom Metazoa; phylum Chordata; class Aves; order Passeriformes; family Rhinocryptidae; genus Scytalopus; species Scytalopus superciliaris. Next base: position 425,480 of record VXBX01006278.1, on the reverse strand, counting down.
CCAGATTGCAATTAGGATTACAAGTAAGTGGAGACTAAGGGTAGGAAAGTGAAGGAAAACCAGACAGTATTTTGTGCTGATTTATTAGAAGGCTTCAAAATAAGCCCTTAAACTGAGCATGAGGTTTGCCTGCCACTATCAATGGCTCCTGACCTAAACTACCTAGCCCTTCTTATCACTTAACATCTTGTAAAAGGGCTACATCTAACACCCTGCAAACATCTGGGGGAGGAGGAAGAAGTCTGGGAGACACAACAGCAAAGTTCCATCGATACCATAGGATAGCAATTCAAATAAATAATATTTATTGCTTGGGTAAATTCAAAAAGCATAAGGTAAATGCCATTTATCTGAATAGTTTGTTCACTGCAGTTTGCAGAAAATTCAAACCCATCGTGTGGCATCCCAGTCTGGCTTTAACAAGCTGAGCCAAGGCAGTGTTCCACCATTTCCCTCAATTAGTTTAGTTTTTTCACAATAGAGCTCCATCTAACCCAAAAGAAAGAGAGCCAAGAGGATGTTATTAGGTGCTAAGTTCCTTTTGTTTGCATCAGTCCAACCACGATGTAAACAATTCCCCAAATGTACTTGCTGTCACCTCTCCTACACTAAATTTACAAAGAGATTGTAGATTAAATTCTGTAGTAAACTATGTTCAAGGGAAACTATTTTTACCAGCTTTGATGGGGGCTCAGGAAAAATTATTTTCCCACATGGTTTTTGATAAACAAATATTAACTGTGTTCTGGACATTTTCAATACCAGGTCTAAGAAAAGCACAAGAAAAAGTGAAAAGATAATTTTTGAAATAATGCTGAAACAGGATGTGTTGCCAGATATGCATTAAAGGGAAAATGGATCACAACAGGAAACATTTCCCTGTGAACAGGTTGCTACAATTTTCCCATGTCAAGGATCGACCAAACTCGTCTCAGCGACTGCAAACATTATTCTGGCAACCATTGTCTTAATAACACTGTGCTACCAGTAACAGCCAGGACTGCACAACGCTCAGCACAGCACCTCCTGAGTAAGAACCAAACCACACACGGTGGACAAAGCCCCAGTGCAGGGTTGTGGAGATCTCTGATGGTTTTTAGCGCTAAATAGGAATTTAGACCAACTGCAGAGCACTACCTTTACTTCCTACACTAAAACCTTAAAGAGGGTGTGTTAGCAGGAGATATACGTGCAGGGGAGTCCCTTCTTACTTACCTATAACAGAACCATTAAGGAAAAGTGCAACTCCAAAGAGGACACCAATGCAGAGGGCGAGGATGAAAGGCCGCCGGCGGCCCCAGCTCAGCGTGCAGCGGTCACTGGCCGAACCGATGAGCGGAGTGAAGATCAAGCCCAGGATGGGGCTGAGGAACCAAGTGAGGCTGTAGTATTGTTCAGGAAGACCTAAAACAAAGACAGAAACGACTCAAAGGTTACGTGGTGCACACCAAATGTTTTACTTTGTACAGGAAATTCTGTTATACCTTTGAAAACTGCACGTTGAGTAGTTATTTACCTACAGAGAGTTCTCTAGCACACTAAAAACTCAGTTAAGATTTCTTAGCAATGGTTAAAAAAAGCACCTAAGGAGAGAACAGATCACTTATCTTTCAAACACCTGGGCAGTAAGGAGGTAACAATAAGAACAGAAGAATATTCAAACTACTGAATCCTCTATGCATTTGTGGACTATGAAACTAAAGATTTTGGGGTGCTTGGAAGTCACCTGGCTGTCATATACACATATCCCCTTCTCAACAAAACTTTTAAGATCCAGCAGTTGAACATTATAGCAGTGCCAGCCCCATAAAGAGTCAGTAAAGACTGAACAGACTGAGAATGATGGGCAGAATTTGACTGTCATGTGAAATGTCCCATTTCTAAGCACAAAAAAATACTTATTTATAAAAGCAAACAACAGACAATAAAAACCCCAAACAATTAACAATGACTCATCAGCTTCTATGGGAGGTTTGTTTATCTCTACTATCCTTAGCTGTTTTGTTTTTAAGAACGGAGGTGACTATTCATAGGATCGGATGAGAAAAATTTGGATTGATTACGTAGCATTTATTAGGAAAAAACAACTTGTTGCACGTAATACTTTCTGGCGAATTCTCTGCAGTGGCCTGCAGATGGCAGGCTGGCCCACAGCACCAGCGGCTCCTTCGGGACCTGCCTCCCTCCCGTTTATCAGCGCAGGGCAGGTACCCGCTCTGAGCAAAGCCTTAAAAACAGAACAACCCATTTCTTCCAGTCCAGCTGATGCCAAGACAGAAAAATTCAGTGTCTTTATCCCAGGAATGGAAACCATTTATTATCCAAACCCAGACATGGTGAGTGTGAGCAGCGTTTGACCTTTGCTGGAGAGATCAACCTGTACCTCGTTCAGCACACTGAGGCATCCATCACCACCATGCAGGATTACACCAATCCCTGCCCAGAATAGCCTCTGCTGCAAATTTGGAAGTCTAATCTGCTGCTGTTTAAAGTACCACCAAATCCTGACTAGCAACGCTGACTTCTTCCTCGAGATAAGTCAGATTTTCCCCAAAGTGTTGCGTGCTCTGTGGCGATACAGAGATTAAATTATAGGAAAATAAGCTTTTCTTTTGGCATAAATAACCAATTTCACCATCAGAATTCAAAATTCAGGTCTGAGGCCACGGTGTGCAGGATTTGACTCCACTTTGGCTGATGGACAAGCGAATGGCAACAGCTGCCCCAATGAGTACAGAGTTACTGCAGGAGACTTGCCCCTTCTGAAACTGCCCCACCTGTCTTTTTGGACCTGCCACAGGGATGGCACCGTGATCCAGCCACCTTTCCTTGTTCCAGGCTTCTGCTGGGAAGGCTGATACTCCACATCAGCACTTACCATGTAACTACCAACTCATTTGGCACAGGTGGCCCTTTGCTCACATAATGGTCCAACCCACTCCTGCTCAGCTGTCCCTGCTGTTTGGTGATGTCTTGGCTGACATGGAAGTTCCAGCTGAGACACATCTCTGTGTACGTATCTGCATCTGAGGTTAAAAATTCTTGCTCAGGAAGCCACAGGTGTTGTCACTGTTCCTCCAGACCCCAGCATTTATTTGCACCACCCAGCTTCCCTCCATGAGCACTACCCTCATCAAAGGTGCAAGTCAGGAGGCCAGTAATTTGAATAAAAGTGCTGGGGAAAACTTTCCTCTCCCTGTGTTTTTAACATCCTTTTAAAACTTCACCAAGTTCAATAAACACACAACCAGGTTCAGGCGCTGTGTGTTTAAATGGCCCCTCACTTGCTCCAGGATGAGGATGCTGATGCTTATCAATGCCTGAGCTGGCATAATCCACAGGGAGAGAGTGCTTAAAAATAATTAATGATGGGGAAGAGGAAACATTTGCTTCAAGAAAAGTAAAACTAAATGTTAGGCTGGGTATGATTCATTTAGAGTAAATTATTTTTCTGCAAGACACAGAAAAAATGGCAACATGTAAATTAGTCATCCCATTTTGCCTCCACAGAGCCATCCTGGGAGCAGTGGTTTAGCATCAAGAGTTGCTACTGTGTGATGCCAAACAGAGTCTGTTTTAAACAAAGTGAGAAGCTGCAGCTTCACCAGTGCCATGGATCTTTGCTGTAGCCATCACCAACATCTGGAATAACTCGATGCCGTATCCCTGCACGAGGGCTGTGTGCTGAGAGCAAACACTTCTTTTCTGAGTTATGTTGTGACTTGTGAGTTATGAGCTGGGACGTCTCATCCATCAGTAAACACTTGGGAGATGTTGGGAAGGTCTTGCAGTAAATCACACAGTGGCTCTAAACAAACATGGGGTGAAGGCTGGCAGGGGCTCTGTCACCAACATTACAAGCTTCATCTTATCTTATAGGAATAAACAACCTTAAATGGACAGATTTGAGAAAAATGAACAGAATTAAGATACTCTCTTTTAACATTCCAACCTCCGTTGAGACAACAAGCTTGTTTTAATGGAGACTGAGCAGAAACAAGAAGCAAACTCTGGTACAGGAGGGAGAAGCAATAGGAGAGCATATCCAGGGACACCAGGGGCTGGCACAGCTCCAGATCCCTCTGTCCTTGAGGCCACCACTTTGTCTCCAGTCTGCAGTGACACTTCTCTGTGGTATACACAGATTTTAGCAAAAAAAGTTCTGGAAACACGCAATCCATTTGAAATGATGATTCAGAATGACTTCTGCAGAGAACTGAAAACTGTTTACAAATATTTCTTCTTCAGCTGTAAAACCTGCACATTTCTCAATTGGACAGATAGGTATTTTTTTATGCTTTATAGTCACAGTTAACTGTCATAAAAATGTACTAAAACTACTTAAAAACACTCAGTACGTGACTGCAAGTACTTTCAGGATCAAATTTGCATGTAATAACTCAAAATCAGATTAAGGTCTGCATTCTAGTTTGATTTTACAGGCCAGTGAAAGAAAGGAAAGAAGGGGTTTTACCCAACCTCTGCCTCATGCCTAAAATGAAGGAGTTTCACCTCTCCATGTATGAGTCAAAGGAGAGGGACTGAAAGGCTTTCTTGGGAAGGCTTTATTTTCACTGACTGAAAAGAGTGATCTTCCTAACATCTAAATATTATAAATAAAAGCCTAAATCTAAACATTTACAGGGAAAATGGCTTGCTTTGCAAAAGATGTGAAACTCAGTGGTCTCAGAATAGAGCTATGGATGTAGCTTTTATGGAAGGGTAAAAAGGACACTTAGAAACCCAAGACCATTATGTTTGGAGATCCTTCTTTAGAGAAACCACTTTGGTATTTTTTAACTGAACTACTCGTTAGCAGCCAAAATATCTGTCTTTAGAAAAAAGAGTCCACGATAAAAATCTATACAAGAATTAATAGCCCCATGCCAAGAAAAATGGGAGAATTTCTAAAAAGCTTTGAGTGCTCCCCCAAGTAAACAGGAAAGGGATAACTTTCAAGTGAAACACGAGCCATTCCCCCAGGTGGTGTAATGGGAATCATCACTAGGAGCTCAACCTGCTCTCTCTCTTGCTGGAGAGGCCATGCCACAGGGCTGCTTCCACAGCCTAAGTGGAGGGCTCTTACAAACGGCATTCCGAGTGTAAGCCAGCAGTTTAGAAAATCATCATGTGTGTTTTACATACAGAGATGCAGAATTCGAAACAGTTCTAATTTATTAAGTGCAAGACTTTGCTGTAAGTATGCAAACTGTGAGATCCTCACATCACAATTTAGCTGGTTACTCGAGTGGAAAACTATGGAGAGGGGCTAGAGAAGATTCCTGCTGGGAAGGGGTGCTCATGAAAGCTCCATTAAAGCAGGGCAGGAAAAATTCATGTGCTGGCAGGAGAATTCCCCCTTGAACGTGTCCGACAGACTCCTCACCTGAGCAATGTACGGGCAGACTGAACAGTCATTTTAGCAATGGGTAGTGAAGTGATCCAGTTTCCTTTAGTGTTTGTTTCCTATATCTAAAAGTTGAGATGTGTTATTGACAAGCTTAGTCTGCCCAGGCAACCAAAACTCTGAGAGTTCTGGTGCCCACAAGATTTAGGTGTCCCCTCTGCTGCCTGTGCACTGTTCCTGGGAAGTCAGACTTTTTAAAACTCACAGCCACATTCTACCACGTGTCTTCCAGGAAAGAGCTTTCTGAGGCACTGAGTGTGTTCCCCACTGCCCCACGAGGTGAGACTTCAAAATGTACCTCACAGATGTTCCTCCTAAAATTCACATTTCGTGCTGGCAGCGCCTACGAGGACCTTCATCCTTTCCACAGCAGCTTGCTTTAGTGCTAGACATTTTCATACAAATGAGAAAGTCCCAGACAGACAAGGAGAACTCCAACACCCAAACACTTTTTTCCTTTAAAAGAGGCTGCTCTGGTTTCAGTATCTCGAATGTCTGCGTACATGATATGCATATTTAGGTTGGCGTGTGTGATTTGGCAGGAGAAGCAAAAGAAATAAGACTGAAAATTGAAATACTCAGAGATTGTGTGTGTGTGTGTGTGTGTGTGTATAAATAACAGAAACCTCCCCAAGTCTTCCAGAGGTTTTCTGCCTCACAAGAATGAGCTCCAACAATTAAACTTTATAGAAATTCTGTCTGCAAGGGTGTTAGAAAGTTGAGGAGGTAATTACATATCCTAGCATGTCCTTTCTCTCCACACATACACTGCCATCACTACAGAAATCCATCCTTTTATGCAGTATTTTAAAACTGGAAGACAGTTCAGAAGGCAGCCGAGCCAGGACAAGGCAACAACAATCAGAAACATGGGGACAGGGAATGTTTTGACACCAAGAAGTTCCTTCTGATGCCCCCATGCAGTGGTCAGGACTCGGACAGAGTGTATATTTTAACTAAACTGGGTTCCTGGGACATGCCAGGCTGGCAGCCCCACAGCACCCAGCTCTGACAGGCACAACACATGCATGGAGGCTGCTTTGGACTGCATTTCAAGGCAGCAGTGCTCAGCCATGAGCCTGTCAACCCTGTGACACCCTTGCCACAGCCTCTCACGGCCAAATGTGAAACATCCCAACTGCTGAGAGCTGCTGCATCCACCTGGAACAGGCTGCAGCTCGGCTGGGACTGACCTTGCATGGCCAAGAGTGGCTCCACGCAGCATATGCCTTTAGCAAAGGCTGCTGAGACTCCCATTGAGACTCAGGCCAAAGCAGCTGCAGCCCATTACCAGTTTAGTGCTGTTCCTTTATTTTGTCTGTAATTTTCCACCACCACACTTGCCTTGCCAGGTAGCAGCTCTTACAGCAAACCACCACTTGGAAAAGCAACCCAGTGGCCTCATGGGGGAGGAATGAAAAAAAACCTGGAGGATTATTATTTAGCCTTTTACTGACAGCTAATCTGAGGAAACACCGAGGAGGAAAAAAACATATTGGGTAAACAAGGTTAGTATTTGTGAACTGAATGTGGAACAGGTCACAAGGCAGACTCCAAAGTCTCATACAAATCAGTGAGAAAAAGAGCAAAACACAACAACAGCTTCTGTTAAGCAGCGACGACTGCCACTGAGACCCTTGGAATATGGCATTTCCCAGCCAGCTACAAACAAACAGGACACTGGCTTCTAGTAAATAAGGGTTTGTTTTTTCCCAGACAAAAAAAGTGCCCAACAATAGTGGGACCAGCACTGCTCACGGTTCACAGGAAATGCTCACTGTGTCACCATCAGTCTAAGGGCTGCGTGAGGTCACGAGTTACATGGAAGAAAGATTAAGTCACATGCAGCAGTTTCTATTCAAAACCTCTTTTTGATAAGTTCTATTGGGGGAAAAATAGTTCTTTATAAGCTTAACAATAAGATCTGATATGGGAATAGGATGCTAAGGTCCTATTTTCATTTGTCAGAAATCATCACCTAGAGACTTGTTTATACACTTTAAGTAAACACCATACAAACTGCTGAAGGAACACAAGAAGTTGTCGTGCCCTGCAAATACTTTCTATTCCGCAATTTCATGCCTGTATAAAATACTGTGTGCTGCTAAAGATATTTCACACTGATCTGTTTAAAAATGCATTGCTTACATAGGCTGCTTTGTTTAGACTGTGTTTTTAAAGAGTGTAGTGAGCAGGACCAATGCTTGTCAAAGAGCTGTGAAAAAGTCTGGATCCTGGTATCTGCTTTTCATCTTATACAACAAAACTGTAGAAACCTCTGCAAACTCAAGATGAGGAATAGGGGCTTCATCATTTCACATGCACTCTTATATTTAAAATAAAAGTGCAGACTTGCCACACATTTGGGTCATAGAGTAAGAGAGTCATAGAATGGTTTGTGTTGAAAGGGACCTTCAAGACCATCTCATTCCAACCCCTGCCATGGGCAGGGACACCTTCTGCTAGACCAGGTTGCTCAGAGCCCCACTGCCTTGAACACTTCCAGGGATGGGGCATCCAAAACTTCTCTGGGCAACCTTCCTCTGGGTCCCCCAGAGAAAGTGCAAACAAGCTACAGTGCCTATTTTGACAACTGCATCACCATGAAACTTTGACCATAAATCCTTTGCTTCTTGCTATCTCCCCTCAGATTTTAGCATTTTTAATGGCTTAGAGCTTGTGTGGGACTTTGAGCTGCCAAAAAAAACCCACTCCTGGGCCAACATATGTTGAACTAATGTTCTGGGATGGGCTTGAGTGGTGGTCTGAGCACTACTGCAGTACAGTCAGCACTCATATGCAGAGTTTGCTGCACCCATGAGAAACCACCTTTTAGCTTCTGGATTGAAATAGGAATTCTGACCAACAGGGAAGTGATATGAACAAGCACAGTAATTTCTCCTGGTGACCATTACCATGATTTGAGCAGTGAGACTACAGGCTTTTAAGAAGGAAATAATTTTGAAGTGCTACTTGAAATCAGTCTCGTAGCACATGAGACAAGGCAGACTCTAATTTGCACCCCAAATGCTGCAGGATCTTACAGCTGCTGGGGGGAGGAGAAATTAAGACATTTTATGTGGAAAACTTTGCTTTTCATTCAGTGACTCCTGCCCAGCCTGTACAAGACACTTGCTCAAGCCAAGCATTGGCTCAGAAGCCACTTCGAACAAGCAGCAACCAGCACAACACTGGAGAAAAATGATACTGATCAATAGCTGTGATCACAGGGCTCAATTTAGTTGCACGAGTGCAGGTGGAAGAACTCAGATCAAAACTGTGAAGTTTTTCAGTGCTGCTGCCTTTCCACATTAAAATGACTGCCCAGCAAGCTGTCAGGCACCTTTATTTGCTCAGTGCCTCGGGAACGACCTATTGCATAAACATCACATAAAATAGGAGCAATATCAAAACTGTGGCTTCAAGCTTCCCACTGGGAACATTCACATCCTGAAATTCCTCTTGTGCCTGTCGAATCAGAGCTCTTCTGCTTAGCCTGCAACATTCACGAGCTGTCAGCACATTATATACATCTCACAGGCAGGAGTACGTGCGCCCTGCAAGCTGAACACACTTTTCTGGAGCACAAACATCACCCACTTGCAAGAAGTCTTTCCTCTCCCTCCTCCTCCTCTTGGTTAGCTCTGTGCAAACGAGGAATTTGTTCAGGAACATGGGAGGGGAGGGATAAAGCACAATGCCTCCATTTGGATGGGGTGAGAAGCACCCAGCTCGTGATAATCAAGAGAGCAGATCATTAATAGGAATATTACAAGGGCATAAATAGCGTGGTACTTCAGAGGACTGAAATCCAAGGGAAATGCAGAAAATTCTTTCCAAAAAGCTGGAGCCCACCTGGAATGCTCATGAAAAACCCACAGGACCAAAGAGACACTTTGGAGGGATGAGGGCTGGGGCACTGTGTCTTCCTCTGCCAGGACAGGGACCTGCTCCCTGCATTGCTGTGGCATCCAAACCTCTCACAGCACATTCAGGCCTTTGAAATGCACCCACGTTTCTGCTTCAGCCACTCCTTGTCATAAGGACAAGATTGTAGACAAAATCTGGATCTACATTAGATACACAGAACAAATAATTAATAGGAAAATTAAAATAATGACATTAGCTTAGAGATGTAGGAAAACTGCCCAACATTTCCTTAAAACTTGTACTTCAAAATTTAAACTTCCTCAGGAGCTGGATGCAAACAAGTCACTGTTACAGCAGAAACAAATTCCAGAAATTTGGAAACTATTAACACGCCGTGTCTGCACGTAGACTAGAGCCACCCATTTTGAAAGACCAACTAAACTGGTAATAAAGCAAAGCTCTTGCTCTTCAACAGCCTCAGTACAGATATATTAGTGTGGTGTTTCACATGCAGAGTTCTGGAGGTGGTTTTAAGCTGCAGAAGAGTAATATCCCCCCCTGGCAAAGCTATTCTGCCTTTTGAAATTCCCTGTGCAACAGCACGCCAGCAGCAACCACGGTGGGTTAAATAACACTTCTGGAAAATGGAATTAAGGAAATAAGTGACAGGCCTCTTAAAGGATTTCATCACCCAGCTCTCCCATTTTCTGTCTCTGCTCAATTATTGCTTCTCAGCCTCCTACAACTGTCCTCCCCTTCTCATATTTGGCAACCGTGGGAGTCGTCAGTGTTTCATTAAGCTCTGCTCCTGCTCTGCTCTTCTGCCAAAGTTGTAGAAAGGTTTATGTGGCTTCCCTGACAATTTCTGGTTATAACCCACTTTTATGATGCTGTGTCAGGAGAGACAAGCGTATGTGAAGAGAAGTGAGCCAAAGGTGTGTGTGGAAGGGGGAGAGAGGGGAAGCAAATCCTGAGAACAGCTGGGTTTGAGGCATCAGAGAACACGTGCACTGATTTGCAGGCAGGCAAATGTGGTTCACCTTTTAGCATGATCACAAACACTGTCAAGTAAAGCTTTTAAAGCTTCAATTATTTATTTTACAGTTTCTAACCCTCCTACTAACCTACTTCCACAGGAGTAACCTGTAGTAATTCAGGTGGAAGTAAGCTATTTCTAGCTTACTGCCCTTGCAACAATCCAGTTTTCTACTTCCTTATCCAATATTGGCTTCTTTGTCTATTACTTGATTTATTTGCTACTCCTGCTGCTCCTGAAGAGGAATCAGAGGCAATGCATATGACATGCCCTGCTCAAGGGAAGAACAAAGAATCAACTGCTCTGGTATGTTTTTTATTAATTATAGTTGATTAGCAGTTCCTATAGGTTCCACAGAATTCTGTCCTTATCAAAACCACGGTATTTATGTTTGCCAGGGTACATTCAGAGCAGTGAAAAGTGCCAGGTTTACTTAAGCCAGAAGCTGAATGTTTTAAGCACAAACACTGAGAGTGCCAAGCCAGCTTTCCCCATGCTGCAGCAGGTAAATAAGCTCCAGAGAAAGCAAGGAAAAACATTGCCAAGAGCTCCTATCGACTGCTGAAGCAGATTCACTCGAGCTTTCTAGATTAGCTGAGCAATCCTTTTTGGCTCTTGGGAAACTTGTTTTTAACTTTTCTTCCCCTCTCTTATTAACCAATATTTAGAAATATATCACTTTGACACTAGTAAGAAATTTGCATCACAGTGCTTAACGAGCTGAAATGGAATATAGATTAAATGTGATGCAACTTCCAGTGTGCTGACCCAGCAGTAATAAAAAAAAATTTCATTTTAAGCACTACCGTAGAGCAGTTTTCAGGGTATAACAGAGGCGTTTGCATCAAACAAAAAGCTGAACGCTTTCTCCACTGTTCCAGAAAAACACAGGTTGTGCTCTCTGCAGTAGAACCACCCGAGGCTGACTTCCACAATGTCAATGCGTTCATGCCCAGCCTGCCTCCTGTTGCAAGGCTGCGGATCCAGAAGGACTCAGAGGTCACACACACGCAGCAGCACCAGCATCCATTCCCCAGCACTCGCAAGGCTGTGAGTGCATGTGCAGCCCCGCGGATGACTGCAGCAATCAATGGGCTGTTTCACCACACCGATCCTTCCCTCGCCCTTCCGGGCTGTAATTAAAAGGCATCAGCTGTCCGCGATGCCCCACTTCATTACGTAACTCTGCAGCACTTCCCCTCTCGCTGCAAGATTACACATCAATTACTGTGACATGTGTTGCCCGGAGAGATGCGGCATCCCAGTTTAGCCAAAGCTCAATAAGGGCTTTTCGTCACCGCTTCCAGAGTATCGGCAAATTTATAAACAAAGGCACTTTGGTTTCAAATGCCTTTAGAATTCCCAAACTCAAGAGGCTCGTGCATGCACAGCAGAAAATCTCCGAGCACCCACTTGCAGCAACCTGTTCTGTTAATCAACATTGGAGCTTTTGTTGCAGTGATTAACATGTTAATACCCCAGAATATGAGTCTACTTACACAACTGAGTCAAATCCTAAACAAAAACTCGTAAAACCCTTTTTTTTTTCCTTCTCAAAGTTGACCCAAACCTGAACTGTTAACTCTGAGTATTCAACCCAGATTGAACCAATCCTCCCGCTCCCTAAAAAAATCTGGTTAACGAATAAAGTTTCACCTTAAGAACAAGTGTTCAATTAAAATCATACTTGCATAGTGGGGATTTATTGAATACAGGGCTGCCCAGAAGCACCACGAGGCAGCAGCAGGTGCAGCCTGAGCCCCTGGAGCTCTGCAGGGCAAGGAGTTTGTGTCCAAGGGAAGCCTGGACCACCTTTCCACACTGGTCCATCCAGCCCCCAGGAGGAGGCGAAAGCTGATTGACAAAACTAAGCAAGGGCAAGACCAAGAGCATGGGTAGGACATCCCAAATTTTCTGAGACTCGCTCACAGTCAAGACTTTTAAACCACCATTGTGCAAACACTGGGCCAGAAGGCACCACCTGGATATTAATTCCCATTCACTTCAGCAAAAGTTTCCCCCTGATGTGTCCGTTCCACCCCAGCAACCTCCACGCCCTAGGGAATCGTAAAGGCTCTGGTTCACGCTGCCAAACAAATGACTGGCATATACATAGCCCAGCATGGCATCTGGTCAGTGTACCCAGGAACAGAACTTGAAAAAGGAAGGCAAGCAGACTTGAGGGTAGCCAAAAAAGTATTTTTTTTGTTGAGCAGGCAGCGAGAGAGTTCATTCAGCACAATATTGGCGCCCTTGAATTGCAAGCAGAAAGGAAAACGGTTCATTTCCAGCCTCGAGAGTAAAACCCAAGGAGCTTGTCTCTGCATATTGATAAAAAGCATCCAATTTTTAGGCTAGAGCACACTCCTGGAAGCCATGTGAAAACAGTGGCTCAAGGAGGTGGCTTTTGGCCTGTGTACCCCTGCAGATACCATCTGAGCACCTTCTTCTTCCCAAGGATTACTGACCAGACAGTTGATCTTTACATTTCATCCAGGATCACATTTTCATAGGCCTTTTAAGGGTCAGTGGATGGTACAGGAAGCTCCTTCTGTAATTACCCTGCCTGACCCAAACCAAGAAAAATAGCTACTAAACATTATAGGTACCCAATATACACTTCATAGTCTAAAAGTCATTTTTTTCCAGCTAGAAATGCCCAAACTGCCAGAGGGGGAAAATGCTGAACTGATCCTACCTACACTCCTTAGGCCATTGACATCATGCAGTCTCAAACTGCTTTATTATTCCCCTTTTCAATACTGAAACCCTCCCAAAAAGGCACCATTCCCATAACAGGCTTACAAAAAGTGTATTGTTAATTGTTACCATGCTGGAAAATGAACCTTCTGGCCTTTCTAAAGGCTTTTGGACTATAGGTTTGTTTATGATAGGAATAAACACTCTGTCTGGGATCATTTAGTCAGAACTGAGCTACTGGGAAGCTCTACCAGCTAAAAAGTCAGCAGAAGAGAATGGCAACACAACACCTGCTTTTAAATCACTCTCTGTTTTAAAAGTGGTACTGAATTATATGAATACATAAAGAAACACGCTGATTCCTCTAACTCATTATTCATTGTATGCTTAAAAAAACCAAACCTAAACAAAACAGAGGAATTTTGCACATAACCCATACTAAGCTCCCAAAGAGAGGCTGCATTCCTCTACGCAGTTGCCTTTATTGAGGTTAATTCCTCATGTGGCTATATCAAGCAGAACAGAAATCCTATTAGTGCGTTCCCTGTTTGTTCCCACAGATGAACTGCAGGTTGGAGTTTGCAGGCACAGTTTTCCACGCAGACAATCAAAACCACTGCAGTTCCCCCGTGGTTTGAGCCCCTGGGTGTAAGAATGCTGGTAACAGGACTATCAGACAGAGTTTTAATCGAATGAGGGCTTTCCTCCCCTAAAAAAAATGTGTCTTTCCACTACAGCTAGTCGTGCCACCAACCACCTGCCTTGTGGGTGAAGCATTACAGAAAATCATCCTCTCAGATGAAATTTTGTGGCTGATTAAAGACAGTGTTGGTGTTTATGGACCTGCCTTTAACTTGCAAACTCTCCTACGCTTGCATGTGTTAGCTTGAACGTTAACTTACATGAAACATGTTCTGCATGTGTACAGGAGAGATTTAAAGGCAGAGCTGCTTTTACATTGGAGTCTTCCAAATTCTAATTAAATAAAAACCTTGATCTTAGTATTTTGAGCTTGCAGGGTCATACTACAAAGTTGCACAAATAGGAAATTTGGTAACTAGAGCAGAGCCCCAGGCATCACTCCAAACAACTCACTCACTTTGTCCCAGAGAAGTGGCTCCCCCACTCTCACTGAGCTGTTTAAAAATTATACAACTGCATTTCTTCGTGAAGGATAACGAGATCCATGGAGTCACTTTGCACCAAATAACTGGAACTGATAGGAGTAAAATCTGAAGTTAAACAAGCAGAGCACACCAGCCAATAAGACAGCAAACTTTTCCTTTCCAAATGTGCAAATTATTAGAGTTAGGCCCTACTGGGGACAAAGCAGAACAGAATTCTTTTCCGAGACAAGTACTTTTATCCTATTGTGAAATGCAGTTTTCCTTAACCTCACTATACTTGTAACCTTTTTCTTGTAATTTGAACTTCCCAAAGAACAGAACGAGTTATATATTATACATACATGCATATATTAAATTACATATATATGTTACATATTATACACACATATATGTAAGTTCTATATGTTACAGGTATAGCAAACAACACAGCATTATCTACTCATCCAACGAAGAAATGGAATAATTTTTAAGACTGAAAGGCCAATAATTTTCAAGATTGAATTTGGCAGTCCCTCCATATCTGACAAAGGGAAAGTTGTACCAAACTCCTCTCCTGAAGGTTACGTTACAGCTTAAAAACATTGGAAGACTTATTTTAAACACATTTTCCACGTCAACAGGGTAAGAAAACACAGTGCAGAAAAATAACCTTCCTCTTAATTTATCTCCATAACCTCTGGCACACACTGTGATCCAAACCAATGGAGTCCTTGGCACAAGATTTATGACCCATGACTTTGCCTACCTCAGAGAAGGGGGAGCACTTGTTAGACTATTCCTTAATTAAATTCCAGAGAAAGAGCCACCCTCAGCTTTTCAACTGATTACATAACCTGATTTTCTCCTGCTGTCCCCAAATATCCTGAAAGCTCCCCCATGTACTCCCTGAGCTTCTCCACTGTGACACAGGGAGGGGGACTGAGGGGACCCAAAGTCACTGGGGAAGGGATGTCAACACTGCTCTCCACAGGTCCTAGTGATGACCTCTGAGATGTCAGCCAGTGTGGCTTTTCAAACTGTGTTTCTGGCACACTTCTGTTTGTTGGAAAGGAAAGAAGAGAAAAAAAATTAAGTTCAGTTTTCATTTCAGACAGATTACAAAGTTTTGTTCTGCTCTTATTTAAAGTCAGTGTTAAGAAGCATCATTCAGTTTGTGTTAGAGGGCAGGTTTAGACTAGGTATTAGGAAGAAATCCTTCCCTGTGAGGGTGGGGAGGCCCTGGCACAGGTTGCCCAGAGAAGCTGTGGATTCTCCATTCCTAGAAGTGTCCAAGGCCAGGCTGGATAGAGCTTGGAGCAACCCAGTCTAGTGGAAAGTGTCCCTGCCCATGGCAGGGGAGTTGGAACTCGATGGTCTTGAAGGTCCTTTCCAACCCAAATCAGTCTGGGATTCTGTGTTGCAAAGGCATTAATATTGGGACCATGTCCTTTAGTGAAAAAAGCCTGCTGAATTAGCAGATTTTCTGAAGAGGCAGATGTAGTGCAGAACCTCTACAGAGGTGACACCAAAATTTAGCAACCACAAACCTATTTTCCTAAAGTTTTACAGAATACTGACTCAAGGGGAGAAAAAGGGAGCAGAGCACGAGGAATTTGCTCCTCATTTCTGCGGAACAAAGCAGCAGATCAGACATTTCCAAGGCTGCAACGACATCCCATAGCTGCATAAATTGTTTAATTTGCATCTAAGTATGATAAACAATCATTTTGAGGTCACCTGATGCAGTCCATGTAGGACAGCAGGTATGCCTGTAATGACTCTTCCTTGCCAGACAATGTCTGGCTTGGTGGGACACTGTGCCTGACTGTCCAAATCAGGCAAAGAAAACACAATGACTACTGCAACTGTCTCCACTACAACTAATTAACCCAGGAAATAATCATTTATCTGAACAGTCAAGGCACTTTGTTGGGTTTAGATCCATGAATATTTCTACCAAAGTCTCAAAGTTTAATATTAATCTTGGAATAAGTAATTTAATATTTATTTTCCTACCACCTGCATGAACTTTGAAGGGCATGAACTTGATCTCCATTCTCCAAAGAAATACTTTTCAGAAGTGTCCAGATATAACATTTGTAAGAGGTATTAAAACACTTCCAGATCAAGAGCTCATTTAAAGCCAGCAGGATATTTTTGGAATTTGCAGATTATCCTGGGGGGGAGAGCTCAGTTCTGATAGACTGAATTATTGAAAGACCATTGTTTACAGAGCAGCACAACTGATAAAAGCAGGAAACTCATGTTATTATACAGTCTATACGTGAGAACACATAGAAAATGATCCAGCTCAGTTTATCCCATGAGCCAGAAAGAATAGAGATCCAGAGGAGGACAGAAATTCAAGGTTAAGCAGGAGTTGTACAAAATTTATCAGCATATGAAAAGCAATTGCACTGTCTCCTGGGGGGACACTTGCCAAAGGCAGAGCTGATACCAAGGACAGAATCAGGCCACTGCAGGACTGAGCCTTTCTAGTCACCATTCTCCATATCAGCACTTCCATGGGAAAAAGTAGTCTGCTCTGGAAGTGTGTGAAGGCTTCTGGAGCTGAGGGTGGAAGGTCTGTCCTCACACAGAGTACTCCCAAAAGCCTGATGAGATGGCACCCACCTTTGCTGTAGAGATCTGTAACCCAGCAGTCACCATTCCCTATAAATACCAAAAGCTCACACTCAAACTTGTTTCCTCAGGCCCAAGAAGGGTCCAAGCATCCAAATCTTTGTCAGAGCACATGGACAAGGGGGCATTTCAAGGTTGGAACAACTACATGAAGCACCTACCTTACACAGGGATTCACCAAAAATAGGGACAGCTGAGGCAGCTGCTACAATGACAGCAGCTACTTAGAAGACCTGCTTTCATGAACTTTTATGCTCTTTTACACAAAGTGGAACAATTTCCAACAACAGCCACTGGAAGGGGGAAATTCTGTTTGCCAGACACTCTCCCCTGCAGTGGGAATGGGGATTAGTGTTGCTTCACCAAGTGAAGGGTGACAATAAGGAAAGGAGTGAAAGCACAGGTGGAATCACCTACCAGATCCAGCAGCACTTGCTGTGTATTCCAGTGCTCTCCCCAGCCACTGCCTGCCCATCACTGCCCCCAGATAAAAGACTTTCCCTCCCCTTTGCCATCTACTCTTTGCAGAGTTTAGGGTTCCAGGTCATTCTGAGTATGGCCAGCTTATACTTGCTTGCCTGATGAAACCCCTTTAAATTCAATTTATTTCTGTAGAAAACCAGGTCACGTTGAGTTTACAGGCTCTGCATCCACTACACTGCAAAAAAAAATCCACCCTGAGGCTCCAACTGAAGATCACCAAATGTTAATACAGTGTTTGGTTTACCTATTTATGGAAAAACATGCACCTGTGCTGCTTTGTACCCAGTTACCCAAGACTTCAGACAGGGGAAGATGTTTATTCAGTGACATGAGCTATAGGGGATTTATCCAAACCAATGGCAATACAATCCACAACATGATTTTTCCCTGTTTAGTTAAATGGACTTGTATTAATTTTATCAGTAAACTGAATCAGTAGCACAAAACATTTCCAATAAATTTGTGCAAAATAGCCTGCAGGAATCATATCTGAAACTTCCTCAACTGTTTGGTGAAAAGAGAAGGATTAAATGGGATC
Source organism: Scytalopus superciliaris (assembly GCA_013400415.1). NCBI lineage: Eukaryota > Metazoa > Chordata > Aves > Passeriformes > Rhinocryptidae > Scytalopus > Scytalopus superciliaris. The sequence continues at coordinate 407,697 of VXBX01006278.1, read as the reverse complement.
CCAGAGGGGCACCACAACAGAGACTGTTGCACCAAGCACATAGGAGACCAAGGAGAACAGAGCTCAGGGTCTGCAGCTGACAGCCCTTTATTAAACCATTACAGGGGTTGGCAGCAGCCTACTGACATTCATTCCCAAAGTGGCTTTAATTTTATTTCCTTGAAAAGTAAGACTCCTGTTCACCAAGGAGCTCTCAGCCATTCCCGTCTCAGAACCTGTTTCACAACCCACATCCAAGAGGAACCCATTTATGTGAGTCTGGGGGTTGCAAGTTTCAATGCTGGGCACCCAAATCTCAGCTCTGCATCTGCAAGTCTCCACCACCAGAACCCCATCCAAGAGCTGAAAGGTTTCTTTTTATAGTAAAGGACAGGCAATTGCCTGCTGGAAAATTGCCCTGGTGGCAATTACTTTGTAATAAAGAGCATGAAAAGTGCTATCGTGTTTCATCTGTTATTGCTACGGCAAAGTTACCTCTCGGGCAGAGTTGAGGGTCAAACTCAAATTGTGAGCAGAAAACATGCAAAGCTTCACCTGAGAGCCTGCTCGAGATGAGGCTGTTCAGACAGGAGTATAAAGAGGTGGGCATGCAAAGCAGACTAAGAGGAAGGGTTTAGGCTAAGAAAAAGGTTACGTATATGTATGTTTAAAGCCACTCAATTTTAGTGCATTTCCAGGAGGCCAAAGTCTGTCCCCCCCACCTCTCCCAGCCTTCCCCCCTTAGTCACAGGAAATCCCAGTAAAAATCCAAGGATCCTGCAGCTCCTTGACTCCCATCTCTGCCCATTTCCACTCTAGACCTGCCCTTGAAAGCAGCAGAAAACCTCTTGGCTTGTCTTGACTTAAACAACAAGGTGGGTCCAGTCTGTGTGGGAGGAAAGAATTTCAAGTGAGTTCAATGACCGAATGGTAAAAGAGAAGTAAAAAGCACATTCACAATAGAGTGGAAAAAAAATTTAAAGCTACTGGCTGATATGCAAATTAAAATTAAAAAAACGTTTTACTTTAATCCAGTCCATAACGGGCTCATCACTCTTAGCTTGTAGCAATATTATTAATTAGTCCTTATTTCTGCTGCTTTACTGGATCTCCTTGGGGCAGGAGAAAAGGGATTTGAGAAAGGAAAACACAGATCTCAAAGTGCACACACCTCAGTCATTCCAAACAGTCTGGTCTCTCCTAAACTTTGGCTACACCAGATAAAAGGGAGGCAGCATTGCTGGGCAGAAAAGATTTATTGGTAGGAAGAAGCAGCTACATAAAGGATAGAAATCTGCATTTCCTTCTTAGTGACTGGTTATTTTTGGAGGCCTCAAATTCTGACAAATCACAGACTAAAATGTCTATCGCTGCAGAAAAAAAGGATCTGAAGAACAGACGTGACAATGAAATAAAAAAACCCTGCTTTTAAAGCCCCATCTCTATTTTTACACAGTTTGCTTTGCCTTGCAGCATGTTCTGCTTCTGTCAGTCCACAGGTCTCAGACCTGTTTAGTGCTTCTTGTGCCACAGACTGGTCACTTGTTCCAGCCTCAGATCACACAAGCTCTGTAAAGAAAAACTTCCAGGGATTCAAAGAAGTGTTCACACACAGTTTTCACTGTGAACACTCTTTATGCTGGGG
>VXBX01006278.1:373608-405330 GCA_013400415.1 Scytalopus superciliaris | reverse complement strand
AAGGGATAAAAAAAGGACAGTAAAATTAGTCTTACACAACTCCTTACTGGGCATAAAATTAGTCAATAAGTAAAAAATGACAGGTGGAGAGGTTTTACAGAGCAATTAACATGTGCCTCAGGGACAGTATCTGCAGTCTTACACGTTCCACCGCATACGATCTGAATACAAACTTGTCATGATCTTATAAGCTAACTCCAAAGCTAACAAGGCTGAAAAGTGTATTTAATGGTTTTGTGGATCCACTGTATATTCAATTCTTGCTCTTAGGTTAGCCATGTTACAGTCCCCTCTTGGGACAGGTCAGCTCTCAAGACACTAATTCTTCCAAGGAGAACTTCAGATCCTGCTCTTCACTCTTGGCATCAAATGCAGCCCAGATGCAGCTGGATTGAACAGGAATTTAACTTTGGGAGTCAAAGAGCAGGTTACAGCGATTCAGTTTCTCCCTGGTAAGACAAGGCAAGGTAAGCCACAAGTGAAATGGAAGGTGCAGCTTTGTAGAACATATAACTGTAATGTAAACTCTGGCAGTGAGGAGGAATAAACTGGACTACTTGAGCTGAGCTGAAATAGGGTCAGTGCTTTGTGTTGAAGAGCTTCCTCCATCTCCAAGAGGTTTTCCAGCCACTCAGTCCTTTTACATTTGAATTACAGGCAGCCTCTAGCAGCCCATCCAATCCCTTTGTTCCTTTCTGCCCCAACAGATCTTTAAGGTCTTTGATCTCAGGCTTAGCCCTTCCACACTGAATTGAGTCAGCAGTTGATACCTTAATTCCTTTGAAGAAAGAGACCTAGAAGCTAATTTATCTGTAAAATTTCATGGTTGGTTTCTAAATACATCTCCATAATCTCCCCTCTACCTACACCCATTCTTCTCAGGCAGGTATCAACACTAATTTTCAACGGGGAGAGTCACCAGTTCACACTAAAAGAGTTCATTCTGTAATATTGAATCCCTTCAGCATAATGAGTTCTCAGCTACCACAGAGATTTCTCAGAATCAGCACTTTGAATTATTGCTTAACACACTTTTTCCATACTGGCAATTTCACACGAACTAGATTTCAAGACCCTTCAAGCACGGTCTGCTAAGCTTTAGGCTTGGATGAATTTTGAATGTTAGATAATTATTTTTTTTTCTGAAATATTATATCTAAATGCTTTAAGCTGTAAAATAACAGCCCAAATCCCTGAACAGCTTTCCTACAACACGAGACAGGAGCAACTACAGCATCTTGCTGATGTGAAAGGATTTAATGAGAGAAATAATTTCTTTTCCAAACAAAAATAATGTATGTTATTCTGCTCTGCTTAGCTCAGCCCTTCTCTTTAGTAAAATCTATTAATTAGCACTGAAATACACAGTTTGCAGAAACACTGCTCTTCGGTGTTATTGCCTAAAAAGCTCAAGGTTAAGCTTAAAATGACCAACTTCAATATTTAATGCTAGACTAGTCTATATTCACTACAAGAACCCATTAACTCTCACAGCAAAACAAAGTAATCCATCACACGCAGGTACTCAGATAGGAAATGCACAAAACCTCCAGCTATTCCTGTACCACACCAGAGAAACATCCCTAAATCTAAGTGACACTATAAAGGCAAGCAGCACATGTAAACTGATCTGCCTTATGTTTCTTTATGAAACAATGTAAATGTACATAGTTTCTTGTTAAAAGCACTGGTGTAATATGTTTAATTTATGCAGGGGAATGAGGAACAACTCTGGTGCTGACAGTCACTTCTGTGCCCATTAACTATTCATAAAACACTCAATAGCATTGAAAGAGCCTTTGAAGCAACAGTGAAGGCCTGACAAAGCTTTTATAATATTAAATATAAAACGTGAAACTTCATGTTTACAGCTACCACTACTCATTAGTCAGGCAGTGAGTTTCTCAGGCTGAAAGGACAACCACCCCAAGTCACAACACACAGATTTGTCTTCCACAGTCCTTATGAAACAGGCACATGGACCCCCACCTTTCAGAAGAACTAAAAGGGATTTACTGCTTGCATTACAACCCAAATTTTGCTTGAATTACAAAGGAAATAATCTGAAATTACCAAATTACGTATTTATTAATGGTTTAAGGTGTTATTAACAGAAACTATGTATTGTGATTTCATTGAACAAGTTTTTTCAGAAAGGTAAGTTCCTCCAAGTTCACACCATACACTCATCAGTTTCTTCTCCTTTTGCTTTTATTCAAGCAAAATCCCTTGCAGAAGAATTTTATCATGTATCCAAATCTTCCATGAACTTACGAACTGGAAGTAGTCTTAGAGGTTTAATCCTTAGAAGGCAAGTTTAATGATGGAAGAAAATACACTGTCATTTATAAACAATAGCAGGGATTTTCATTCCCTCTCACAGATAAGCAGCATTAAGTACCAGATGTTTCAGAAGACATATTTTTACACCCACTGAACTCTTCCCCAACAAGTTCACTGCTGCATTTGAATTCTTCAGGTGCAGGTATTAAGAAACCAAAGAGCAAGTTAGAATTAAAAAAACCCATATGTATTTGGCTTGTTCTTTTTGTAAGCTACTAAAGCCCAGTTCTAACTATGGGGCTGTTATAGATTTGCAGCTGCATTTCTGACGCAGCAATAAAGACAACAATTAAAGTCAGAAATCAGAACGTTGGTAGGGGTACAGCAACTCAGGCACTTCAGGACCTTTCCCATTCACAGCACCCATTGATTCAGGCAGCTTTCAATGGTGTCTTCAGTTCTTTTGTTAAAATTTTGAAACTTCAGGAAATTTAAACACAATAAGAATTCAACCACTGTTAAAATGGAAAGGCACCATCCAAAGGACCATCTCCTTCCACTTGTTTTTTTGAACTGATGAAATTTTGTGGGTTACTGAACAAGTAGGATGAGCTGTCCATCTGCCAAACCATAACTACACCTCTGATCCAGGGTACACAACCTGCAAGGAAAGTCAAATACCTGCAAGCAGAAAGTAAGACTATACTGATGGGTCCAAGGTTTTCAGGGTGGCATCTGATAAGGATCTCAAATTATTTCAGTGAGCAAAGTTTTCTCGGAGGTACAGAACACACCGTGAAGTTCAATAGTCAATATTCAGCACACTCTGAGAGGATACCCAAAAGGCTTCTTTTTCTTTGATTTACTATAAATAAAGTTGGTTGAGTCACCACATTTTCCCAAGTGCCACTTCTCAAATAGAGTTGTTTGAGCCAATTTAATCTCACAGAAACTGAACGTTGCTTTTACCAGAACACGAAGCGGAGGGAATATTCCCGCAGTTCCACAGCTATATTGCAACCCCCTCCAGTGAGGAATAAAACCAGCTCGTGCTGAGGCAGACAGATGTTGAGGTTGATAAAGGTAAACAGACCCATGTACGAGGTAATTACCAAACAGGCCAGATAAGTCACCCGTGAATAACTTAACCCTTCAGTGAATCCAACACTGTTTATTCCCCTGCTGAGGGAACGTGAGCTGAGCACAAAAGATTTCAATTAGTTCCCGAAGCACTAACATTTGTAACAGCCACCTCCATTTATTATCTCCTGGCATGGAGCATCACCTGCATCCCCACGCCTTTGGCATCACTCTGGGGATTCACAGCTTTTCTAGAGGTGAGAGCTCTCTTCTTCCCTCCCCCCAAATCCCAGTGTTATTTTGATTAGGGAAGGAAGGGAAGAGATGTTTCTCAATTATCTGGAGGAAACAGCTAGAAAAGCTCACAAAAGAAATGTAAACGGGCAGAGTGGTCAGTAATTAAGAGGACGGTTTATTTATACTGTCTGACCTTACCCTGTGGTAAGGTAAAGTCAGCTTAGCCAGCCTTGCATTTTATCATCCAGGTGCCAGCACAAACAAAGCCAACACAAAAGTACAGGTCACAAAACTGGGAATCTTCCCCGTGCAAAGCAGGATGCAAATTTGGGAGTTTATGGCAGACAGTGACAGAACCAATGCTGCCAGTACAAGTGATCTGAGTCTCTAAATCTCAGCTTACCCAAAAGACAAAACCTCAAAACAAGTTATAGACATTACAAACATCTAGATGAAGTTGCTGGTGTTTTATTTAGCAAGTCAGAGTGATCAGAAAAGCTATTTGGAACATTTTATAATCTATTTTAACTAGGCCACTGATAGATCCACGATGAGCTCTAAAAAGGAAAATTTCCAGGAAAACATGGAGGCATAACTGATCAGCATCTCCCATGGCACCAACTGCACTTATTATTCACTCCTTCATTGATTCTAAATAAACCAAATAGCGATTTCATATGAAAACACATTTTTAACTGCAGAAAGACTGCACGAAGGGATTTGTACATTACATGCTCACAAGCTGAATCTATAATGCCCTCTATCAAATACAAAAATATGGGTGTTTCATTCAAGGTGCTAACCTTGAAATTCTTTAATGATGTGGTAAACAGTATTCACTAAACATTGCTTTATAGTTGGTTGAGTGCTTCTGTTTGGCCACAGCTGAGCAAGCTGCGAGGCACAACTGCACAGATAAGCCAAAGCAAACATATAATATACCAGTATTATATATACAATTATAGAGAGCACACACACACAGTTGATTTATTCCCTCACGGAACCACGCTCAGCCTGGTGTTTCCATTCAGTGTCATGTAATATTTTCTGATGCCTGACTGAGAACGTGAGTCTCTGGATTTGATAAAGGTAATACCAGATACTGTTAACACTGCAAGCACTTTACTGGAAAGCTAATGACAGTACTCACCACAAAGTTTAACGCTGACCATGCTAAGCCTCATCACGCTCCCCATATCATCTAAGGCTACTGATAATATGGTTTATTCATATCTATTAGTGGTGTTATAAACTAGACAGATTAATCACATAAAACAAGACTCACTAGTGGTTCAAAATAAATGCTATATTTCAACAGTAGCTGGAAAAAACAATTTATCCAACTGTTTGTTCTGTACTGTAACCTAAATAATTTCTCCATAAATTAAAAAAAAGCTTCACTGTAATCCTTTATAGCCTAATATTGTTTCTAGTTTCTAGGACACTTACCTTGTAGTTAAAATCAGGTGACATTTTTTACAGAGGGAAGCAGTATTAGACAGAAGATGAATGCATACAAAAATCCTTCCCACAAACAAAGCGTCACAGCTGAATCACAGCTGAATCTGTGGCACAGAGCATAACAAAAGAAAACCCAAAACCTTTTTACCTTGTGTACTTTCAGCTGGCAGACACCACTTCCCTCTTCCTCTGGCTTCAATCAATGCAAAAATACAGAGAAAGCTTCAACTAACAGAAATGAGAATTACTTACCAATCTGTAACAACACAGGTGTTACCAAAGCTGTCTCCATGGCATAACAAAACTCCCTGCCAAACATCACTGCACCGTGCATCACCCACAGGCGTATGGGAATCCGGTCTATGGATCCTTCACTAATGGTCTCCTCCCTGCTTTCATTCTCCTTGTTCTCTGGTTTCTGAAGCTGTGCCACAGGTAGATCTTGAACTTGCATAGATTCCGAGTCAGCATTCTGAGGAGCCATTTTCATTACCATAAAAATATATATATATTTGTTATATCTATATAAATAATACTACCATAACTCCACGAACAAGTTAGGGTGTCTTCTCTTTCTGCTTCTGTTCCTCAGGCAAGTAATGCTTATATTCCTCTTGTACAAACAGGTATCTTGCAATCACTTGTATACATAAGAGACATCAAGAACGAAAAGCTATTTGGTAGGAATTTCAACATATGGCTTGCTGGTTTACTGTGAGTTAGAGTTAAAAATCCATAATTGCCATTCAGTTAATACCAGTTTCATAATTATTATTGAAGAAGTGCTGAAGTTGTTATTCGTGCTACAGAGAGGTGGAAAGGCGACACAAAGAGGTGCTCCACTGTTAATCCCCATCGAGTGGCTGATTAATCTGCAACAAAAAGCAAGCATTTAAAAATTTCAATAGCATTTTTCAGGATATTGTCGTTCCCCCCCCCCTTAACCATATACCCTGTTTCCTGCTTCATGCTTTCCATTGTCCTTGCCTAGCGTAGGGTCTTTTATTCCACGTCCCTCCTACCTCTGCACTTTCCATTGAAATGCAGTTACGCCTCGTATTTAAATGATGCTTTACTGTACTCAAGTTCCTCTGGTTTGTGGTCCCACACAAAGCCACAGGAGGATATCAAGGTATTTGTCTCAGATCCTCAGAACACGGAGCACAAGACAAATTCTGGGAAATTTAAAGCAGCTTCCATTACAGAAACAGCATAGGATATTCCAGCACTATGCCAGGAAGATGATTCATCAATTACCATGGTCACATAGACATCTCCATTCAGGCTTTTGAAAGTTGCCAATTACTTTGCAGTAACCATCTCACCATCTTATGTATTATATATTCCTCAAGCATGAGCAAAACCACCCATGATGAATATAACTAAGGATTGATATTTAAATATTTAAATTTCTAATGAAGATATATATATATACACACAGCATATGAATTCATCTTTCTGCACGCAAGACTGGAGCATCTTACTCCCACATTGAGTGAGGCTGCTGAAGCTCCTGAAAGTAAAAGGGTACAGTATCTCCCACCATACATTAAAATTATTGAAATATATTCTAACCAGGTAAGACAAGCTTCTGTATTTTCTGCTCCTTTGTGCTGTAGACAAAATCTTAGCAGATTCATATACTGTGTCATGTCACTCAAAAACTGCTCAAGCACTTAGGAGAAAGAAACAAAGCATCTTATAAAAAAATCAGATTACATAATGTTTGTACTAGAAGGAAGCATATTTACATCTATGCACACAGTGTGACTGTACTTGGATCCCAGGACACAACCCCTCAGGGATATGGTTCCACGAGATGTGGGCTCTGGCAGCAAAGCCAGCCTAAGAAGTCCCAACACTACAATTCCATGTCCTTCAGTTGTGGCAACAAAAACTCTTTGTGGGCTTGAGCACACACCAGATCATTAAGTGGTGAGCCTAAAAATGAGCCTCAGGAAACAGATTACATGCTTGGTGTTTAAAGCACATCACAACAGCAGCTCTGTCTGAGTGTGACCTAAGACATTGTTCTACTGGAAGTGCATCACGGGAACATCATCTTGAGCACTCCCTCCTGCAGACACCCTTCCCTCGAGCTGTTCATTGCCTGTATTTTGTTCTTCCACTCAAAAGCAGCTTTTTTGGCCTGTGGGTTTTTTTGGTCTAGGTTTTTTTTTTTTTCTTCTCTCGCGCTCCCCAGGATTACTGGAATTCTCATATTCGATCACTTCAATGACAAACTAATATTAAAATTTTCATTCGAGCTGGACAAACCTTTAAATCATATGAGAACGTTAAAATAACTTACAGAACAAGTTCTATAAACCAAGTTTTAAGTTCAAGGTTTTAATCTATAAGCATTTAAATAGCTCAGAGCAAAAAGGACTCAAGAAAGCATTTCTCCACCCACTCAGAATTAGCAGAAGATGCAACTAGTTTACTGTAGATATGAAGTACTCTGTGCATTAAAAAACACATCCACTTTACATAACACAAATTCTGAGTGGGAAAAGCCTACAAAATACATGTTCCAGAGTAGGAGCAATTATTTTAATTACAGACTAGTCACAAATGTTTAATTGCTGGCAGACTCAGGCAAAATGTCATTTAGTTGAATTTGAAAGTGTACACATTAGCTCTTACTATTCAAAAACCACTCAGAACATATGTGGTGTATTACAGACTAAGAGCCATGGATAACACTCCTGTACAAATTCGCTTTAAAGTCTCTAGTGCTCTCTTATGTCTAATTTCCCCTCCTGTCACTGTCTCTGAAGGATTTCATTCCCTTTCCATAAACACCTCATCCCACGTGCAGTTGCAGGGTACCAGGATGAGGCACAGAGAGGGAGGCAGCTCATCACACCAGAACATTCTGTGATGCACTGGGGCAGCCTGCACACCCAGGAAGGGTGACACCAGGCCGGGAGCATTTGTCCCTGGAAAGGATAAAGAGGCAGGACAAAAGGGGCTATCCGAGATTGAACGAGGCTCTTAAGGGATGACTGAAAAAGTTATTTCTGAAGTGGAAGATGATGGGGAGTGATCAGGTAATTTAAGAGCCAGGAATAATGTATGGCAGATGGAAGAAGACTTTGAAGCTGTAATTGACACAGATAAGAACAGCATATTTTAAACATGCCAGAAAAAGCAGTTACCGTATTCAAGAGCAAGAGCCAGAGGTACAATGGACAGGTTTTATCTAAAAGAACAGAGAATTACTGTTCCATTATGTCAATTTTGTGGTAAGCACAGCACTAGACTTCCTGCAGCACTTTCATCTGACTCCAAGTGCACGTCTAATACAAGAGCCAGAGAATAACAAGAGCCTCTCATAAATGTCTTTAGTTCTTTCCTAAGCCTGCTCAGTTGTGCCCATATTCATTTTAGACTGATACAGATTCTGCTACTGCTTTTTCCAAGTTCATTTTGAATTTGGCAAATTTGAAGTGGCATTCTTTCTTACCGAAGACAAATTCATTTACCTGATGGAAATAAACATTATAGAGGCTTTTATGCAGCAAAGAACTCCAAAGTAAATGGCATCTGAAGAGGAGCTGGATAAAAATATCAAAAAGGGATTCTCCCATGTCTGCATCCAGCACAAACTGTTTTTCATGGCTGGTTTTTAAGGGCATTTTCATTACTAACTACAAATGAAACAGCAAAATGAAGAATTTCAGCCACTGGAAAGGTTCATGTTGGGCACTGTACAGAGGCTGGGTGTGAAGAGAAGTTTAGATACAGAAATATTCCTGATCTTGCCAAGTGTTTATGGAAGGTCAGGACTGATCACACTGGCTCTTCTTCAACCTAATTGCATGTTTTACTTTGACCTTTGGCCATATTGAGGCAATGACAAAACCTATAAAGCAATAGTTAATATTTCAACAAAACAAGCAAGTAATATATCCTGAAAACTAATCTGTAAGCAAAATTTTATAAAGCTGCTCAAATTTCCTGCAATCTTATCTCTTATACTTTTACTATCACTCTTACCTTGAGGCCCAATTCATAACATGATTAAGTGGAGCACAAAACATGTTACAGGCTCAACAAATCTGTATCACAATAATCCCGTGCCTCAAACAGGTAGTGTTCATAGAAAAAACCCAACAAAGAACCAGAAGAAAATTACTGCCTTTCTTTGGGTTTTTTCAGAGAGGAAGTGTTATGTAGGTCATATTTGTGGCCCACAGGATTCAGTGGTTTTCTTTTCCCTCGTGAGCACTACGATGCTAAAGATGCACAAAAAGCTCACGCCAGACAATTGTACAATACGTTGCCTCAGGCAAATGACTTCTGTCACACTTCTGTGTGTTTTGTAAGTTCAGGGCTTGGGGGTTGCCAAGCAGTGCTTCTGCATTTGTGATACCATCCTCTGGAGGTCAGACTGGCAGCACTCCCCTCAATACCAAAACAAAGGGGTTAACAGTGGTTCTGCCCAAATCTTTAAGACTGGACTATTTTTAATGCGTGTTTCCAGATCTCTCTTGCTAACAAGGAATAGGAATGCACTGTTTGACAAGCAACTGGATTCTCTGAACCAGTGCCAAAGCATATGACTGAGAGCTGGGGAGTACACAGCAAGTCCCAGGTAATCACACACATTTTCTTGAGCAGTAATAAAGCTTGGCAAGTAGAGAACAGTTAACTGGATACCATGAGAATTTCAAATCTTTGAGAGGGTTTTCTTGCTCTGAAGCTGTTAGGCAATCCTTAAGGCGTTTACTGGTGTAATAAACAATCTCAACAGGGTAGGTGTGCTATAAAAAACCCGAGATGCCATGGGGAAAATAAGCTGAGCCCAAGAAAAACTGGAATGAGCAAACCAAAAAGGACTGAGACAGTTCTGTTCAAGTACTGTTGAATATTGACGTAGGCAATACTCTAACTCAAAGATTATACTGTTTACATTCTACCTTGTTGATGGTGAAAGGAAGGATGAAGAAACACCCTGAGCCATCATTGCATACGTCTCTTCATTGTTTACCACGAACTTCATAAGGGAAAACAGCTAAGAACCAATTTTTACAAAATTTAAACAGGCTTTAATGATTCTGGTTACAGTTGTCATCATCACATTAGGACCTGTCAGTGATCCATTCTGCTCAACACATCAAAAAAAACCCACAAGCAACAAAAACCCCAAGTAAGTGTACTTCTGCATGAAATATTTAAATGTTTGTTTGATAAAAAGGTGTAAGAATCCAGAAGCTGCCAAATAAGACATGATTTCCGTTCATCAGAGAGCCTTACACCTTACCCTCCTCCAGTTCTTCAATGAGTGCATCCCACAGCCATCCATTCTAGTAACCATACTGTTTCACCTGTGAATCATGTCAGGCCAGCAAGCCTCTAAGTGCCCAGTCATTTCACTTATTTGTCAAATACTTTCCTGCCAACTTGGTTTATGGTCAGGTTTTCAAGTAATCTGGCCATATCTTGAAAAGTTATCTAGACTGATTTAAGCTTAGCTTTAATATTAGCATTGGAAAGAAAGGCATTCTGGGTTTATCTGGCTTTTCCTAAGGCTAAATAAATGTTTGGCTGAACACTTGTACCCCCACGCTGCAGACAAACATCACTTATTATTCCTTCCACAACTCAGTTCAAAGTGGACACTGGATTCTGCTTCAGCATCTGACTGGCTTGCGAAACGATGCATCGTTTGGGCTTGTGCCTTTTCAAGAGTAAAATGGCACCTGTCCAAGGATAATTGCTGATGTTTTGAGTTCAAATGCTCTGGGCTCCACCACACCAACAAAAAGAATGCTGCTGTGAAAGAGCAAGTCTTTAAAGGCAGGGCTGACCTTCACCCCTCTGCAAGCGTGGCTGCACCACCTCACAGAAACTTGTCAGTTCTCAAGCTACATTAAAAATTACTCCATGAGATGCCGATGCAACTGATTTTGTACTGAAAATCACATAAAACACATTACCAGCTTATTACACTGGTTACCCTCTAGGTTTCTCAATCACTTTAAGCTGGCATAAACAAGTACTTCCTCTAAGAGCAGCAGCCTGCTCTTCCTTTTCTCTGCCCCTGGTTCCTTACTCCCACCCCTTCCCCTGCACCACACCAGCAGCTCAGCAGTGAAACACACACCACAACTGATTTGGGCTGAAAACTAAACTGACAAAACCTCATCCAAGAGCCAAAGAAATCCTCTATAAAGCCAGGCTGGTTTTACCTGATTGCAGGGCCACATCGATTCGATACCATCACAACAGGGAGGAACAGGGGCAGCAACACCCAAAGCCACTGTGAAATTGCAGCTCGCAGAGGAAAGAAGTTGTCCGTGGATCCCTGCAGCTACAAGGTCAACAACTCACCTGCCCAGCTCAAAACACCTCCTGCTCAGGAGGCAGAGGGATGCTGGGAGAGCTCCCCATGTGTTCTGCCTCCTCGTCCTCAGCAGATGCAAGGCAGAGCACCACTCGCTTGGCCAAGAGGCAGCTATTTTCTTCCTGGTTGTTTTGCGGCTCTGTTGCTAATTATTAGCAGCTGTTTATAGTAACAGAACTGGCCACAAGGGACGTTTTCTTGGCCCATGTCAATACTCAAGTGTTCAGTCTCTGCACCAGGAAGAAAAGCTTCTAAAAAACATGCATGGAGATTTTGGCCCATCTGGGCAAATGTGCTCAACTAAACTCACTGGAAGTTCAGCAGAAAGGCTCTATCCCTCTGTGATGTGATTAAGTTGTTCCCTCGTAAAGCTGTAGGCTCAAACTCTGTGATTTTCTAGAAGCACCATCATAGAGGTGAGTCATGAAGCCTTCGGTTCAAAAGGGCAGCAATTACAGGCAGGTAGTTGTTTAAACTCCCGTTAACGCTTCTGACAGTCAAATGCAAACACAGGTTTTTTACCTGCTGCTTTCTAAAAACAGAACTGTATTAACCCCATCAGAGGGGGAGGACCACACTTGTTCAAGAATATTTTTTTAAAAAAAAAAATCAATTATACCATGCATTACTTAACAGTCCCATATGTGAGCAGTGTTACTCCATATCCTGAAAGTCAACCTCTCGTTTTAAAACAGTCTGACATTAAACTGGCCTGGCCTGTTGTGAATCACTAAAAGCCTGCCAAGCAAAAAGGTTAAGGCTAACTGGGTGCAATAAGGAACCACATTTGACACGTCCCAACATCTAATTCATCATTCAGGTAGTCAAAGGCATTGAAACAACAGCATAAACCAGCTTGTTCTATAATGACACCACACCTAAACAACTCTACAACTAACACTGACTGCAGGCTTAGATGAGATTTTTAGCAAGTTCATCTTGAAACCTGAGATTTAGGAGGAAAAAAAAAAAAAGAAAAGAAAAGAAAAAAGCCTCTGGAAGCAGCACAGTGCTTTTGCATCATGACCTACTTTCTAGGCTACCACACAATTTAGGCCACCGAAGCAAAGTCTGGGCAGGGGTAAGTCATTATGTAGCACGTTGTGAATTAAAACGATATGGAGCAATCCACCTCACAGGGAGAAACAGAATTTTTTCCACTGCTTCCAACACAAACTTTTGCCTGCCCTCAGGACTCTTCACATACTGTAAGTCAGTTGTTGTCTTTTACAAGCTTTGCCTTGCTGTTTAAGCCAGGACACATTTGAAATACATATTCATCTAAGAGAAGCAGATGATGCTGGCAGCTTTCCTACTACTAAGGCTGATCATCTGATATCCTCCACTCCCCCAGCAAATAAATATCCAAACCACAATCACAATCCAAAACCTAAAAGCAAGGGTGTGAACCACTTTATTTTGAAAGGGTTAATGAAGACTTGTTGCACCCTTTCCTTTGTGTGTATTCAAAATTCCAAAAGTTATTGAAACCTGACACAGGCTTACAAACTGCAGCCCTGCCAATGCTAAATCTTCCACAGGGTTTCCTGCCTACTGGTTTAAATAAAACATGTCCTTGACTAGAACTCCCTCTCTTTCTTGGGACCCCCTTTCCACCCCCTCCCACAAAATGACCCAAAAGTAAGATTTTGGCTCCTGCTGGAAGCTATGCAGGCACAGATGGCAACCTGAGAATGACAGACCCCCCAGATGGGTTTTTTCCTGCCTGGACAGACAAGGAGGAATGAAAAGCTCAAGAAACAAGGTGGAGAGATGAAGGTGCTCGAGACATGAGGGACAACATCTTTGTAAGACAAGTCTATTTAATAATTCCTTGTGCTTTGGAGGCCAATGTGATTTGTCCATTCATTACTGGGAAAAAGAGGTAGGAAATCACAGGCCTTTATGAAATTACTGAAACAATTCTGGGAAGCCATCTTTTTAAGAGGGATCCAGAATTTAATGTGAGACAGACTTTATTCAGTGGATTGGATATTATACTGCTCCCCAAAGGCACAGTCTGTTACTAATATTAGATCAGATTACATTGTTAAATCACTGCTGCTGCTGTTTTTAGTAGGAAATACTTCATTTTGTTAAACTGGAGAGGTAGCATTATCTGATTAAACATATTGTGTTTTACTGACGGTTAAAAACTTCATATACACTCATGTTACCCTCATGTTTATTAATACAGATACATTAAACAAGTAAACAGCTAAGGGGGTATGGGCATAAATAGCAATACAGAAGCCTTCAGAGCTAGTGGAAAATATAGCAGCTGGGACCAGTGATGCTGGGAAAAAACAGGCACTAAGAAGCAGTTTCACAGCACAGCAAAGACATATCTCATTTGTGACAGCTGGATCTCCAATTAGTAGGTTCTACCCTCAGAATTTAGGAAAGGGCAAGACAGCAAGCACTAACAGCTAAGCAACTGCAAAACCAAAAAAGTAACAGTCATCACAAGAGCACAAAACTCAAACCCTCATGGGACAAAGATTATTCTCAGCCCAGTGTGCAAATAGGCTGTTATGGGCTGACACTGCTGCAAATAATGACTTTCACTAAGAAAACCCACTGATTTGGTCAGATAGGCATAAACTTTAGTCAGGACCAACCTAAGTATGGCCTAGCTTAGAATGCCCTACTAAAGGATCTTTAAGGTTTAAAACCATGTTGAGCATTATCTCCCATCAGAATTAAAGGGATTCATTCCCTGTCTCTGTGAGGCAGAACAGAGAAAAACAAAATCAAGGCTATCAATCAGAGAAAATCTTAATACATTACCAAGTGGATTAACTGCAACAATCCCACCTTCCTGCAGAAGGAAGGGCAATGTCTAACCCAGTGAGGCTGGTGGTACAAGAATAATCCTATCAGGACATTGTTGCCAGTAGCATTTTTTTAGCAAGTTCCTTCACCAGGACTGTCCCCTCCTGATTGCACTGTGGGAAATAAAGTACACCAGAGCAATCTCTGCAAATTATTCTCCAGAATGAGCAATTCTTTCTATAATAGGTTCAGACTTGTGTTTTGCAGGAATATTCATCTATAAAAATAGTCAAGCTGATTACTTATCTGCAAAGTTAGACATTCCTTGCAGATGTTACTGTACCTAAGATGAAAAGCACATTATTTTCAAGTACTGGCATTTAAAGTAATTATATTCTCAGCTCTGAAAATTCACAGGCTGGTTTCTTCAGGCTGCAAATGCTTAAGAAACCCAAATACTGTCAGAATATGTATTAGACAATTACACAAGCTATTCAATAGATCAAATAGACAAAAAAAAAAGAACACAGCATAGATCTTCATAAGCTGACTTCCTCTAGCATATCATTAATGTCTGTAAAGTCTAATTCATTGGAATTATCTCCAATTACCAGTCCCTAAACGCATTACCATCATTCAATCTCAGAAAACTCTTAAAGGAAGCTTTTGAAAACATCTCTAGAATTTCGTTCACCCTCCAACAAAGATGGAGAAGACAGGTTTTGACCAGATTTTACTAGCTCTGAGGAAATAATTACTCCCTCGGAGAAAACCCAAAACACCAGAGAAGAGGGTTTCTCACATTTCAGATTGTCCGAAGGGCTTGTAAACAACTATATATATAAGCGGTTATATCATCTGGCACTATGTTCTCATTTTGCCTTCTTTGAGCCAGCTCACAGATCAAATGGGTACCTAATTGCTGTGATAGCTGGGTAATAAACCTCCGTTCACAGCCTAACCTGCAGGCTGAGCCCACACAGGCTCATCCTGACTGCTGCAAATTGTCCTTGTCAGCACACGGGAGAGAGATCCCTTCCCTTCCCCACCCAAGCCCCGCCGAGCTTCCTTCCATCCAGGCCAAGGAAAATATTCCGACATCCCCTGATGAAGCATTAAATGGAGCTGGCTGCTACAGGGATGAGAGAAAGGAATAAACGTGTTTAGAGATAAAAATTTATTCCCCACTTACTTCCTCCCTGGCATCAAAGGAATCTTGCCTCCTTCTAAAAACACCTTGCCAAGGGTGTAGCAAAAGAGCTGCTTGTCACCCCCTGCCCCACACCTGCAGTGCACCAGGTGGTGCCAACAGAGGAAACTGCAGTTTTAGGGTGCAGCACTTTGGTAAACATCTTCAGTGCCTGCCTTTAGAAGTACAAATAATTACAAACAAGCACTAAGAAAGCACACTCCATAAAAAGCATTGCTAGAGCACTTGAGCAGATTCCTGCTCCAGTTTTTTAGGCTGTCCCAAATACCAGCGTGACAGACGTGTTTATGTACACTGCCATGAAGTAGAGCTATTTGATTTAGTTCCTCAATTATTTAAATAAACATTTGAACTGACCTAGCAGTGATGCACAGCCTGTATATTTTAAGTAAGGTGTAAGATAAACAAAGTTAAGAAACCCCTCTTAGACCCAGTAAGAAATAAACCTTAAGAAAATCAGAGAAATACTGTTTGGTGAATAATATGGATAAATCAGTCCTTAGAAGGGTTGCATTACCACACTGATTTCAGACCATATCTACAGCTTTTAGGCACAATACAGTAAGAACTTCCACAAAGAGTACTTTAAGCAAAGTAGGTAACATACTCACATAAGAGTCACACCTTTTTAGGGGGCAAAAATACAGGGAATGAACAGACAACACTTGGACTAATTTACAAACCATCCACTTGTGGCAATCTTATTGCAGATAATATGCTGGTTTATAAGCAGCCCTGTAGAAAGCCGGTGGCCACATTTAAGAGCAGCTTGATCAGGGCATATTTTGATTTTGGATTATGAACCAATGCTATTTCAGTAATGTGTTTTGCCAAGCTGTGACCCTGTTAGAACTGGCAGGATAAGATATTTACTGACACGTACCCTAAAATAATAAGAGGCTACAAGTGCTTGGCAGCTGGACTTGATACATGAAGACCAGCTAGCAGGGAAATATTTAGGGGACACAGACCTCTTCCACTTGTGACTTTGTAGAACTATGAAATACTTGGCAAAGGCCTGTCAGAATTCGGCATTTTTACCTAATTTGGGAATGACTGTCAGCTGTTCTCATAGGATGCACAAGCTCCAGCATCCAGGCCACTTTAACAGCAGACATCTGGACCACTGTGGGATGAGACCTGCAGCAGTTCTGCACCAAGGAACTGTTTACGTCCTGCTGTTGTGTACGTGCAATCACTACAGCAGTTCTCGCAGCTGACAGTCACCTTCAGCAGATGAAAATGAAAGTAAACATCTCATCCAGGGTTAGTCCTGTCACTTTCAGACAATTCAATCGTGCTCTGTCAGTCCATCAACTCTTCCTGTAAAATACGCAGCTGCAATCCTCCAAGGAAAACTCTAGATATGGCCTAAGGAATCCTTTAGGGACAAAGCTCACTGTGACCTGAGGGCAGATCCCATCCATGCAATTGTAAGCATCATAGTATCATCCAGAGCATAGAACTTGGCATTCCTTTAAACCCCCACAGGGACAATTTTCCCGGGGCAGAGTGGTTAAGAGGAATCAATGGTTTCATCAGCTGCACTATGACTATGT
This sequence comes from Scytalopus superciliaris, assembly GCA_013400415.1. Lineage (NCBI taxonomy): Eukaryota > Metazoa > Chordata > Aves > Passeriformes > Rhinocryptidae > Scytalopus > Scytalopus superciliaris. Next base: position 388,373 of record VXBX01006278.1, on the reverse strand, counting down.
TACAAGCCAGCTGGGGCTACCACAAGCAGGCTGTGAAGATGCTAATGTACATTTACCTACCTTGAATAGTGGTTGCCCTTATAAACTATTAACCTCTTTCAAAACAAACAAAACCAAAAACAACCCTAAACAACCCCTCCCCCCCACACACACAATGAGAAAATGCTGTTTGAAAAGCATCGAGTCTTTAAAAAGTATTTTCTGTTCCAGGTTACTATCAGATAACACAGCCTTGAACTACCTAAAATATCCTCAGTGGATTAATCTTATACATACTAAAGCAGATTTTCCTGCATATCCATAAGAACAAAATATTGTTGCAATGGTTTATACAGGACTAGGCGGGCTTCTTCTAGGAAGGGGAGAGTTGCAGAGTTTCTTTGCATAAAAATGATATTTAAAGTCAGTAAGTCATAGCCAGTGTTAATTTACCTGTAAGATTCAAAGTGATTGCAGGGTTGCTGGCATAAAAGAACAGGGCAGTGAGAGGTTCAGACTATACAAACACGATTGATTGTTTGGAAAACAAAGCTAATCTAGTGGTTGTTTCTTTATGCAAGGCTAATTGGATACCAGCTAGAGTGCCTTTCCAGATCATTCTCAGAAGTAGAATGAATTTGTGGTCAGATAGTATCACTAGTATTTCTCTAAGCAGGTAGAGCTGCTTTAATACATGCAGGCAGCACATGAAAAGAGAAGAATGAGGGAAATGCCAGAATTCCAGTGCACAGAATAGCACAATACTGAAATGTAACAGCTGAGTTGGCAGGTTATCCTACTAGACATCTAATACCCTCAGAAAGGCATGGGATCCTCTCTGAGAACTGCACTCTGAGAACAAGCAACCTTTGTTGCTCATTTTATTACCCTGGATAGATCCTGAAATCTCAAGCCAAGGGGGAAGTCCAGAGAGAGAAGCAGCAATCTGAACACCTGACAAGATAAGGCTGGTTTTGTGCCATTACTGTTTAAAGATACACCAAAATACACACAGTTAGTGTAAGGCATCTTCAGAGGAAGGGATATAAAAGGGACTCCATAGACCAGAAGAGTAGGTGCAAATAACAGCTACCACTTAAATTCAGGAGCCCAGAATGGTCAAGTGACTGCAGATGAAGACTTTGAGTATCACCTTTTTAAAAGGCACATCAGCTACAGCTTGGAGAGCTGGTGGGTGTTGACTTGAAGGTTAAACAGCAACAGAATTGTCTCGATCAGAGAAGTCTTTAGAGTAGTCTAACCTGATACTAAAGGACCCGCCATCTGAGGGGCTGCAGATCTATTCCAGAACACGTGAGAAGAAAAGCTGATCCATGAATGCACTGAAACTCCCTGCTTATGCATCTCAACAGTTTGACAGAAGCATTCTCTAAACTTAAGTAATAACATCCAGCAACAGTGTGGGCTTCATGAAGAGAGTTAAGCAGCTCTCATTCATCTTCTGTCATGCAAACACCTTTATTATACTGCTTAAAGTCTGTGGTTGCATTACTAACTTCTCCTCATCTTGCTCCACTCACATTCACTTCAGTCTGGATTCATCTCTGCTGCTCTACTCATACGGTACAAGAAATACCGGTACAAGAAATACCAGTACAAGATTTTTATGCCCTACTCTTTTCTCTGGTTTAATCATCTCCGTGGTTCAGCAGCAGCTGTTGAGAGCAGGCACAGCACAAGGCAGGGCATTGAGCTCTGTAAGCTCTCAGTGCTTTCTGTTCTCTGATCCCAAAAGTGTAATGGATGCAGAGTCTTTTCACTGCTCCTCTGGAAGGCCAAGTCTGACCTACAGTATTCCAGATGCTACATTTCCACCTCCCTGATCTGTCACTCCTAATCAACTTGCAACTTAGTATTGCAACATTCTATTTGCAATAATATATTAAATTTCTCCATTTTCAAAATTGACTTGATGTTCCAGGAAATGGCAACTGCCCACAGAAGCATCATTAATGGCAGAGGTCAAAGTATTATGTGAACACACAAACACCTGAATTTCAAAGGGGTGTGTTCTTTCTGTACTGAAGAGGAAGTCACAGGCTTGCCTCTGTGGGAGAAAACACCAGGATAGTTGTAACTTCTACAGCAAAGGAATGAGTTAAAGTCACAAAATTAAAGTCAGGTACTTGAATGAACACTGCACATAACATTACCTAATCTCAACTTCTCAAAGAGTTTAAGGTCTTCAGACTATTGCTTTAAAGAACTGCTCTACCTTTAACTGAATACACTCTCTTATCAGTTTATTCTGGTACAAGATAGTGGCTTGGCTTCCAACCCAGTTACCATGAAGACAGTTAACACTTACAGATTCCTTTGTCTCACATCAGAACCAGCAAAATCAATATATGACACATGGAGTTGAGAAGGGATAGCACATTCACCTGTGAATTGTTTTGCTGCTCTGGGCTCATTCCCTCTCTGTCTGCAAGGTGTTTATAGGCAACAGTTTGTGGGAATTAACAGGCTTTCATTCACCTTTACCATGTACTTGGCAAAGACCTTGAAAAGCAGACAAAAAGTTGTTACTTCGATACAGCGATGTGCATATTAGTCCTAAGTATCTGAACTGCTACACTTGCTTAAAACATGAGTGTTAAGAGCAGGCAAACCAAAAATATCGAGTGAATGAGGCTTTGAGCAAGTGGCAGTAATCCTGGTCACACTGTGGTGACATTAGTTTTCCCTAGACTTTCTAAAAGCCTTTGTAAGCACTTCAGCATATTGGATGGCTTGTTACAGGCCTCTGGTTCCAGTTAGAGATTTTAGAATTGATTCTAGACAACTAGAATTGCCTGATTGGGTCAATCAAGAAATCCTTCAGGAAAAATCTTACTCCGAAATGCTTGCAGGTTTGAATAAACTAGCAGTCATGTAGGATTTCACAGGTCTTACTACAAATCAGTAGTGTGTGCCATGCATCTCTGTGTTCAGGCTCTGTCAACCTTACATGAAACCACTACAGGAGTGAGTAGGACTTGGAGGACATTACAACAGCTTCCACAACTTTTGCTGTGAAGAACAGCTGACTCCAAAACAGTATTCCAAGTGGGGTTTCAGGAGCTTTCCAGAGCTGCTCCAGAAGCATTATCAGCTCATGCACTGAGAGCAGGTTCTAGTGAACAGAGATGTGCAAAGATTGCAAAGGATAGTGTGAAATAAAAACAAACCCCAACAAACACTTATCAAAACGCTGCTCCCGAAAGCAGGTTAAGTAGAGAAGGGATAACACATTCTTCAGGAAGACCAGCAGATTACAGCAGGGAAGCAGAACCCTAGTCAGTATCCTGGTAAAAGGAGGAACTCATTTTTGTGCTAGTGTTCTTACAGGTGAGGAGCACCTCACATGACTAAAAATTCATCATCAATCACAACATTCAAGCCAAACACTTCATTGAGCAAAGCATGCTGTGCATCAGATTGAGCCAACCAGAAAAACCTGAGAGAGGAAATAATCAAAAGGACAGGAGGCAGAAGATGTGACTACTGAAGGGCATGAAATTATTCTACTTATCTAAACAAAGGCTTGACAGAGGGTTTCAAATGTGAAAGCTGTTGGAACAACAACATGATGTGATATCTCCTTTATCAGAAAGGTAATGACTGGCCCAAGTTATAACCAGAATTAGAGCCTCTTTTCTACATGCTAGCAGTAACAAAAGCGTTGTTATCCATCTTGAGGAAGATAACAAGCAGGTTTACTCCTTCCTTGCCACACTCATGGATCAACTTCTCCTGGCTCTACAAGCTGAGGCTGCTCCCTGCCATTCCTGCATCTTCACCTGTGAGCACACACACAATTTCCCACTTCCCAGGACCCACAAAGGCACAGACATTTGCAAGTGCTGCATGTGTAGGTGTGAGTCTTCAGCAGTAACACAGGAAGGTGAGAAAGAAAACTCTGTTTCTTGGAGCTTGTGAACAAGAAAGTACATTTGACTAAAAAAAGATCTTAAAGCTGATGCAAGTTCCTGGTCAGTACATAGAGGAATTTGACATTTTACACTTTAATTACTTGTCAGAGTGAGGAAGCCCTCAGGGTGATAAATTTCATGGTTATTGAAGCTTACTTTAATGAAAAGTGTGGTTTGCCCTTCTGGGCTGTATTTTATTTTGGCATCTTTACTGAGAACATTGTGCTTAGTCATTTTACTTTTTCAATTACAGGACCAGCTTATGCAATAAACTAATGTATTTACCACTTGAACAATCACCTGCCAGGTTTTGGGGAGGAATAAGATTTGATTAAAGCAATCAGCAGTTAAGCATAACAAATCCTTAAATGTTTTAGGTTAAGAGCCTAAACAGACTTGAAATACTTTAATGCTGCTTTGTATAGCAATCAAAATTTAATAGATAAAACAGGGCACCACATCCCTCTTATCTCATTTAAGTGAAATGCATTTATCATCCTGTAAGAGCTTTAAGTTTTTATTCTTCCAGCAACAAATTTCAAAGTTCAATGTATTACCTCTATATAAATATTTCTGCAAAACATATGGGCAGACTTTTGACCCATAAAATTCTCTGGAGAAGTACAGATGATCATACTGTAAAACAGTTACCATTGAAGAGGTCATTTCCATTTTGTTTTAAAACTTCCCTTTTAAGCCAAACGATACTTATATTTAAGTTTCAAATATACATTAAAACAGCCATGCTGTGACACATTACTGCCCTTATCTTGCATTCTGGTTTGAAACCAAGCTGCAGTGAGTTTAAGTTCATTGGGATAGACAGTTTGGGGATAACAAATTCCTAGTTTAGCAGGAAAAACTAAATCACAGAATATTCTGAGTTGGAAGGGACCCACAAGAATCACTGAGTCCAACTTGTGAATGGTCCGTATTGGGGATCAAACCCACAACAACCTTGGCATTTATTAGCACTGTGCTCTAACCAAATCCTGCAGGAAAAGCATTAGTGTGGTGCCTGTAAAATTCCTACTTACACATATTGCAGTTCACATGGACTACAGATAACAAACAAGTCTTGGCCAGGAAAGGTTTTTCTTCTTCCCCTAAGGACTTAGTGTGCCCTTGCTCATCACTCATATGTGAAGTCTGGAGAAACAGAAAGAATATAAAGTGTGCAACTATATCCTATATTTTGCCTGATGAAAGAATACTTGTCCTGTAACAATGAGCATCAACCATGCTGAAACCTTCACTGGCACAGAGAGCAAAACACTGCAAATAAAGTGCCAGCAGCCTTCAAAACATGGAGCTGAAATTAGCATGACAGGTTTTCCAGGTACAAAATGTAAATTCCTTCTGAAGAATAACGCAATCAAAATAGCCTCCAGTTTACTTCAGGACACACATGGGGTATGTCAGCCATCTGGGCAGGATCTGGAGTGGCCTGATCCCAGATTTCTTTGCTGAACAGAAAATAAACCACACACACACGTATGTGCCTTCTCACATGCTTTTTATTAAACACTTCCTACCAGGAGGAGCAGCCTGACTACCATTTGCTGAGATTAAGCTGCTTTCAGAAGCATTGGCAGTTCTACACTGGAGCCATACTTCAAATCCCATTAGACTGCACACATGACACTCGTCTGTCACTTTGGATACATCCCACCCACATATGTCGTGTGTGACACTGCACCTAACTCAGGAAAAAGAGCTACCCAGACCTTCAGGCTTTGCCTGCGTGATTTATAGTTTAATTCTGTGCCTAAACTTCTGCTTAGATGCCTGGGGAGTGCAGACCTAACATTCTATTATAGGCCCAGATATAAGCAATGTGAGCTATACTCATCACCCACGTAAGCCTGCTGTATATTAATTCTTCCCTGCAAGGCTGGGAGGGTCACAGCACTATTACAAACCTAGGCTCTTTCAGATGCAAAAAGGCAGATTTGTGTAGCTTTAGTCTTGCTGCTCACATCAAACACTCAGAGCTCCAGTTCATCCTGTGAGGCCAGCAAATTAATGAAGGAAAGTTCTGGGCTCTTGCTTTATCAGATAGGATGGAGCAGAGAAGTTTCCAGCCTTGGCTTCCTGCTTTGCTCTCAGTCTGGTCCAACATTTAAAAAATTTCTCTGGTGAAAGCCAAGAATTGGCCAGTGTTCTTGTTATTCTCATTCTTTAAAAAGATATGACTATTACCCAGACAATGAGAAAGGAAGTTATTTAATCCCTACATCAACAGTGAGCAAGAAAATGAAGCATTATAATGGCACTGGCATAACTGCAACAAGTAAGAATTAAAAATTATGCTGGACAGTCATTGATGCAAAAGGAAGGAACGCATTTTTATTTAATATTTGCCACAGGCAGGCTTCCAACTCATTTTCCAAGGTACAGGTAGATGCAATATTAATGAACTGAACGCAGCTACTGGAGATAACATTGTTGCTTTCATTTGCATGGTACTCCCACCCTGACCACACCAATTTAGATGCAAAGGAGACAGTAAATTGCATGGAGATGTAATAAATACACAGCTGAAGTATTTAAACACAATGATATTACCCTCTGCCCTTATTAGACAATATACTTTTAGTATTAAAGCTTGGGGAACCATTACCAGCACCTCCAGATCAGACTTCTTTCACATACAAAGCAGTTTTACTGAGGGTTCCTGAAGCACAGAACTGCAACAGCTTTCTTAGCCCTCTTCCTAAGGTGAGATCTCCAAATCACTTGGACAGCAGCAATTTCTGCATATAAAGCTGAAATCTTATTCTCTATTTAAAGAATTTGCCTTTTGTAAGCTATAGTGTACATATATATATATATATCCAGTCAATACAGTAATTACTGTGTGGGGACTGAAAGCTTTCTCCAGTTGGGATGTTTGACCACGGGCCACTTCTCATTAAGTGGCTGTAGCCAGGAAGGCCCCTAAACTTCAGAAATCAGCAAAGACTTTCAGGAGCACATCAACTACTGAATTCCAAACAGGCAGAAGGAGGCTGTGGCCCACAATCAAGGCAACTTGTCAGGTTCATTGAAGGATCCTGCAAGTGAGATACTCAGCAATACACAGGCTTCTTACAGAGCCACCCAGACAGCGAGTCTGTTGACCAAAAGCTTCTGAAAGAGGCTGAAGTGCAGGGAACAGTGCAGCCATTATTGTGCCAGTGATAAATTCACACATTAAGTCCAACCAGTTATTCAGTAACCTTAACACAGCACTGGAACTGACCTCTTGGAAAGTGTTCCTTTAGGAGCACAGTTAATGAGACAGAAAAGCTACCAAGTACAGTTCAGGGAAATGCTGTGCAGGTATGCTGGAATGAGGTGAAAGTTTGTAGTCTGGTGAAAGTACATGGTTAGTAGTTTGCAGCAGTTATTGAGCAGTGGGGCTTTTTTTGTGTAAGCATATCTTTCCATGAAGTGACTTGCACAGAGGCAGGATGATGCAAAGAAATCCGTTCAAGGAATACAGAATCAAGTTTATACTGAACATCCCTGAGGCTCATTAGGTTTTACACAAACAAGGTGATATTACTGAGATCTAGCCCATGAACAGTCTAAGAATACTCCAAGACAAAGTAGTAAGGCTTTGTCTTAAGTCACCACACCAAAGACAATTACTTGCCCATGAGTATATCCTACTGGTCCTGACTAGTAAATAATTACTAACAGTACAATACCAAGCCCATTAGATGAACAGCCACCTGTGGAAGACGATGGGACAAAATTCACTGTATGGGAACCCAAATCCTTTTATATATAGCTTAACTGGGGGCTACTATACAGTTGAAAGGCCATGGTAGTGTCCAGGTCATATGCATACAAAGAAGGTTAGAACCCACTAGCACTATAGGGTCAAAAGGCTTATTTTCAAACGGCAGCCTGAACTGTCACACAAACTATTGCAGAGGGACCACATGGAAGAGGATGCACCCCATCCGGTTCAGTTCCATTTCTCCTGTTGACAGAGATCTACTACTGTGCAGCTGCACGAGAAAAGTTTTGAACACACAAAGCGGGAAGGTGACAAATTGGAAAGGTGATTCGAAAGCAAAGCAGCAGAACAAGCTCCTTAGGCCAGAAATGAATGTGGGAACATGAAGGGAACAGATCTCTAACTGCCCATTCGCTTTTTTCAGCCCACTGAAGGAAATGCTTTGATTTTTAGGCAGGTGGAAGTGCTACGATGTTGAAAGCAATCAGGATGCCTCCAGCACTGAGAAATGCAAGCCTTTTCCCTCCCTACACCAAAGTTAGAAGCAGAGCAAGAGCCAAGAAAAAGAACAAGCCTACAGCACAAGCTGATTCCCCCAGATACATTTCAGACAGCAAACGGGACATGTGCACTAGATGTGCTGGTGTTAAAGCAAGTTGTGCATTTGTGTTGGGTTATTTTTTGAACTCTTGGGAGTTAGCTGGCCAGCCACACTACTCTAAGGAGCAATAGTTCAGACTGTCAAATCACTCCTCTGGGAATACCCAGAGCCAGACTGCTCAGGCCAGTGTACTTGCTCAGATATTCCCCTCATAAAATGGGAGGAGTACTTTTCACCCTGCATATGTGCCTTCTCCCTCCCCACAAAAAAAAGAAAAAAACAAAAAAACCCAAAACAAAAAAACCCCAAACAAACAAAAACCCCAAAACAAACAAACAACAAAACAAATCCAACCCCCCCCCAAAAAAAAACCAAAACAAAAACCAAACAAACAAAACCCCAAACCCAAAAAATCCCAACAAACCCCTGAAACTCTCATTATCTGGAAGATCCAGTAATCCAGTATCAGGTCTATTTAATAGTTTATTCCTGTTCCTGCTATTTGTACTCCCATATGATTGATAAGCAAGTTGTAGGTTAAACAGATTAAGTGTATTCTGGAAGATTGTTTGCTGAGCATAAGTGATGATAGGAAATTAAGTGGCACAGAAATCTGACTGCTCTGCAGTCATCGCTTGCTGGGTTAAGCCACTGGTTTCTGGATGTGGTCCAGAAAGACTGATCATATATTCAAGGACAGAATGCAGAAGATAAGGGTGACATGCAGTTGTGCTTTTGTAAAAGAGCACTTTGGGTTCGGCCCCCAGTTAGATCATTTATTTGTCTGACACCAAAGGGTGATAATGGCTTGTTTTCAAGTCTCCAAAATAAATGAACTATACTGCATGCAGAAGTAGTCCAGGCCAGCCAGCAGAGGATAGAAAATATGCAGGGTCAGCATAACACTGGTTTCAATTTCAGTTACAAAAACATTAGAGCTCTCATTTAAAACAAGATGAGGAAACTAGGTCCTCTCTCCACTCTGAAAGCACCAGCCTTGCTCTCCCCACAACACTGAGGAAATCCACCTCGGATATAGTTCAGCAAAACAATTTGGGGCAACACTGTCCTGCTGCCATTTATACACTAAGATTTTCTTAAAAGCTTCCTTGGTCTATTCCTTAGGGCTACTCTCCTACCCCTTTATGCCTTGCTACAAGAGCAGCAGCTACTGACTGACAATTTCAGTTGTGCAAGAGAAGTATGTCTCAGTCCACTCCCAGAGCACCTCAGGCCACCCGATTAGTCAGTCTTCATATAACATTGCAAAGGAGACTGAGTCAAGCCTAAAGTGTTGGGCCAGCAAGGTCTCTTAAAGCTAAAGAGACTAGTTTAATAGTCTGTATCCTTCATAGATGGGAGTCCTGGAAATCAAGTCTTCCTCAGATTTCACTGCGTTTTAAGTTTTATTAGTTGTCCAAACTGTGGAGACAAAAGTCCCATCACCTATACACTGAGATTCATGTTTGAGCAGTCTACGTGCCACTGAGGGCCAAATTAAGGTCAGGAGCAGCTCCTAAGCCAAACCCAATCATTACCCAACAAAAGCCTTGTGTCCTGGTGCTTGCCAGAGTCACTTGCCAAGCACAAGTTTGATGAGGAAACCTGGCTGCTTCTCCCAAGTTGTTATAAAGCCGTATGCCAGTTGCAGTCTAAGTGACTGCACAGCGCTTGTTGGAAGTACCAGCAACAAGGGGCTTTAGTTAATAGCCACCGGGTGCCAGCTCACAGCACAAACCACTCCCTGGCTCAGGCACTGCAGTGCTCTGAACCCATCACTGAGATACCCGAAGTTCAGCTTTTAACTTGAGGCAAATTCAGTCTCAGGCAAGTCTATCTGAGGTCTACATTTAATAGTATGAACTCAGCTCTTTTTCATGCAGAGTATCTTGTTCCACTCGGAGGAGTGTTATGCTTCCATACCACACTTCAGAGTAATCAGTTTGTTCAGAATAGCAATAATTATCCAGTGCTTGGATTCAAGAGCCCCTCACAGTCCCAGATGCAGGAGGAGATATCAAAGTTTTGGGTGGTTACTCCAAGCAGGGCTGTGACCCAAACAAGATGTGTGGGTAACTGATAAGCTGCTGACTGTAAGAGTCACCTGACCAGCAACAGCTTACAAAAAACATGCAAAGTCTTTAGTTCACAGCCCTCCACAGCTTAACAGTGTCTGTTTCCAGGCTTGGTTTCTGGGCTCTCCAGGATCTGTTGTCTGGAAGGTGACGCTCGGTCTGAAACATGAGTATCTGTCAAGCTACACACGTGGTGTCACTCATCCTGACAGGATTCTGCTTCAACTTTGACAACCAAACTTGCCAGAATCATTTGTTTTCTCCTTTTGCATGGAGGCCTAAACACACAGCTCCACTAGAAATTTATTGGGCTCAGCATAGCAGTTACCAGGAAGTATAATGCTCTGCTTAAGAGAGGTATTGTTTCAAACACTCCTGCCAATTTTGTGCTGGTATATTAAACTAAGCAATGGCCACTGCACTCTGCTGTCCTCAAGTTAATGGACTACTGTTGAACAGAAGTGTTCAGGAAGGCTGACACTAAGCTGAAGGGCCAGGAGCACCAACAGAACACATATCAAATCAGTTAATCCATCTTTAAGGGTGCACACAAGGCTGTTCTGTGGCAGTTTTGATGAATCTTATGCCTATAGTAGGAATAGGACAGCCTGGGACCTTGCAAATATTACAGATATAAAGGTCATGGGAGTGACCTCTGCAAAAATTAAAAGACAGCACAAACAGTTCTTCATGTTACTTATTACTCTGCAAGCTGCTAAAGCTTCCCCCTCTGTCACGACAGCCTCATTGCTTCCACAGCAGTTCTCCTGGTAGATCAGCTGGAAAGCTCCATTTCAACTCCAATAGCTTTGCCTCTGGTTCAGTGCTTTGACACTATTAAAAGTAGCCCATCAGATTGTAGTCACTTTGAAGGGCAAGTGAAGCTTGTTTTCATCTCAAACATGACACCAGCACATGTGCACTATTGCTCAACACATGCTGCTTGATCACTTGGTGCAAGAATTTTAGGGTGGCTTGTGCTGTTCGGAGGGACAGAGGAGGTACAGACCACTGCTTAAACCCAAAAGAAACTGCCAGCTTCTTGTGATGGGCAACGTGAAGGATTTCACTGGTTTTGTGAATTCCTTCCTATTCTAGGAATTGATGCTGGGAGTCATGAGGTGTTCAACTAAGGATGACAGCAGTACATCACAGGCAGAGTTTACAGACTAAGCTAGACAAGATCAAATGCCATTGTGTAAAGGAGCTGTTTATATCTTAAATCAGTGTCTGCTGAAAGTACTGAAGTGTAACATGCAGCTGTGTTCACAACTGCAGGCATTACCTAGCAGTTAGTAGGTCATTCCAGCCATCATCTTCCCACCCTTATGAGATGCCTCTCAAAGCTTCAACATCATTTCTAAACCACTCAGTTGGCAACACATTTTGACTTTAAGAAGGTTTTTCAAACATTAGATGCAGTTTTTTACTGGTGAATTACTCCGCAGGTACCATCCAGTGTTAATATTCTCACTACTTTTCTAAATGATCCATTTAAATTTATACAGTGATAGAGGCAAAGTCCACACATTCCCACCTCAGCACACAAGCAGAGCCACATTAAATTACCAAGTCCTAACTTTCTAGCTGTCAGTGAATCCAGGACTGGAGTGAGTTTAAAGGTAATTAACCTCGGAGGTCACAGCCCTGTAAGACGGGTCCAACTTCAGCCTGCTCTCTCTAAGCTCCTCAGAGCCTGTATTTCCACATGGAGGAATAAAGGCAGTTACTTCAGAAAGCTCTTCAAACAGGCTTCACATTTGCTTCAATGTGAAAACTTAAGGTCACATGCACTTAAGACATATAAGCATGTGCATTGTTTCAGTCAGAGTAACACCACGCTTCGCTGGAAGCCACCAAAATATTCCACTTGTGTTGCCCTGCTGAAATAGCACACGAACAAAGTTGCACTTCATGAGTTTTGCTGTAACATGACACAGAAGGGGCAGCAAGTTCACCACCTGTCAGTCAGCGTTCTTGCCACCTTCTCACCACCGGTGAAGGACACCTCCAGCAAAAGACAATCTCCCTTGTCAGTGTAAGGCAGTACAACACAGCTGTATTTAAAACAGACTGAATTTTTAAGGCACTTCTCAGCTTGGAGGGAGAGGATTGCCGTCGACTGCAGGCAGTCCCCACAGCATCCAAGCCAGATCACGTCAGCAGATACTGCTCATTCCTTTCTCAGCAACAGACTCCCAGGGAGCAGCAGGTTCCTGCAGGAGTTAACCCACAGTTGCACAGGAGGGCTTCTCTATAGAGCCATTACATTTCTCTTTTACTGAGGATGCCTCAGTCATACATAATTGAGCACAAGAATTGCTATCATTTACTTGCTCGGAGAGGCACGAGCCAACCCCTGTAAACCAGCCTCTGACATTACAAATAGCGAACTAAAATAGAAGCTGTTCCACTGATCCCATCCATTACATCATGGAAATTGTAATTTTGTCATGAAAACTCCCTGAAATATCCAATTTAATCTCATTAATAGAGGAATGGAGCCCTCGCTTCCAAGACAGCAGCTGCCACTACCTTTGACAGACAGAGGAAGCCAGAGATGTTTTTGGATGTCTCAGAGACTACTGAATGCAGTCTTAGGAGCTTACAGTAGTGTCAACTTTTCAAACTTACAGTAAAAAGCACTTCTGGAAGAATTTATAGCCAAAGTGTCAAGTAAATACCTTAATCTCTTGTCTGAAACCTCCTCCCTTATTTAGGAAGGCGAAAATTAGGCCTGTTGAACACTTCATCAATCCAGTATAATCACTAAACAAACCAAGCAAGGAAGACCTTGTCTTTTGCAATAGTGGTGGGAGGGAAGAAGGCACGCACAAGCCATGCCAGTGCAATCACATCATCAACCACCTCTGCCAGATATTTACAAAAAAGCCTGACTACTGGAGGGAAGCAGGAAACATTCACCTGCTCAAGCCATATGTCACTAAATATTTTAGTAGCACTGTCTGACCAAGGCAGGGGAACATGACGTAGCTCACACTGGAGCAGTTTTTACAGAGCAGAAAGGATACATGCTGTAACAGTGCAGCTCCTTCCCATGGATCCTCATAATTATTTGTCTGTGCTCTGTACCTAGTGCTGCCTGTCCCTGTAGATCCATTTCTTGTAACATCTTCTTTCCTGAGGGAGAAATCATCTCCTCCATCCAACATCCCATAGTATCTTTCCTACCCTTTCCCATTTGTAATTCCCTGCATTAGCCAAGCTCCAGCAACATTGACTCACTCACAGCACCCAATGCCAAGTCAGAGCCTTGGCTAAAACTCTTCCTCTCCCCTCCTTTTTCCCCTCCTCTATACACAGAGAATACTGGAGGCAAATCAACAGAAAACTGCCCCAGAGGGACAGTATTTTTCAAGGCCAAGCAGTTCCTGCACCTGCTAAAAGTGCTAAATTAAGGCATCTTAGAGCTGCAAATCACTGATAACATCATCTTAAGGAAGAGTGCTGCCGTCATGAGAGATTTAAGAGTTAAGTGCTAATTTCTTCCACCAGTACCCTCCCACCGGCGTATTAGGCAAGGGGAGACTGTTTTATGATAAAGCATTGAGATCAGGTTACAGACTAAGTGTGGAATTATTCAAATGGAGGCTAGTGACGTTTAATAGTCTGAAAAACTGCACTAATTTCCATCTTTGGTTGCTCTGCCTAGTCCTCTTTCAGCATAGTCTCTACCCAACACAACCCAAAGGGGCATTGAGCCACTTTCTTTCTCACCCCACCCTCACCTCTTTGGGGATCACTATCCCAGACACCCCAAAAAAGTCTCTCCAACCTCAGGTTACCCATCCCACCATTCATCCCTCATCCCTTCCCAACCTCTGCAGCCCAACATCTCCTTTGGTCCAATCCTTCACCACAGCACACAGCATTTCCAATTTCCACCTCTATAGCCCCACATCTCCCTCAACCCTCAAGATCCTCATCCCCTTCCCATCTTCATGGCCTCACACACCCCTCAACCCCAAGGCTCCTCATCACTTTCTCACCTCTCCAGCCCCATAACACCTTCATCCAAAAAAAGCTTCTCAGCTCCTCACCTCCAACAGCCCTTCATCCCAAACCCCTCCTCACCTTCACCCCACCTTCTCACCCCAAATTGCTTCCTCACCTTCAGCCCTTCACCTCCCTCACCCCAAACCCCTCCTCACCTTCACCACCTTCTCATTCCAAATTGCTTCCTCACCCCAAATCCTTCCTCACCTTCAGCCCTTCACCTCCCTCAATCCAAACCCTCCCCCACTTTCAGCAGCTTCTCACCCCAAATCGCTTCTCACCTTCACCAGCCCCTTGTCTCCCTCACCTCCCGCAGCCCCCCGTTCGCTCCCCCCACAGCTCCAGCCGCCCCTGGCAGCCCCCCCTTACCTGCCCCCGGGTCTCCCCCAGCACCCGGGACCGGCTCCGTGTGGCGGAGGGGGGAGAGG
>VXBX01006278.1:318226-373562 GCA_013400415.1 Scytalopus superciliaris | reverse complement strand
CCACCCCGAGAATCCCACCCTGTGCCTGGCAGTGTTGTCCAAATGTCCCTTGAGCTCTGTCGGGCTCGGTGCTGTGACCGCTGCCCTGGGGAGCCTGTTCGGTGCCTGACCACGCTGTGGGTGAAGAACCTCTTCCGAATATCCAACCTCAACCTTCCCTGAAACAGCTTCATGCCATTCCCTTGGGTCCTGTGAGTGGCCATTCACCACGGAGCAGAGACCAGTGCCTGCCCTCCACTTCCCCTCATGAGGAACTTGTAGCTGCCACGGGTTCTCCCTCAGCCTCCTCCAGCTGGACACACCAAGTGCCCTCAGCCGCTCCTCGCACGCTTCCCTTCAAGGCCCTTCACCATCTTTGTTGCCTCCCTTGGACACTCTCTAATAGCTTTGTATTTTTCTTACACCATGGTGCCCCAAACTGCACTCAGGACTCAAGGTGAGGCCGCCCCAGTGCAGAGCAGAGTTGGAGAATCCACTCCCTCACCCGGCTGGCTATGCTGTGCCTGATGCCCCCCAGGACAGGGATGTCCCTCCTGGCTCCAGGGCACTGCTGACTCATATCCAACTGGCCATGGACCAGCATCTCCAGGGCCCTTTCCCGGCACTGCTTTCCAGCATCTCATTCCCCACTTTGTGCCAGGGCTGTTCCCTGCTGTCCAGTGGGGAAGGATGAGCCGGCTGGCACCGCTCCGGAGCTGAAGGGACATTCCTGGCTGGAAAGAGAGCCCAAGCAACTACCTGAGGGTGAACAGAGGCTTCCCCCAACACTGTCCCCGTCAAGGAAGGGGGGGTTTGCACACAAACAGGGCATGGAACTCCTTACCCCTGCCAGGCAAAGTTGTGCCAAGTACAGCTCCAAACCAACAGCTTGGAAGGCACAGGAGTGGGTTCCTTTCTCTGCCTGAGGAACTGTGAACACTCTGGCCCAAAATTGCCAAAACTGTCCTTCATCATGAGGAAAACCAGCACCTTTTTCTCATCTTTGGCCACAGGCGAGGTCCCAGCCTGCCTCCCCACCCCTCCCCTGCTGCTCTCCAAAGTCCGTGAGCTGCCTTTCCTCATGTCCAGCCCAGCAATGGGATGTGTGTGCCGGGTCACCATGGCGAGGGTGACAAGTGGCATTTGTCATGTATTTGTCACACCAGTGGAAAACAACCCTCAGCACGCAGTGCCCAGTGACCCCCAGGGCACTGAACCCCATGGCAGCCACAGCCCTGCCACACTGGAAGCTCCCACTGCAAAGTTGCCATAGGACACCACTTTTTTTCTAATGCTGTCATGTGTTTTTTTATTCCCAATTAACATCTGCTAGCCTTAATTGTGCTGACTGCGTTGGGCATGGTTGCATGATATTTAATTTTCATTACTTACATAAACGTTATGCCTATAAAGCAGCGTGCGAGCGGCATGTAAAAATGCACGTTACGTTGCATAAGTGTAATTGTTTTCTGTTTCTTGACACACCATTAAGCATATATTCCAAAACAATTTTTTTTTTTTATGGGGAACTTCTTTTTCTGCAGCTCATGAATAAATAAACCATGAAGCATACCAGACTTCAGAAAAGGAAAACCACAGAAGGCAAAATGGAAGAACTGTACACATGTATGAACTATTAAAAACCAAGATGAATCTTAACTCTAACAAAGAGACTCTATTACAAGCCCTAGAGAAACAAAAAAAGACATTAATATTTTATTCTACAATGCTATGATCAATATGTATTTATTTTTAGGCTAATTCAGACAGAGGACTGAAAAGCTTGCATGACCACAGTCATGCACAACTCACTAAATTAACCGTCCTCTGGTGAGGATTCCCAAAGTCTGTTCAAAGAATAATGGTTTTTAAGACGTATTACTGATGATTATAGATACAAAAAGTGGCAAAATAATTACTTTAATTAGCCAAATGATGAAGATACAGCTGCCATACTGATGACAACTTTTGACAGTAAAACAACATCCATTGTATCACAGCTCCGATATCGCTTAATAAAACAATATGGTTTGTTCCATGGAAGAAACAAAATATACTGATATTTATAGAAGAAAGAAGCCTAAGGACTCTGTGATAAGTGAAAAGTCTTCACTGATTCTAGTGGAAATTCTAAGACCCTAACACACCTGAAAACACTGAGAGGGGATCTCAAGATGTAGTTTCAACTTTGAAGGTGTGCTTCTTGTTACCCATAGGTTTGTGGCAGCCTGGACTACCTAATGTTTTGACACTCCAATTTAAAATAACTGAAAAAACTTTAAAAGTACTCTTTTCTTAGTCCTTTTGTTGCCTGTAATTGTGGCAAAGCGTGATCCTTACCTCACCCTGACATTTTAGACCCGTTCTGGCAATGTCCAGACACGTCCAGACGTGTCCAGATATTTCTCCATTGTATTTCCTCATGTTATTTTCGTTCAAGAGTTGTTAATTGTCAGCCCTTCGCTGAGCCTAGAGTGAGAAAGGGTAATTTTCCATAAAACAAACGTTTTCATTTTAAAAATGCAATTTTTTATAACGAGAATGAGGGGGTGGGAAAAAAAATACCAGAGGAAGCAGACCCACCTTTTCCCTCTAAGGTTCTTACTCAACTCCAAATATTTAACCCATAATAAATAAACGTATTCTCATGTCTTGGCAGGGGAGAAATGAGTGTCAGTCAGGAGACTGATGTGCTGTCCAGACGTGTGCTGCGTTTGCCTGGGAGAGGGACTGGGAGAAAAGCCCCTGAACTGTGGTTTGCAGCGGGATTGGAGATGATGCTCTGCTCCCTGCTGTGGGTGAGTGTCTGCCTCTCCTCAGCAGGGTGGTGAATCCTGTTCCTTGGAGCATCCCTGGGCAGTGTGTAGCGATTTGAGGCACTTCGGGGAGAGCTTTCCCTAAAGAAAGCACTCAAAAGTCACCTTAAAATTTCCCTCTGACTCTTCTTACGCACATACCCACTTTGTGAGGCAGGAAATTGGAGAACCCCCCCAAGATCCCAACCCCTCGCCTCTCCTTGCTTCCCCTGGTTTGTTTGGCATGGAGCACCTGAGAGCTTTAAAAAAGAAATCATCTACAGGACCTGAGAACACTGGGGAGCAACATCCCGCTTGCAATGCCTTGCCTTGTGTCTTGGCATAGACTCTGGAGGGAGGGGTCTTCCCTATTTAACGAGATATGTTAATTAACCAGACGGCACGATCATCAACAAGCTGCCGTGAGTTCTCTGTACTCCATTTCACAGGTACTTGGCTTACCAAATTGTTATGAAAACTCACCATCCAGCCAAGCCAAACAAACACCACCCCCAATATTATTTTACACGCGTGTCAAAAGAAATAACTTGCCGCAGGCCAAGCGGGTGAAGGAATTTTACGAGGCTGCGTCTGATCCTCCCTCTCCCCTCCCTCAGACAGTTAAAGAAATGTTTGTATGATGAAAGGGGTAAGGGAGCAGAGGACAGCTGGTTAGGAATTAATGAAATGTTTGAGCATTATCATGCGATAATGGATTTAGCTGACTGTTTGCCAGTGTTCAGATCTAGTGTCAATTGCTTTATATGAAACGTGGGGATTCCTAGATTATCCAAACCTTCTGAGACCGCTGCTGCTCCTAAATCCTTTCAAAGCTTGTGACTTTTTTAAAAAAAAAAGTTAATGTCCACGTGGATGGACAGAAGCCCTAGGGATTGTGTTGACTTGCTTTCAGACTTAATGATGTTTGACACAGCCAGCTCTCAAGGTGTCTCCTAATTGGGAGTGGCCGTGGGTTTGGGAAGCCCGAGGCTACGCTTGAAGCAAATCTGAGCACCCAGAAGTCCAGGTGAGGTCTCCCAACCAAGTTACTTGTAAACAGGACATGAAAAATGAGTCTCAACTTTTACACATTTGGCCTGTAAGTTAGCCCCAGGGCATCTCTCACCAAGGGTGAAGTATCTGATGGGAAGCCTGGGCTCTGAGCTTGAAACTGCTGTTTACCCTTTTCCCCACCCTCTCCCAAGACTCTCTGTCATTACTCTGGAACTTTAATGGCTGTGTAAAATAACCTGTGTCCCTTGATGCCTGAAGACTTTGGGATGCTTCTGGGTTTTTCGGATGTGGACTTGTGGCAAGTCAGACAAAGATAATTTGTCTGATGTAGACAAGTCATCAAAAGGTTTTATGAACAGCAGGAGATTGGTGAATTTTTGACTGGGACCCAGACAGGCAGATTTGCAGGTCAGTTCAGGTTGCCTGTGGTAGCCAAAATTGACTTTGAATTCCGAGAGCCAAATGGCTTCCAACAGCACCTGCAGGTATGGAGCGTGACTCAGCCCTTTGCCCTGTCACCAGCCCAAAGTCCACCCTTCTGAAGCCCATTGGTTCATGTCACCCCAGAGCAATGTCAACAGTCCTGAGCAAACAGGGTGGTGCAGGTGTCTTTGCCTTCCTCCAAAGCTGGAACCTCGAGTCCCCCCACGATTGGCACTTGTGTAGTCGCACCTCAAATCCTGGGTTCACTTTTGGGCCCCTCATGACAACAAAGACATTGAGGGGCTGGAGCTTGTCCAGAGAAGGGCAATTAGGTGGGGAAGGCTCTGGAGGACAAGTCTGATGAGGAGCAGCTGAAGGAGCTGAGGGTGTTTAGCCTGGAGGAAAGGAGACTGGGGGGGACCTTATTGCTCTCTACAACCACCTGAGAGGAGGTTGTAGCCAGGTGGGGGTCAGTTTCTTCTTCCAGGTAACAAGCAATAGATTCAGAGGAAATGGCCTCAAATTGCACAGGGAAGGTTTAGATTGGATATTAGGAAAAATGTCTTCATGGAAAGAGCAATCAAGCACTGAAACAGGCTGCCCAGGGAAGTGGTGGAGTCACCATCCTTGAAGGGATTTGAACAATGTGTAGATGTGGCACTTAGGGACATGGTTTAATGGTGGGCTTGCTGGTTTAATGGTTGGGTTTTATGTTCTTAGAGGTATTTTCAACTGAAATTATTCTAGAATTCTAAAAGCAGTAGCTATACCTTCCCATACCATCCCCATATGCAAAAAAACAGCTCAGGGTAGCAGTTACATCCCAAGATGCTCTTACAGGCTGTAAGATGGGGTTTGCTGCTGCTGCTGCCACTTGTGAGGTCTCATCAGGAGTTCATGCCTCGAAGAATGAGAGTTCCCTGTCATTATTTTCCTGGTTTACACAGCTAAAAACCGGTATTAATGGCTGCAAGAATTATCCTGCCTCTTGACTTTATGTGGTCTATAATTATCTTCACAATAAAACTGTGAGGAATTAAAGCTTCAGAGCAGTTTGTAGGTAACAAGGGGTGACTTGACAGTCCTTCAAGAACTGTGGCTTTCAGTCCTCAAGAGCAGTTAAGATGCTGCTAGACAGCACTCAAGAACTGCAGGGCTTGTTCAGTTCAGTCACTGCTTCCCTTGCTATGGAGAGACCAGAATCTCTTTTTTTCTTCCCCTTATTTTTTATGCTATCTACTTGTTCTGTTTCTCTCTGCTTGGGCAATGAGCTGAGATTAGTCAGTTTTCCTTCTGAGCTGCCTCATGAAACCATGACTGTGATGTTTATGAGGTTTCCATTGCTGCACAGGGATATTTGTATTTCGGTCGCTCTATTTTTATTGAAAAACTGATACATTTTCATCATATTGGATTTGCAAAGAAGCAAAATCCGAAACCAAAGCCTGAAGCACAGGAGGCTGTTTAAGTCTCAGATGATTTTCAAGTGACTTCGTTCACATTAGCCTTACCCTGATGAAAGCTGACTGGTGTTACTGCCAGTTTGCACTGGTGAATGCCTAAAAAAGACCAGTCTTCTGTCTGCACAGGCTCCTACCACCTGCCATAGAGTCACATTTACTGAACTTTCACCTGAGAAATCCTGCAGCTTTTCAGTACTTAATGGGAGCTTATAAAAAAAGGGAGAGGGACTTTTTATACAGAAGTCAGGCAGAAAGTGGTAACACAAAGGGGAACAGTTTTAAACCAAAAAAGGGGGGGATTTAGATTGTGTATTAGGAAGAAATTCTTTACTCAGAGGGTGGTAAGGGACTGAAACAGGTTGCCCAGAGAAGCTGTGGATGTCCCATCCATTGAAGTGTTCAAGACCAGGCTGGATGGGGCTTTGTCTAGTGGTCCCTGCCTATGGCAGGGGTTTGAACTAGATGGTCTTGAAGGTCCCTTCCCAACCAAACCATTCTATAATTCTTGGTTACTTAATGCTTTCTCATAACAGTGTAATTTCTTGTGGATTAATGAATAATTGTTAACCTGTCCAGAGCAGACCAAAATGCTGTATTTTATCTGATCACAACACCAATGTTTAGTTTATAGCTCTAGATACTAAATGATGACCCCTGGTTAACTGAGCATTTATCCCTGTTCACGCTGCCTGCTTGTTTGGCAGCCTCGTGGCTCCAGGTGGATTCAAACTGTGCAGGTGTTACTGGGCACGTCTGTTTTGATCACCAGGTGGGACCTGAAGCCTCTGTAGCCTTCCTGGAGGACTCACTTTACTCTTTGCTTTGCTAAGGCCTGTTAAAACCACGTGCTGTGATTTATCTCATCTCATCCCTTGCCTAATCGGTCACATACCTCACTGGTGTTTGCAATATTCTGGGTCCCAGCATAAACAAGTTGTTTAGCCCTGTGTCATCAAAACTGCATCTGGAAAACCATCAGCCTGCTCCGTATTTTTGGAAAATCCTAGGAGACAACTCTGGAGCTACACCTGAGCTAGTGACTTCTGCAGGTATGACTAAGTGTTAGCAGAGGTCCACGAGCAGTCGCAAAAATAGACACTGTTGTGCTGAGTGTATTCAGGGGTGTTTTTACATTTCCATGAAAACATGAGTAACACTCACCTGGGTGATGGAAAAGCGAGTTGGATTGGCACTGGTTGGCAACGGAATGGAAAATTAGTATGTAAAGAAACTAGTGATTAAGATAATGAAAAACAATGTTAAGAGTCTTAGGTGAAGCCAAGTTTTGTAGCCCTCAAGCTTTTAATTGTGAAATTGTTGGCTCTAATGTTGTTTCTGAAATAGAAATCTATTTAAATGACTTAAGCAACCCAAGTTTCAAGAATAACCCCGAGCAGGCTGTTTTAGTTGTGACTGAGAAACTGAATTGGCTAAATAGTTTTTACCCTAATTGCTCGAATTTCCAAACACAACCAAAGAACTAAACAGCTGCAGACCCTAAAGTGTTTCATATGAAAGTCATTTTAAACCTTGAGAAAAAAATAAAATGCCAAAGTTGATTGGAGTGGCCATTAAAATTCCCTGCAAAATACTGAGATTTTTTTTAGGATTCTTTGAATCACTGCCCCTAAGAATTGAGTGTAAACTGAAAAATTCAAAGTTTTTGGAATTAACTCAGAACAGTTGTTTTGAATTAATTGTGTTCAGCAGTTTTCCGCTTTTCCTAGAACTGAGTATCACCCCAGTCATTGATATTCATGCAATGTTGGACTTGGGGAAGTCCCTAGACCTGAAGCATGGTATGGATATTGCACGCTGCTGTTCTTGCCCTCTGGTTTCACTTTACAGCTTAAAGGATTTTAAAGCTACTTGCTCCCAAAAGGAGCAACTTTCCCCTTCCTTTTCATCTGCTGGTCCTCCATAGAATCATAGGATATCTCAAGTTGGAAGGGACCCATAAGGATCACAGAGTCCAACTCCCTGTTCCTCACAAGACCTAAAACTAAACCATATGACTGTGAGCTTTGTCCACAGGCTCCTTGATCTCCACAGAGGCACTTGTGAAGGCCCACCCAAATAGGGTGCTCTCCATAAATGACTCTACTAGACTGAAGCATTCTGGAATCCAGGATAGTTAATGCAGCTTGCAAACATTTTGGGGGGTAAATACGTGACAGTGCACTGTGGGCCCCCGGAACTCTGCCTAAGGAATTTAAAGAGTTTAGGCTCGGGATGAGTCAGTTCATGTAGTTGATTTGGTGGGAAACCCTGCATAAAAAATGAGTAGTTTGCTGTTGAGTGCACTCCACACATTGACTCATGTGACAGTCCCACACCTTGTCTGAGCTTGCTGAGGCTGGCAGGTCACGGTCAAGTGCTTGCACAGCACAAGTCACCCTCCAGTTCTCACTTCTTACCCCTAGAAAAACAGCTGCATTTCCCAGTTCCATCTCAAGTAATTTCACCATCTTCCTCAAACACTTCCCAGGTCTTCTCAGGGCTACAACATGACCTGCTGGAGGGGGATCTGAAGGTGGCACTGCTCTTTTGTAGAGCTGTGTGCACGAGCACTGTGCCAACAGCAAAGGGACCGGGAACATTGTAATGGAGACGTGTTTTCCTGCTGCTCTTCTTCCTTGGACAATCCTATTGGTTCAGCAGCTTCTTCCCTTATTTAAAAAGGGTGACTAAGCTCCTGACAAGCATCTCAAAGACCCAGGGCTGCTTTGGTAGGACCACAAGTTTTGTATTCCTGTCACAACAGGAATAAAGAACCTTTGCCCTCAAATGGGTTTCAGCCCATTTTTCTGGACCGGCAGTGTATTTAAGGTGGGCAGATGGATGTTCTTCCTAGGGAGGTCTTAGCCCTCACCTGGGCTGGAGCACAGAAGGACACCAGAGGATTTGAACGGAGATCATTTGCAACCTTGAGAGCAAACTCAAGAGGTTATGGCTTAAGATAAAGAAGTTCATAATGCTGAGAGGAGGGAAAGTTCCTAGCAATGAGGCTGGTTGTGAGGTTTAACAAGCTCCCCAGGGAAGCACTGTTGCTGTGGATAACTTTGAGAAGAGACCAGGAGAAATGTTTTTGAGGAGTTTGAATATTTCCTGTCAAGTAATCAGCTATATTTCTGCCTGAAAAGGCCCTCCTCAGTCCCAATTAAACAAGAACTGGCCTGAGTGGATTGTTCCAAATTTGAAGAAAATGTTTTTGTTTCATTTTTGGGTTTTTTTTTTCCAGCTGGCAAAAATTTCATGTATTTTCCTTGCTCTTTTTTATTTCCCCCTGCTAGCGGTTTTGGTCCGACCAGAAGCATATGTTGCAGAATCTGCCAGAAAAAATGTATTTGCAATTTACATTTTCTTAAATGCTTTTCAAAAAATGCCAGTCATTGTCCGTCGAGGCAGAAATCTTCTCTCCAGCAATCCAACAGGTACAGTACACACCCCAATCACCTCTTGTTTTTTCTTATCTATCAGACTCAAACTGGAGACCTGACAGGGCCATAGTTCACTCTGTCTTTCCCCTCCCTTCTGAGATGCTCAACAAGCCCATAAAAAGAGGTTTATTTTTTGAGTCCTGGTGAGCAACACTTTTTTCCACAAGCTCTCGGTGTGGTCTGGCAAGACTGTAGTTGAAGCGTGGCTTGAGAAGTTCAGGGAAGTACTCAGGGTCTATGGGGCACTGAATATAGATTGTTTTCTCCTTATAGGTAGCTTACTGCTAACCAAGTATTCCCCAAACCATTTCTTCTTACAGGTCTGTGCTTTGCTGTTGACTGCAAACTTCAGTGTGTTTTCCTGTGGTTTAAGAAGACACAACGTATCTCTACCATGTGGATTTACTCACATCAAATACCACAAAATCCATATTCCAGATGAGCTACTTGCAAATCTCCTCCTCTAAGAGCTTATTTTAACAAACTTGCAGCCTTTCATCCACTCTGTGGTTTTGATCTCCCTCTGAAATGCAGCTGAAGCCAAGACATAGAAAACTTCTCAGGAAAGGGGACACACTGTTGGACCAACCCACTTAGAAAACTGGCACAAAATTCAGAAAAAGGGACAAGCCTATAAATTGGAGCCCCCGGGTGTTTCCAAGGTGTGGAGGCATTTGCACACCTGATGCCGTGTTTTGCCCCAGGCCGCTGAGCTCCGCCCGAATTCCTCCAGCCCCAGGAAAACCAACAGCTGTTCAGAGACCTCTGCCTTCCATCTGGAGGTGACAAAACCCACAGAGCTGGTTGTAGCAGAGCCCTGGCAGCCGTGCTGTTAATGACAGGAAGAAAACCAAGCTGTTCAGCTGATCCACGACCATCTCTATCTCAGCCTACCATTTATTATTTGAACCACAAAACACTTCAGAAAGATTTCATGCCTTGCAGGGATGGACGTTCCACCACCCGTCTCACTGGCAGTTTGCAGGATTTACCTTTTCATAAATCAGAAATAGTGCATAGGTGCAGAAATCCCTGATATTTTCAGAGCACAAAGTATCTCTGTGTGTGTGCTTGTGTGTGTAGCGTTCATGGACTTCACTTTCTCTGGAATGACCTATGAGTATCTCTTGTCTCGTGGAATTGAGTGTTGTTTGCTTGTTCACAGTTTCCTTTCCTTCCGTTATCCAGCAAAGAAAGTTTGCTTAAGTGGCTTTTGTGAACTCTTTCAAGATCCCCAGAAGGATGATACAGGAAACAGAGAGTTTCCTTTCTATACAAACTTCTAGGGTGTTCCCATAATAGCCTGAAATTTATCTGCCCTCAACAGCTGCAATTGGACAAAAAATTAATGAACTGTCAAGGGATCAGGCCAAACACAATTAACATATCAGAGAGGAGAGTTTGCTGTAAGACAGAATCCTCCCCTTACACAGCACCTTTTATCCCACTGTTGCCAAACATTTTCCCTCCTATGTTTCCAATTACTTTACAAGTTGGCCATGCTTTTAACTATCCAGCCTGAAATTTTCCATAGTTGTTCCCTGCCTCATGTTGAATACATTTTTTGGAGAGCAGTGGAGGGGGAAAAGTTATAGAAAAAACCCCCCAAAATCTTTAAAAAGTGCAGTTGTATTGCACTGAGCTTAAAGCTTAAGAATTAGTTTTGGGGGTGTTTCTCCCTCTTTATTTCGAAGAGCACGTTTGCACCGCAGGAGGCTGGAATGGGAACGGGACACTTGGCACAGCAGCAGTGCTGGGGATGAGAGTCTGTCACCATCTCTGAAAATGCATCTGGGTTTGTCCAAAAAATAAACCACAGACAAACCCCTATTTGAATGTTTTAGAGGCAGGTTTGTACCTCAGTTTTATGCCTTCTGGCTACCGTGCCCGTAGTTTCTTCAGCCCCCAAAAAGCAGCCCCCCACAAGCAGAACATCTGGACGGGGCACCGACAAAATGGATTCTCATCCTTCGGGATTTCACCCTGGGTGACCTGGCACCGTGGGTGAGATCTGGGAGGATTGTAGCACTGGGAGGGAGGGCAGGGCCCGTGCTGAAAGCTGACAAGGTAGAAATGTGAGTCATTAAAAGGCAAAGACCAATCTGTAAAGAAACAATTACTTACATACTTAAAAAAAAAAATAAAAGAATCAGATCTGGAAGGCACGTTCGCCTGGTGGTTGACACTCCCTACAAAAGCACCGTGTTGTTCCAAAAGTCTCCCATGAGACGAACAAACCTTGCCAGGAATAATCACAGCTCGGGAGTTGTATAATTGCTCCGCTAAAGGCGGGCAGGGAACAGACAGGGAACCTGGGCTTTGCTCTTCCTGCCCACTTCCTCGCTCCCAGGGCTGTGCGGTGCTCCGGAGCGCTGGAGCTTGTGTTGGCCGGAGCATTCGGGACACCAGGGGGGAAAAAAAGCTTCTTAGCAACAGCTCCACGGCGTGTGTTGTTTTTAACTCCATTCATAAAAGCAGTTAACTGGGCTGTGTGAGG
Source organism: Scytalopus superciliaris (assembly GCA_013400415.1). Classification (NCBI taxonomy): domain Eukaryota; kingdom Metazoa; phylum Chordata; class Aves; order Passeriformes; family Rhinocryptidae; genus Scytalopus; species Scytalopus superciliaris. The sequence goes on along the minus strand of VXBX01006278.1, from coordinate 361,951 downwards.
CACCGAGCACTCGTGTCTGCTCGGAGCAGAAAGCTCTTGACGTGCTCGCCGGCAGTTTCATACCCTCCCAGCACTAATCCAGCAATAAAGAAAACGGCTTTAAGCCACTTCAGACCCATTAGTGCTCTCCAGAATGCTAATATAATAGCACGGAGATGAAAGGACTGCGGCGAGGGGAAGAGGAGATGCGGGCAGCAGCTTCGCCTCCCCTTCTGGGAGGGTTTACTCCGTTTTCTCAACGAGCAGAGACCGAATTTGGAGAGCAGATGCTGCGGCAGGAGAGCACAGGGCACTCCCATGCCCAGAGATCCGGGCATGGCATCAGGCAGGGACGGGGGGCCTTTATTTTAATGATAGTTCACGGCTAACAAAAATCTGATCCTTAATCTGCTGCAGCCTGGGATGCCAATTCCATAGGCATGACCCGTATCTGCATGGTCTGCATGTGAAAATCGGCCGGGTAACAGCAATCAGCACAGCAACAGTTTTTCTTAATTTTCTAAATCTTCTTGGAGAAATTATTACATCTTTTTCTTTAAGAAGCAGTATTTGTCACCTTTAAAATCAAAAGCCTCGTATTTACTGAGAAAGGTCTGCCTGTATTTTTCCCCCCTGTGAAACAGACGCATTTAAAATAGTCTCTGAGGAAAGGTAAGTGGGTTCTGCTGCAAAACCTCAAGATGTAGGGGAAGAAACTCGGGAGGATGGTTTTGTTGGGACCTCACAGGTTTGGAAACAGGAGTGTGGTGGAGCTGCGGGATGTTTGCCATGCGGGAGGGAAGGTGAAAAGGGACTTCACCCAGAAATACGTGCGGCAGAAGAAGGTGCTGAGTGTAAAGTAAGCAGGCTGTCTAATCTATTAGTCAAAGCACTACAAGGGCTATTTGCTGGAGATGGAAACAAGAGGTGTTCCTGCTGGAAATCAGGATCAGAGGTTAATTAACTATAGAAGCATCCTACCGAGGAAGCCATCCTGTGAATTCCTATATGAGAGCCCGGGGGCATTGCCATCAGGTGCTTTAGGTGTCCCACTAAGCTGCTCACCACGTTGTTGTGGAGATAACCTGCTTTCCCACTGATTCCAGAGGGATGCCAGGGCTGCTGCCGCAGGTCCCCAGACCACAGGACTGTGGATACCCCCAGGTGCCTGCTGGAGGACTGTGCCCTACTTTTGTGTTTTGCAGTGAAAGAGCCACATCAAGTCTCTGGGGAAAAAAAAAAATAAGCAAAACAAGGACAAAGTTCTGCCCTTCCATTACTCTGTTTTCATTTACAGCCAAATTCTGCCAATCCTTTCGTGTCTATTTAAAACTTTTATTTCCTTCCCACTGGCCTGTTTCCGTGCTGGGGTGCACGTTCCTTTTTTTTTTTTTTCCCTTTTTCTTCTTTTTATTTTCCTTCTTAATTTAAATATTTTTTTTCCTTTCCCTCTCTCTTTTCCCCTGTTTTTTCACAGTCCACCTGATGATACACTCACCACTCTGGGCACACGAGGACCCTGAGCTGAGCCCAGTCTGTTTGAGGTTTCAGACCCTTCCTCACATCCAGGGGTGGAGGCAGAAGGCTGCTCTGACTTTCCTTGGCTGTGACACTGTGGCTCAGCCTGGAACTGACAGCTGTGGAAAATTAATGGATTGGCCCTGTTTCCAAGGAATGGCCAGCAAGGTCATGGTCTTGAGGCTATAAGGGCACAGCCTTTTCCTCCTTGCAGCCAGTACACACACCAGCTTTGCTGTCCCCTCTTCAGATGTCACCAGATCGCTGTCACATGAGGACGCAGTGGGAGAGGGGGTGCCATTGGCTGCCCAGCCTGTGTTTGTGCAGGGGATTCTATGAATACAGCCTGACTGGTGCTCCACATGTAACTTAAACCCACTCTGCAGAGACGCAGATCCTGGCTGAACTCTGCCTGCCCCTCACAAGGCTGAGCAAAGGGGGTTTTTAATCCAGTCTCGAGGACAGGGTCACCCTGTGCAGCACCGGGCAGGGAGGTGCACGATGCTGCCTCTCTGCTGAGGGTACAGCCTGTTTAATGCCTTCCTGCAGCTGCTTTGGTGGTCAGCCCACTTGAATGGAGCCAATTTGGATGCAAAGAAATGGAATTTTTCCCAGGCACGGAAGCCAGAGCTGATTCCTTTTGGGCATGGAAGGCCTGGGCGTGACGTACATTGAGCCCTGTCTCTGGGCAGTTTAATCTCACCAGCCAGAAACCTGTATGGATTTGCACTTCCATATGCAACTGTTTGATAATCATGTTGCCATGGCTACATTTCAATCCTGCAGTAAATGTGTAATTTCACACATTTACATCAAAAGGAACTTCAGAACATACAGCTGCCTCACAAAGCAGCTGATCTCTCTCCATAAGCACTTTCCATTTTTAACACCATATTATTGTAGTCATTGTTGGGGTTTTTTTGCAGAGGGCTGAGGTTTATAGGGCAGGTTTGATGGCCAAGTTCTTGAGGTTTCATCTGCACTGAGGCTCTCCCAGTGCTGGCACCAGGGCAATTGTTCTGCTGGGGTCAGAGCAGCCATTTCCAGGGCAGCTTTGGTTCCACAGCCACTCCAACTGCCAGCCTGCTTGGGAGCTACAGGGGACTGAGATCCTTTGCAATTAAAACAACACAAAGTTGAACACAAGGTCGCAGTGTGCCCAAAATATAGGGAGAAGGACCGAGATAGAGGAGGGGAGTGTGAGGCTTGCCCAGGGATCTGAGGCCCACCTCTCTTCCCAGTCTGGTCCCTTCATCCCATTTTCATCCCAGACTTCTCAAGTCTTCTTCCCTAGTTCCACCCTCTGATGTTCAGATTGCTCCTTATCTCATGAGCCACCTTGTCCCAATCTCTTTGAACCACTGCCCCCAGCCTGGGCTGCCTTCTCCTGGGTACTGCCCTACTTCTGGTGACATCTTGTTCCAAAGCTCCCTCTCTTAATCCCATGGGCAGCTCTTCCCTTGCTCCAAGCCTCCTCCTCTTCCTCTGACAAGAGGCAATGGGCAGGGAAGGGTTATTTAGAGAGGGGCAGGTTGCAGGGGCTTGGCAGAAAAGAGGCTGTGCCACATTACAGCTTCAATCAGTAGCCGTGGTGCATGGCAGAAATGAACTCACTGAGCATCAGATCTGGAGAGAAATTTCATCCATTCTCTGTCCCTGCTGATTTAAACAGATTTTTTTCAGGAACTCGAAACTTGGACAGTTCTGCCTTTGGTTTTGTTTTTTTTTTCCTGTAGCAACAGCAGCCGGAGTGGTGTTGGCACCAAGACAGGGCTGCAGCTGGTCTCCTTGCTCAGAGCAAAGAGGTACTGGAGAGCCTTCAGCATTCACAGAATATGGGCAAAGCAAACATTTCACCTCCCTCCATGCAATTACTGTTGTGTGGAGAGAGGAAATTTGACTGTGGCAAGTGCCCAATACTGACAATTTCTGTGCGAGAAACTGGAAAAGGGAAAAGTATTGGAAAAGCATAAGATCCTGGGTTTTTTCCTCAGTTGTTTATACAATTGGAAAAGTTAAGTAAGCCTAATTATTGAGGTTATTGGTTTTAATGAGTCATCACCTTGCTGTTATTATTCTGGTCTCTGTTGCCATAGGACAAGAAGCTGCAGCTGGGCTAAGCTGTCCTATGCAACAAACCCTCACTTGCTATTCCAAGATTAAGACATGGGAAAATGGGTGGGCTCCTGCAAATGGAAACATGGAGAAGAACAGTGATGTTTGCCAATGTGTTGTGTGGCAACATGACCATTACACAGATACTGGGAGCAAAGATAGATTTCTACCAGAGACTGCTGGGGTTGGGTTTTGGGTGTTTTTTGAGTAGCACTTCCAAAGATGGTGGTAGAAAGTATGAAGAGGTTGGCCACCATCATGGGCTGCTTGTTGGTGGGAATGGCCAAGGTCAGAGAAGTCACAGGACTCCGAGAGTGAAGACCTGAGCTTGGTGTTAGAGGAAGGGATGAACAACTGGGAGGACACAGACTGGGAAGTAAGACAAAAGAAAGAAATTAGGGGAAAAATCTAGTATTTTCTGAAATGAGTAAGAGTGGAGTGTGATCAGGGCCTGTGGAAGGTCCCCAGGGAAGTGGTCACAGCACCAAACCTGACAGAGTTCAAGAAGTGTTTGGATGATACGCTCAGGAACATGGTGTGACTCCTGGGGATGGGCCTGTGCAGGGCCAGGAGTTGGACCTGATGATCCTTGCAGGTCCCTTCCACGTGTTCTGTGATTCTGTGAAGTGTTTTAGGAACAGAGGAAGGCAGAGGCATGTGTGAGATTTGCCTGTGGGGCTGGAGAAGCTGAGCTTGAAAAAATGCATAAGGTTTAACTGCAGCCTAAACTCATGCTCTTGGAAAGAGAGTAAAAGGTACAAGGAACGCACCAACCCACAGCGTTTCATCCACTGGTTTCAACTGATCACTTTTGTAGAAAGCAAATGAAGTTTCTGGTCTCTTGGGTGTTGCAGAGGGTGCTGGGTTTGCTTGCAGCAGGTTAATTTTTTTCAGCTGATCCTGCACTTTCGATTCTTTCTCCAGGGTGGTAGAGAAAAGTCTTTTGTTGAGATGGGCAGCTGGGCTTAGAAACAGGAGGGAAGGTCTGCTGGAGGAATGGGCTGTCAGACAGATTTTCTTTCCCTCTCAAATGTGTACAAGTGCATCTACTAAAAATACCATGGAAGCAAACACAGGAGGGGTAGGCACGGACATGAGCTGTCTGTGGGTGTGAAAGTCATCCTCAAGCCATTGGCTTTTTCCCAGTGTGGTCCCTCCCTATAAACTTGACAAGAAGGATGGCACAGTCTTTTTTTCACCCAGTCTGACACTGTGTCCAGTCAGTTCCAACATCCAAAGCCTGGAAGGAGAAGGAACCCCTCCCCTTTCTCTCTATGGCATGGGCAGTGTGTGCCCCTCCTTTTCTCAGCCATCAAAATCCGGCATTTCCTGCCCTATTATCCATTTTCCAGTACTTCCCAGAGCTTGAATGCTCGACTAAGCCAAGACTCCAGAGAGGGATTAGCATGGACTTGCCTCGGCCGTGGCTGACCTTCTTTCTCTTTTGCATTTATTTTTTCTAGAGGATCGAGGAGGAGAAGGAAGGGGAGGGTGAGCTAAATCCTGTTCTTGGATCTCCCTTCAGCCACAGAAGAATGAGCAGAGTGCCTAAATGAACGCAAAAGGCACCGTGGGATGAGGCACACCACATCCAAGCCGGATATGGTGGCCTCTTCCCAAGTGCCTGAGCTGCCACACGCTCCAGCCATGCTTCAGCAGGCAGTGCAGCCCAGGGACCCCAGGGACTGTGGCAGGGCTGCTGCCAAGGCTCGGAGCTCCCCTCCGGGCGGCTGGAAAACAGCAAAGACACAGGTCATGAATGCTGTCTGGAGCGAGTGACCTGGATGTGTCTGCCCAGACTCCATACAAAGAGGCAACGTGGTCCCGTCTCCGTCGCTCCCAGGGCTTTGTCCCCGAGGCCGAAGCGGATACTGTCCCACGCGTGGAGAGCCGCAGCTCTTGCCCAGTCGCAGGAGAGGCCTCTGTTCGTGGTGCCCAGCACAGCTCTGAGGACCCGGCTGCACAATAGGCTTGTCAAAAGGGATGCCAAGAGCATCCAGCCTCTCTGCTGTCACTGCCAAAGCTTCCCGACGGCAGACTGCTCTGCAGCCTAACGCAGCTCACTGAGGGGGAGTTCGGATGCTCTGAGTGCTCTGGTGAGAACTGTGGGATATATTGGCAGTTGTCCATGTTTTGTCACTCTTGGGGCTGCTTAATTTTCGGAGGTGAACATGCTAAGCTCCCCCTGTGCAACAGGTAATTGCTTGATTGTGAACACAGGAATGACACACAGGAGTCCCCAGCTAATGGCCCAGTCATGATCCCAGACAGAAGCTGCTCTTGTGTCTGACAACTAGTTAAGAATTATATCAAATACCCTCAGTCAGATCTGACAGGACAAGTACTGGAGACATTGCAAGTTACTCAGTCTGCTTCCAGCACTGCACAGGGGCGGGGCTCAATCCGGGCTCAATCCACTATATCCATGGACTCCATGACTGCTGGATTTGGAGGAAACAGTTTTCCCCCAGGCATTTGCCACTTCTGAGCATTATTCAGTGCATCACCTTACAAGTAAAGAAAAATACTCGATTTCTGCTCATCTTTTATTGTTTGGGACTCAAGTTTTATATCTCTTGATCCTCTTTTGACAGGTTGAAATTAATGGACTTTTCAGGGTGATCAAGGTCAAGGGAGAACTAGAACATCAGTCTGATACTGGATGAAACAACATGGGAAATGGTCATTAGATCATCTTGGATAAATGCCTTCTTTGCCCTGCTCTTCCACTCAGGTCAGTGTGTGGGGTGCCAGGGGCAGACAAGTGGGAGAGGCTGTGCTGCTTTTGCTTCCTCCTGCCTCCTGTGTACAGAAATGAGGGACCTGATGAAATTGCAAGCTCAGATCAAAAAGGTGTGTCTGGCCATTTCATTCCCTTAGTTGTGAACAAATAGCACACGTCCATCACTCACCACTAACTGAGAAACCCAGTTAATGTATCTGGTGATACACCCTGGCTGCCCTGAGGTGCTGTTGAGCAATGGAAGTTGATAAATTTTGCCAAAAATGCCTTGAAATCTCCCTGTTTTCACAGTAGCTCAAATTCCAGGTCAGAGTGGGCACAAACTATGCTGCACCAGAAATGTGTGGGATATCACATTTCCCTCCACATCCCTCTTTTTACCACCAAGAATTCATCTAATATAGCAAAATATCATGGACAACGATAGCTAGTGCCAGTGTTGAAAGATCAGTGCTGCTTCTGCAGTGCAACCCACTGCATGCCAACTGGGAAGAGTCAATGTGCCCTTCCTGGGAAGGCAGTTGTGGTGATGAGAAGAGGCACGACGTGTTATTAGACTGGTATGTATCTGCCAGGTCAAAGGCCTCAGATTTCCACAGAAAGGTGGGACTTTGTCTGACTTAGGGTTGGAACTACACGATCTTTAAGGTGCTTTCCAATCCAAACCATCATGTGATTCCATGACTTCAGCAGAACTGGTCACATGAAATGGCTTAGTGCTGGATTTGTCATGAAGATACACCCCCTCAGACTCTGTGCCCAGCAGCACAGAGACACCAAGTGACACGTGAGAGCCCTCCCAACCCCTACAATTAGGGAAAAACAAGACCTGGCAAGAGATGGCAAATGCTGCTGTGTGGTGTTCAAGGAAAACCTGTTTGAGTGGGATGTGCTGGCAAAATTGCTCAAGAATGGTGCATTCTCATAAGAAAAATGATCTGGCTGCTGTTCACTCGGTGGTTTTGTGTTGGTGTTGTGGGCTGTGCGGTGGCTTCAGTGTGTGGCACAGCCACTGGCAAGGTGTTTGCTCTGTGTGTGATCTAATTCCCCTCACTCTGGGGTGTTGGAGGTCTTTGCCCTCACCTGGCTTTGGGTGTGGATCCATATTCTCAGAGCAGCTTGCATTGACACACGACTTCATGGCAGAGAGAGGCACTCTGTGAATGTCAGCCCAGGAGAGCAGCACAGCCTGGATCAGTTTGCTGGTGGACCTTCATCCCTTCACAGTGGGAACATGAGGGGGATAAAATGCTCCACCCACATCAACAGCAGGTTATAACTATGTGTCCCATCCCTGCCAAGCAAAGCCGTGACTGTGCTTCAGAGGTGGATGGAGAGAGTTCTGGAGATCTGAATCATGAGCCAGCATTAGTTTCTGGAGGATTAAACTAAAAGAATGCCCAGGTATTAGCTGGAGCCTTCTTCCAAGCCCTGCTTGACAAACTGTCAACAAGCCATGAAGGACAGCCTTCACTCTCTCTTTTTCCACCTTAGGTGAAGGCTGAAGGTAAAAGCTAAGCAGTCTCCTGCAAGCCAGAGAGCTGCAAGCCTTCCCTCATGCACCTTTCTTGCTCTCCTACCAGATTTTGGCAACAGCCACATTGGTCTGTGCTTGGTTCTTGTTACCTTCAAGACTAGAACCACCAGCAGGACTGCCCCCAGTGCCCCCAGGAGCCAGTCCCTGTGATTTCATGGGGTGAGGTTTAATAGGCGTGTTTTAATAGGGCTGCTCAGTACAGAAGGCCCTTTGTCCTCAACAGCAATAGACAAAATAATACAGACTATAAATTTAGTGCAAAAACTGTAGTGAAAGAAAATGAAGTAGCTGTCCAAGGCAGGCTGCTGCTTCTGGAGAGGACGTGCCCTTACACTGCCAAATGGTTTGCTTATGGTCAGTCCTGAGGCAGCCACTGGGAATTAGACCAGAGTTATGCTGGTGGAAGGTTGTGCTTTATGTTCCTTGTGCTATTGCTTTTAAAAAAACGAGCCTTCACAGCAACTGCTCTTTTCCCTCTGGAAGGGGAGCTGAGGCAGAGTTTGCAATGTGAAGTTTAATAGAGAAGTGGGGAAAGAGCAAATTCCCCTTTTCTTGCAAACAGACGAAATCTCCCATTTGTGGCTTTGTGCATTCACTGGTGAGCACGGACAGTGCTGGGTTAGGACAAGGAATAGTCCGTGCCATCACCTGTGTATGCTTGTACTTACATCCCTTTGCCCACTCCACACCCCAGAACTGTCGCAGCACACACCAAAATGCTGTCCCTTTTGATCCCTGGTCACCTCCTCTCCAGGAGGATCCACTGCTATTTGCCTGCCTTTCCAATCTCCATCCTGTCCAAATCAGCCCTGCCAAGTCACGTTCCGTGGCATTTTCACTATGTCACCCCAGCTGGAGCTGCATATCAACTCAGACCTCTTGTCCTTGCTGTGTCCATGCAGGAGGTCCCATGGGAGCACTGGGCACTTGCCACCAGCTTTTGAGGAACAGGCACCTGTTTTAGACATGAGATGCCCAATTCCATGAGCACCCAAAGCTCCAGGAAGGATCACCATGTTCAATCCAGCTGGGATGTCCTTTTCAAAGCACAGCCGTGTGTAACACCCATCATCATAGCTACAGGAACTCAGTGGCTACACAGTCAGGTTTGGGGTACAACAAGCAGTTCACGCCTCTTCCCCCCAAACACAGACACACAAATACACCCACCCACAAAACTGGGGTGGTAAAAACTTATCTATGACAGAGCTTTCCCAAGCAGCCTCTCTAGAAAGGCCTGGCACTCAGATGGCAGGCAGGACAGCTGGTATCAGCAGTGCCCGTCATCGTGGTGTCTGGGCTTTGCAAAACAGGCTCTGCCTTTGAAAATCTGTTTTTTTATTTTACTGAGAGGAGCCCTCGAAGCTAAGGCCTCCCTCTCCTGATGATCCCAGAAGATAAATCAAAACAAACCATGCTCCCCTGCCTTGGGATTATTATACCATTTCAGAACACCAGCCTGGTCCGGTAATTCTGCATTTTAACCCCTCTGCCAGGCTGCCTCCTTTAGCTGCCCACAAACATCCTCTTCCCAAACTAACCCGACCAAAATGAACTGCAGCAGAATCCGCAAAATTGCTCTTTTTGCTCCAAACAGCCCGACTTATGAAGGGGACATTTTCTGCAGTAGCCAGCCCCTGCAATACTCTTTTTTTCCTAAGCCAAGGGTTGCTGTGGTCGCTTTATGCTCAGATACCGCCTTTAATCTCACACGCTGTTTTCAGCATCATCCACGGGCTGCAGCAGCCTCGCAACATGCCCTTCTTTCCATCCTCTCCCAGGCAAGCAAGCCAGGAGGCTCCCGATGGAGCCGGCAGTCACCCAGCAAGGAGCCGCATCCCCCCTCGGAGACGGGCATGCAACTCCCACCTGCCCTGGCAGGCGCGGGGCACTCACGTTGGCGGCAGCGCGGATCCCTTTCAGCAGCTTAACTGCGGCTCATTTTTAACCGCGGCCGGCGGGTCTAAGCCGCTCTCCCCAGGCTCAGACGGGGCTGCCTGCGTGACTCCGAGGCATCCAGACTCCGGCTCGCCAGCTGACATGTCAAAGCGACGTCGTGGCCGGCAAACAGGCGGACAGACGGACCGACAGCCCGCACATCGGGGTCCCCGCGGTCCGGGCGCGCAGCTCGTGCTGCTGTCGCCGCTCTGGGGTTTGTGCAGCCCCGTCGAAGCCGGTGTTGCTAAGCCGGCGTTTTCTGCCGGTGTCTAAAATAGCATCAGGAACGTTCCCTGTTGATTTCCCCGGCAGTGCTTGCAGAGCCATGCCGGGGACCGCGGCTCCTGCAACCTGCCTCCACGCAGCGCGTTCAAAACATTTCCTTGCCTTCTTCCCTCCAAGGGAGGTGGAGAAGCGAGGGGGAAAAGCCCTGCAGACGTTTTTTGCCCAGCTACCAGCAAAATCCCAACCTGAGCTAATTCTGCCATGGCTGAAAGCAGAGGATGTCTGCAGCGCATGAAGCTGATTTGCTGACTTACCCTTCATCTCTCCCAGGAATGCCAGGTGAAGGAGCCGGCCTCTCGCCCCGGGAATGAGCCACAAGAAGCCCGGCAGCAGCCACTGCAGAGCCTGCTCAGAAGTTCTCTCCCTCAGTCACAGTGTGTGCAGCTTGCCAGGTATAGCCTGGATGAGAACACCCCGTGCTTTTCCCAGGATGAATGAGATCAGCACATATTCAGTCAAGGGAAAAAAAAAAAAATCCCTCTTAATGTATGTGATGGTTTAGGACCCAGAGGAAAAGTGTTGGTCTACAAGTTGCTATGCTCTACAACTCAGGATTTCCTGGGATGAATTTCACTGGGAGAGGAGTTTCTGATCTGCATTTGCATTTGGTGTGTTAAAAAGCAACCAGGTGGTGTATTCATGGGGTAGGCAGAAACCCGGTCTTGAGCAGGTGGAGCGCACTGCAAGGGCACCCTTAAAAACATCAGAGATGCCTTTATAATGTGCAGGCTGATACTTTTTGACTCAAACCAGTAGCTTGCTGCTACAGACTCCACAAGGTTTGTGCAAATCCAGACTCTGCTGGTCCTGGCTTTTCTCAGTGAGGTTGTTCACATTAAGGTTTCTTCCACCTGGCTGCTCTGTGACTCCCCAGGTTGACAAAGTGCCTTTGTGCTGCCAGGTCCTTCACATCAGGTGTCTCTGAAGGCTCATCAGCTGCTTGTTGGGGAGGGGGGTGTCGCCGAGCTGAAACCCTGGGGTGACAGGGAGGCAGGGAAAGGGCACGAGCTGCTCAGAGGACTCAGGTGGGCCAAAACATTGTGGTGTCAGAGTTATGTCAAAGACCATCGTGCATCTCTGGGGTCTCTTTCCTTGTGCTGGGCTGATCCTGTGCTCCAGTGCAAGAGGCCCATGGCACGGCAAAAGTTTTAATGTCTGCCTTGGCCTTGACTAATGATTGGGAATCTGTGTCGCACAGGGATGTGGGATTTTCCTTTATTCTTGGAACTAAAATGACTGTATTGGAGGAAAAATAAATTATTTGCTCAGGATCAGGCCTCAAGGCTTGTCTGGCTGGGAACCCAGCTCAGCTCTCTCAGTCCATACCCATAATTGTAGCTACTGCAACCCTCCTGCCTCTCCCTCTCCCAAAGCCCAGGCCTAGGAGTCACCGAGGCACTGAATTCTGCCACGGACTCTCTGCATAACCTTGGGTGCGTCTCTGCACCTCCCCATCCCACTCATCTGCACAAAGCTCCTGTGCAGCTCATCCATGCAGGGAACGGGTTCCCTGCCTCCCACGCCTGACCTCGTTCCCTGCTGACAGCGAGACTGGGACGTGGGGTTTGATGTGGCTGAGACAGCCCTTGTGAACAGGCTGTGGGAAAGCCTGGCTCCCCCCGGGGGGCACTTCAGCTGGGAGCAGCAGGGCACTGTGCTGTGCTCTCCTGCCACTGTCCTAAGGCCAGGTGTGCTCTCCTGCAGCAGCAGGGCTCATGGGTGGCTGCTGGTGGGACCACAGGGCAAGGTTTTTCCCACCTGCTCTCAAGGTCTGGCAGAGCCTCAGGAAACTTGCTGCTTGTCCGAGCAAGTTGGCTTCAGCTGCTGGATGTGCAGGGACCCCCCTGGGTGGGAGAGCAGGGAGTGAAGCAACTGTGGAGAGTCAGAGAAGATGAAGGAGAAAAGCCCATTTGAGGGGAAGTTTGGCAAGAGTCCTGAGCTGTGGACATGGTCCCCTGGGCCCAGTGACCTCTGAAGTCACAGCACAGAAGGGCAGTGCTGCATGGGTTGGTCCCTTGAAGGTGGGGCCAGTGGGCATGGTGGACCTCCTATCACCTCTGCAGGGCTGCCTCAGCCTTCGACCCACGAGGCAGCCATGGGCATGTTTGGAAGCTACACACAAGACTGAACTAACCTACCTCAGATAAGGCTTGGATTAATTAGTCAATACATGTTAAGTGCTGCAAAGATTTAAGGCTCTGCTTAATTGTTAAGTAACTCAATCATCAGTGGCTGCGTGGGATGCCTGAGGCAAAGAGTGGATGAATCAGCCAATCTCTGGCAAGTGCAACTTAAGGAGGGAGAAAACTTTCCAAGGCTGGGTGACAAGCAGGATGAGTTGGTTAGGGGACAGCAGAAATTACTGAGGTCACTGGAACTGACTCAGGTTGCCCAGAGAAGGTGTGGATGCCCCATCCCTGGAAGATTTCCAGGTTAGATGTGGCTCTGAACAACCTGATCTAGTGGAAGGTGCTGTCCCTGTCCCTCCCTCTGGCAGAGAGGTTGGAATGAAATGATCTTTGAGGTCCCTTCCAACCCGAACCATTCTGTCATTCTGTGACTGGAAGCATTTAGGAACACCTAAAAGAGAGGTTAGGTCCTGCATGGAGCAGCCTGCTCTAGGGCAGCAGGGGTCCCACAGGCTGTGGAGAGAAAGGCAACAAATTCATAGAAGAAAGAGCTGAAAAGACCATGAGGAACTTCACTGAGCAGCTCAGGCTTGTTATGGCCAAGCCACTCTGAAAGAGGTGGGCTTGGGGCTGAACTGCAAAGCTTTAGGGGATGTGAGAGTGATTTGGGTAAGTGATGGGGAGCACCTGGATGCCATGACTGGCCCCATGTTATAGGCTTGGGTGGGCCATGAAGCTGCTGCTGAGGAACCAACTTGCATCGTACACATCAGCTCTCCATTCAGTGACACAAGCTGAGATAAGCTGAGGGTTCCCAACAGGAACATTGGTGCAGTCTGGCCCATCCACCAGCCTGAGATATCTCTTCTCCTGCCACCATGCAGAGTGTCCTGTCACTCAGGTGGATTTCAGACTTGGACCTGTGGCCTTGTTTCTGTTCCAGGAAATTCCAGCTCTCCATTTGCCCCTACCCTTCCTGCTGAGCTTTACCCTCTGCTTCTCTCCATGTGGGAGCTACCAACACATGCCATTGTGTTTGCTCCTGGAGACCTCTGCACAAGGCAGGAATGTCCTCAGAGCGAGCCAGGGTGTTCTGCACTTCCTTGTGACAGTGTCCCCCTTGAAGGTGCAACTCACTGATACTGAGAGTTTAATCCCAGGGCTAACCCCAGTGTGGAGGTGACTTCCAGCCATCTATGATCGTGCCTCCTCTGGCCAGGCAAGGCGAGGGACTCCTTGGCAATGTGCCTCATCCACAGACACATTCCCAGGGCTTTCTGTGGGAAGGACCTGTCGACCTGGCATCACTGTGGATGGAAAAAGCCTCTGAGCACTGCCCTGGTGAAACAGCCTTATTTTGGGAAACGGGGAGCAGTCAGGAACAACCTGTACTGTTGTGACAGAGCTGCTTGCCCGAGCCGAACCTCACTGCCAGCGCCGGGATGGTTGCACGTGGCTCATGTGGGATAAAGGTGTGAGCTCTGGAAGGAGACACAGCCAAACACGAGCTCCGGGAAGGGCCAGCAGGGCAGCATCGAGGCCTCGGAGGAATGTCATAACCACTGCTTGCTCTCTTACCAGCAGCATAAGCATTTCCCTGCAGGCTCCTACACCTGTGATCCCAATCCTTGCCCAGCAGCTCTCCGTACAGAGCAGCACTGCCAGATGCAAGCAGCCCGGATAAGTTGCCTGGGTCTCGGATTAGACCTGCCTTATTCCTGGAGAAGCTGGCATTGCCAGCAGGCAGCCCACTGTCCCAGCACCAGCTGTGGGGCTTGGCGTAGGTTTGCAAGGCACCCTTTGACCTCGGCCATCGCCCACGTCCTTACAGCCTGCTTTAATCCTTTTTTAATTAACTGCAGAGGGGTGTGATGGTATCAGGAGGGTGGGAGGGGGGTGGCCTGGGGTGTTTTGGGCTTGGTGTGTGTGCCAGCCAGCTGGGTTTGTTATGAGCCTGTCAGATCTCACACGCTAGCACTCCCTCTCTTGCTCCTCTCCAGATCCGGCTGCAGCCCAGGCATCGCGTAGATCATCCCCGCAGCTCTTCCATTGCTCAGGGATCCTGTGGTGTCCCACCTGGCAGGTGAAGGCATATCAAAGATGTCTGTGAAATTCGCAGCTGAAAGGCAAAGTGGCTTCTCTGGCGGCACCAAATGCTGGGAAGGAGGTTCAGCTTCATGCAGAGAGCTGCTCTGGTGAGGGAACCAGAGCACAGACAAAGCTGGCATGGGGATGTCCAAAGGGGAAGTGGGGGGTGAGGTCTGCAGCTGGTGGGTCACTGAGGTCATGCAAAAGGCTCTTAAGGGGTTTGGATTTATCAGTGCTTGTCAGGTTTTCACACGGATTCAACAACCCGCTTGCCTCGGGATTGGACTCAAGGACAAGGCAGTTCCGGGATTTTCCACCCCCCTGCACCTCCATCACGGGGAATTGCAGTTGCCCAGAGTGTCTCCAGGGATCTGGCACTCCTGGGGAGAACAAGCTGGACCTGAGTGCTATGAAAGTGTCTGTCTCCAGGCTGAAAGCAGTCTCTGTCTGGAAGAATGAGATGCTCTGGGGACAGATTACCTGCCTCTGCCCAGGGGCCTGCAAGAAGGCAGGATGACCGGAACTGAGGTCCCAGACTGCTGACACTACCAGGGTCACAAAACACGTGTGTGCTGGGGGTCAGTGGAGACTCTGAGAGCATGTGATGTTGAGCTCTAATAAAACTTCACCCAGATATCAACATCCACAAGTCCTGTGTGTCTGTCTGGCACCCCCACTGTGATTTCTTTGAGAGAAACCTGCCCAGCAGATGCTGGTTTGGTCTGTTCCATCCCTGGGGTGGCTCTTCTGTTTTTTGAACATCTGAGAATATCTTGTGTAACATTGGTCTTGAGGGAAATCCAGGGGATCAGAGCAGGAGTGAGAGCAGGGCTGTTCTTAGATACTGAGGATGAGGAGTCACAGCTGTGCCCAAAGCAGTGACGAAATGCAGAAGGGAAGGAGCTGACCTGGATGAAGTGGATGCAAAGAGGTGCCAAGGGGTGAACAACACTCCAGCCCCACTGAAAAAACCAAACCGTGTGCAGTGAGCTGGATCAGAGTCAGATGCCCTCCTGGTTTTAACTGGTGGAGACTGCAGACCACTGTGACCAGCCACCTGGGGTGGCTGGTGCACAGTAGGTTCTCCATTGCTGGAAATCTCCGAATCAACACAGCCAAACCATTGCTCAGAAGGAAACTGTGGGCTTGGCAGAGGCGGTTGGTGCTGGGTTTTGCAAGAGGGCAGATTGCTGAGCACTGTTCACCCCATGTGCCTTAAACCCTGTGACTCTGAAACAGCAGCAGGTCACTGGTCCCTTAGCCAGAGTCATGAGAAGTTTTGTGGGTCCTTTACCTGGAGCATGAGGTGCTCTGCAGCCTTGCCTACAAAATCTCTACTTCCTGTGCCCATAAATTTGGGGAGACTTTGGCAGGGGGATGAGAGATCCATCCCTCACACCTTGACTTTGTGCTGGCCACAAACTGCTGCTGGAAAGAGATGCCTGAAAGGAGGGAGACCTACAGACGTGCAATGTCTCTGCCTGAAACACACCTGTTTCCCTGCAAGAAAAGCTTGCAGGAGTCCTGTGCTTAGCCCACTCCCATGTTTCCTGGACCCCTTCCCCTTGGCACGTGGATGTGCATGCGCAAAGCAGAACAGAACACCAGAGAGGTGCTTGGTGAGGGGAGCCTGGTCTTTGGGAACATGATGCTTAATCAAAAGGAATGTGACCAGCAGGCTGAGGGAGGGGATTCTCCCCTTCTACTCCACTCTCCTGAGCCCCTACTTGGAATGCTGTATCCAGCTCTGGAGACCCCAGGATACGATGGATGTGGAGCTGCTGTGGCAGGCTGAGATAGCTGGGGTTGTTCAGCCTGGAGAAGAGAAGACTCCAGAGAGACCTTAGAGCCCTTTCCAGTACCTAAAGGGGCTATGAGAGAGCTGGAGAAGAACTTTGAGCAAGAGATTGTAGTGACAAGACACAGGGCATGGCTTCAAACTGAAAGGGACTAGACTTAGATTAGATAAAAGGAAGAAGTTCTTACTGTGAGGGCGGTGAGGCCCTGGCAGAGGTTGCCCAGAAAACTTGAGGCTGCCCCCTCCCTGGAAGTGTTCAAGGCTGGGTTGGATGGGGCTTGGAGCAACCTGGTCTAGTGGAAGGTGTCCCTGTCCATGGCAGAGGGATTGGAATGAGATGATCTTTAATATCCCTTCCAACCCAAGCCACTCTGCGATTCTATGGTTAATCCTGATCAGCCCAGAAATCTTCCTACTTTGCAATGCCATGGCAACTGCTACAATGCTAACTAGCAAGTCACAGCCAGACACCACAGTGCGTTGGAGAAACTCTTTCCCTCTTAGTAACAGGAGTCTCATTTGCTGCTTGACTTAGTGTGTGACCAGGGTGAGCTGCTGTGCCTGGTGGATTGACTTGGGCCATGACACAGGAGGCAGCTCTCTGTTCTTGAGAGGTGGATGCACCCTGTATAAATTCTCCTTGATGCCTCATACTGCTGTCCCCTGTCAAAGCTGGGAATTTGGCAACAGCAGGAGCCTTGTCCCAGCAGAGGCTCTGGGATGGAAAGAGGTTGATCATGGCAGGGTCACTCCAGAATCTTCCTCGTGGGAAAGGCTTTGGAACTGTTTGAAGCTTGGCTGGATGAAAGTCCTCTTGACTGCTGAGATTCCTGTCCTCTTTTTGGTTATGTTAAGAATGAGGTTTAAAAAAGTCCTGTGGGTCAAGGCCTCATGAAATCTCCTTCCAGCTATGGGAATGCTTCACTTTGAGCTTTTGTTGTCAGGTTGCTTTTTTTCCTTCAACATCTGCCAGCTCTGGGCTTGGCATGAAGTCAAATGCTGTTCACTGAAGTCAGCCTTTAGCTGGAAGCAAGTGCAGTTACTCTCCCCTTTTCCCTGCTGCATCCAGACGTGTGTTGCTCTCCTGAATTATGTCACTGGTTTCATGCCTGCTCTGAGGGCACCCCTGCCCCACAGCTGTGCTGGTCTGCAACCCAGAGGAGCCTCTGAGATGGGCTCAGCACTCAGCAGCAGCTGGTTTAGCTGATGGTAGTGGAATCTTGAAGGCACTGGGCTGTGTGAGGGAGCAGAGCTAGTTCAGAGCTCACCACCCTCTCCTTCCTGGGGGTGAATCCATGGCAATGTCTAAGCTTCAGGCAGTGAACAGGGAGTGGAGCAGAGCAAATACAGAGTCACATGAAATAGGATTTCTTCATTTCCCAAACAGTAGTTCAGCTGTGCAGACCCGTGGTGCTGCTTGGCTGCTGCTTTTCTGCATTCACAGTGGTTATTGCCCACAGGGCTCATTAAAACCACAGTGTTTGTCCCCATGGCAGTGTTGGCTTGGAGAAATGGCCACAGCCCTCTTGAGAGGCAGAGAGGAGCAGAGCAGCTTGTGCTGACTGTAGTTCTGTGGTTTAGAGCAGGGGGGGGAGCAAAGGGAAACATGAAGGAGTGTCAGCTGGGGAGAAAATCAGGATATGGTGCGATGGGAAGGTCTGCCAAGCACAGGACATGGCCACAAAAACAGGGCTGACATACCCCAGTCTCGTGGAGCTACAGGAGTGACCAGCTTGCCTACACATGGTCTTTTTTGTGCTGCCTACAAGCTGTGCATTTGTTATACCCTGACCTGTGCCCACACAGCACAAGGGATCTGTGGGGCAGACTTGCAGCTTGGACCAGGCCTGGAGGCATCAGGAGGCGCTCGATGGATGCAGGCAGTGCTCAGCATGAGGAATGAGGAACCCAGTGGGAGCATAGCTGAGTCAAATGGGATGTCCCTGACAGAGGCAGGTCCTGGCTTGGCTTCCTTCTCTCGAGCCAGTGCAGCTCTTGGCTGGCCACCCATGGAAGAAAGGCTGCTGCATTGCAGAGTGTACTCAGAGCAAGGCAGCCAGGCTGCTCTGCACCCACTCATCCACCCCGTGTGGTGGCACTGGGGTGGGGGGTCACCTGTGGTGCTGTGTCACCACTTTCAATCCCCCCTCACAGTGTCTCAAAGGGACTTTGTGCTGCTTGCATTGGCCCAAGCGCAGTCTGAGGAAGGCAGGGAGAGCTGGTGGGGGGCACTGTTTATGCCCCAGGGCTGATGGCCAAGTCAGCTTTGGGGATAAGGATGTTCCTCAGCTTGTCCAGACTGGAGCTGGGGCCACAAAGATGCTCTGAGGGCTGGAGCCCCTCTGCTTTTGAGACAGACTGGGAGAGCTGAGGTTGTTCAGCCTGGAGAAGGCTCCAGGGAGATCTTAGAGCCCCTTCCAGTGTCTAAAGGGGCTATGACAGAGCTGTAGAGGGGCTTTTGACAAGCACCTGGAATGATAGGACAAGGAGGAATGGCTTCAAACTGAGAGGGCAGGTTTAGGTTAGATATTAGGCAGAAATTTTTTACTGTGAGAATGGTGAGGCACTGGACCGAGCTGCCCAGAGAGGATGTGGCTGCCCCATGCCTGGGTGGAGAAGCTGTGCTCTGGGAGCTTGGCCTGAGGGGGCCACAGGAGGGGAGGAGGCAAAGGCAAGCACAGGGATCCTGGCAGAGCTTGAAAACATGGGAGAGAATTACATCTGCTCCGTGAGAAGGAAGAGCTGGCAGGGAACCTTTCCCCTCCCTTCACATCTGTCCAGTGCTGAGCAAACACCAACTAATCTTCCTGACACTTCCAGAAGACGAGAAAACATTACAGTGCCATAGTGGTTGGTCAGTGAAAACCACAGCTGCAGTGACACGTGCTACATGAACCCACTGTTCAGGCAGGCTGGGCCCATCACCAGCAGGGCTGAGCTGTGTTTCCCACAGCAGGTCAGGGACAGAATCAGAAGGGAGCCCAGACATCCTGTCTTGCAGCCTCTTGCTCTTGCTTTGGGGCCACAATCAGCTCAACCAGCCGGGCAATAACTTCCCAATGTGAGTTGTAGGGGCGAGGAAATAATTAAAAGCTGATGTGGGCTCCTGCTTTGGAGCAAGAAACCCTCCCTCACTTCTTTTCTTAATGATTTAAAAGCACCCTTTCATCTCCAAACTGTCAGGAACCTGCTATTGTTTGTTTCTTTTACATTTGCTCCTAATCAGCTTTGCTCAGCAGAGATGGAGATGTGGGAGCCAATTTATCAGGCAGAGCTGAGTGGACACATGAAATGGAGTGGAGAAAGTTAGTTCTCATCAGCAAATACTTACAGATTTGCTGCCAAAAGTGCAAGAGCTTGTTCTGGCTGCTCACACAGGTATTTGACAAATAACAGGAGGTATTTGTTGGGTGTTGATTAGGTTTTAAACCCAAACCAAACCAAAAGTTGATGTCAGCCATTGCATCCAGACCCTCATGCCCACAAGCAGCAGTGTGTACCCACCAATTAGGCACCAGAACACTTGTGTCCAAATCATCTGTCCAGGGTTCCCTGCAAAGCCATGGACAACAAGGGATGTTGCCTGCTGAACCTCTCCATCCTGTCCCATGTCTGTAAGTCACCAGGATTTACTCATTGGCCTTTGTGTCCTATCCTTGGTGTCCAGAGATGGTGCCTGGAGGTGTGCTGGGGCCTTGCTGACTTGCTCTGCCCGGTGGCACCAGAATGTGCTGCTTGTGTAGCCCTTCCCTGCTGTTTGTTCCTTTTGGGGCATCCACACAAAACATCCCCATTCCCTCCAGTCTGGACATTTCTGTAATGGTGCCCTGAACAGGAAAGGAAACATGTTTCACTCAGAGAGTAGGCAAATGTGGGGAGACCTGCATAGGATGCTGTGCTATCACCACACCTGGAGATAACTGGAAGTCACCTGGCTAAGATCCTAATCCAAGTTTGAAGATAACCCTTCTTAGAGCAGGAGATTGACTGGAGATGCCCAGAGGTCCTTCCTGACCTAAATTATACTGTGGTCCTCAGACTGCACATGAAAGAGAAGGGCTTTGTTTTGATAAGGCGAGGAAAGTGAGAGAAGGGGGAGGAAATTACTTCAGTGTCCTTCATTAACCTTACTGATATGCTTTGAATCACCAGCAGCTGGTGTACTGGCACTGCTGCCCGCTGGCTGCAGGAGAAGCCGTGCCCTTTTCCTTCTCAAGGGTCAGAAGGACAGGCCTGTGTGATGGCTCATGCATGTCCCTGCCTCCTTCAGTTGATTTCAGAGCCCAACGTGGGGACAGAGCTGTATCCCAGTTTTTGCCAGAATTGGAGGCATTAGGGAACAGGCAGCTTGCCCAGCTCTGCAGTGACGCACTGGCAGAAGCCAGACTCCTGTCTCCAAGCCCTTTCCATCTCCAGCCAGGCTTTCTCCTAGGATAGCCCTGTGCCAGACTGCAGATGTGGGTCTCTTCAGGTCCCTCCTCTGTGCACAGCCTCAGTGTGCTCACCAGAGTCCCAGAGCAGGCACAGGTCTGGCTGCAGGTGGGCAGAGATGGTCCCCACCAGGTGGGAGTGCTCTCCATCACCTCCTGTCTATCTCCACAGTCTGATGTGCATTGGAGGACAGACATCCTCCAGATTTTTGCAGAAGCTGGTCCTCTCCCCTGCTGTTTCAGAGGGGAAAGAGGGACTGTGACCCCATGCTTTGCTTAAACCCTTTGATCCCAAACACCTCTCTCTCCTTGCCCATCCATTTTCACACCATATATAGGAAAAACCTGAAGTCCAAAAAGGACTTCTGAGAATCCTGGGTTGGTGAGGTTGGGCAGGAGCAGAGTTACAGTCATGCACAGTCATTGCTTAAGGGGATTTCCTGGCCACTGAGGAAACCTGGCTGGGAATCTAACACAACTGTAAAAAGTCCCATCTTGAAATCAGGTTCCTCAAAGAGTATGGGGATGTGGTGGCTGGGCAGGATGGAGACACGGACCTGGCCCCTGCCCCAGCTCAGTGCCCGGTTCCCTCGGGCACCCTCCCAACCAGCTGTCTCCAGGTCAGAGCAGCGGTTTATCCCCCACCCGCCTCAGAAAGTTTTAGTCATCACCCAGCTGCTGAATTACCCTTTTGTCTCAATTCCCCCGAAGGCCCAAAAGGAGACTCTGCTTATCTAACGTTCATTTGACCGCATAATTTGAAGGCAGTTTGCAAAGTCTGTGGAAGTGACCTGCTCTAAGTCAGTTCAGCTTTTCAATCCCCTGGGCTGCAGCATCAGCACTTTTCCTTATATTTTTCCCTCTGCCTGGTGCAGTCTCTGACATTTCTACTGTTCCAAGCATCACATTTACCCTGCTGGGACTCAGAGGAGTGTTACCTTCCCCGAACCCATGGAAGCTCCATTACACGGGATCATTTGCAAAGAACAATTATCTTAAGACCCCTTTTTTGTTTCCTCCTAGAGTGCTTGAAAGTGGCTTCCTAGAGCAGGCCTGTCCTCTGGGTACAGTATTAGCAGCTTGTTCCTGCACTGTCTCTTTTTTTGGGTGTTACTGATTAACTCCAGTGCCGTTTGCTGTTTTGCTGGCAGGTTGTGTTACTTTCTCTGCTGGGGAGATAAGCTGCCGCCTCCCGCGGGCAGGGCACAACAGGTATTTAGTTTCAGTGCTAATACTTTCCAACAAAAACTTTATTTTCTGTGACCAATCTCGTGCCCGGCTTTGCAACGCTTTCAATGGGTCTATTCACGGCACAGCCGCCTGCGCGAACGTACGTGAAAGTTCCTCAGACAATCGCCTTGTGTTTACTCTCCTCCTCCCACCGGGTGCCTGGCTTTTCCTGAAAATGCTCGCGGGAAGTGGCAAAATCATCCCGAACCTCTGCAAGGACTGAGCCATCTTTTCAGGGCTTTTCAAGGCCAGTTCCTTCAATAGCAGGATTTCACAGTCAATAGCTGAGGATGGTGATTTCTGATATACTGGAGATAAAAAGCTAATACTGTCTCGCCTTCTCTTGATGTGCTTTTCCCTGTTCACTTTTCCATACCTTCAAATCCTTTCACATTTCAGCCAAGTCTGGTGAAGTGCCAAAGATTGTAGATACCAAAGTTCCTCCCATTTCTGCAAGTATTAATTCTGGATAGAGGAAAAGTCTCTTTCAGTGCCTCCACTAATGGAAATACAATGCTATGACGACTTTACATACTACCCCAGAGCAGAAGCCTCAAAAGATCTCAAAAAATCTCTCTATAAAAACCCTTCCAATCTCCTCAAAACAGGTGTCACTGATCCACTTCTCCAAGGACAGCTTGTTCACAGCAGGGAATGATTTGCAGGGTTGTTAGGTCCTTCCCTGTATCTTGTTGGGCTTGTGGTTCCCCACTCTGAGTCCTGGACTGGATGAGCTGACAGAGCACTGAAACTGTGCCACTGCAAGAGGATGGCTTTGTGGCTTTGGGTCATGCTGGTGATGGAAGGGGGGAGCACAGCCTTGGTGGGTGTTTCTGTGCTGGTTAAATCAACTCATTTTGCCACTCCTGAGGTTCAGATGCAGCTTCTGAGGCAGAAATTTGTTTGTTTGCTGGAGGACAGTATTGAAGTTGGATGGGCTGTGGTGGGGCTACATGGGGACAAGGGAGAATGGCTTTGAACTGAAAGAGGGCAGGTTTAGATTAGATATTATAAAGAAATTCTTTACTATGAGGGTGGTGAGGCCCTGGCACAGGTTGCCCAGAGAAACTGTGGATGTCCCATCCCTGGAAGTGTCCAAGGCCAGGTTGAACAGGGCTTGGAGCAGCCTGGTCTCATGGAAGTGTCTCTGCCCATGACAGGAGGGTTGGAATGAGATGATCTTGAAAGTCCTTTCCAGCCCAAACTATTCTGTGGGTCTATGACATTGCACTGCTTTAGCCTCAAAACCCGAGGGGCCTGAATTGGAGCCAGAGAAATGGCAGTGAAAGGCAACACGGGACTTGTAGATAACAAGTGGATGAGCTTGAATATGAGGTAGGATCTTTTCAGAACTATATTTGTTTGATTTCCTGTTTTCTTGAAGGGGAAGGTGGTCCCTTTAGGAGGCCCAGACACACCAGCAGGTCACAGCTGTGCTGTCTATCTGTTGTATGTCTGCCCCTGGTGGGAACTCTTTGGGATTACCCATGTTCTGCCCTTCCCTCCCTGCCCCATTTCTTCCTTGTTCCATCTCTTCTTTCTTGTGCTCACTTGCCTTCCCTTTCTAGCTCATGACTCTGTCCTGAGCTGTCTTGCAGACTCTGACCTTGCTGTCATGGCCTCCTTCCCCTTGCTTCCCACTTGCCTTCATCCAATTATCATGTTACCTTCTGCTTTCTGGGAGGAACTCTGCCAAAAATCCCCCCTCTGTGTGTTTGCTTGCCAGGTCTGAGCAGGACAATACTGTTTCTGCTATTTCATTACCAGCTGTCAGGAAGGTTTCTCCTGCTGAGGGAAGGCACTTCAGTGAATTACATCCCTCCTCAGCTGCCTCAGAGGAGACCATGTGTGTTAAATCCAGTCCTTTCTGTCCCTAGTTTTCCCCTTGGAGATGCACCACGAGAGGCAATAAGAACAGATACATGAGGCCTATCCCAACCCTGATGGGAAGCCCTGTACAGTTTGGCCTTACCTCCCTTGAGGACAGTACAATTGTCCTAACCTGAGCTACCAGCTCAAGGGGAAGCCCCAGTGAGGGCAAGAGGTCCTACGGCTTTCCTGTGAGGCAGCAAAGTGGATCAGAGCCCAGGCTCTCCCCGGGTGTCTTGTTAGGGAGCAGACAGCAGGGATCTTTTATTCCAGGTTAGCTGGCACATTTGATGAGTTTATAACTGGACATGTTCCCTGAGGATGCGTATATGGTTCCTGATATGATTTTTTCCCCTGGGACAGCTGCTGGGTGTAGTGTCAGGAGGTGGTGACAGAGGTGCCCACTGCTGTATCTGTTTGCAGAACTGATGCAGAGGAGAAGCTGGGGTGTTGCAGATTGTGGCAGATTCACCCTCCATGGTCAGAGAGAATCAGGCATGACTAGGACGTCTCATCCTCGGCGATGTCTCCCCATGGATGCTACAGAATCTGACCAGCTCATGTGCAGACACCTGCTCCTGTCTGCCATCAGCTCAAGAGTCAGGCAGGAGTTGCCCTAATTTGCAGACCTCACTGCAGCTTGGGGTAAACTGGGAACTAAGAGACCCTCTGGCAGAGAGAGCAGCAGAACTCCTGGTCCCTCAGGGAGGTTGGCTGAGCAGGATGGCCTCTTAGTTCTTCAAAATTTTGGCAGCCGTGTGGTGATGTTTCTCTAGCAGTTCTGCACCTGCAGGTCTTTCAGGCAGAGCCTTGCCCTGAGCCCTTCTCCTTTGCAGGTGCAATCCTTTTCTGTTATAAAGCATGGGGCATGTGTGACTGTGAGCCCAGTGCCTGGCATGTTGGGGACTGTGATTCATGAGTCAGAGCTAGAAACCAAGCAAAGAGAATTACCAGCAGGGATGAGTTATTGCAGGGTTAAAATCCTCTTTCCAGGTCAGTCAGGCACCAAAATTCAGCCACCTTCCCTTTCTTCCCATGGATATGTGCTTGTGCACTTACACTACAGCATCTTGTTTAATGGAAAGGGTTTATTTTGATAGATGAAGGCTTCTGGTTATGTAATTGCCCTTGTAAGGAAGCACAGAGGAGAATTTTAACAATATTGCTGGCTCTTATGCAAGAGTGTTGCCAGTGTTTACTCTGCAGAGATGTGAATCTCCACTGTCATTTGGGCAGAAAATGATGCCTTAATCTCCTAAGACATTTATGAAACACTGGATTACGCCGGGATCAGTGTGCTATCATCTGTAAGAAATTTACTGGCTGATTGGATTGCACAGAACTTTTCACGGCAGGTTTTATATTTAAACTTTGCATTTCTGTGCCGGAAGAACAGCAGATATCAAGCTCTTAAGAGCCTTGGATAAATCATGAGGTCCTAGTTTTCAGCAATTACTATCAGTGGAAAGCTGGGCCTGTGCATCTGTCAAGAATAGAAGCTGTATGGCTGATTACTGGTCTCCTAGATACATTTTCATCATATTTCTCAGCTAACAGGAATTAAACAGACCTAAATTGCACAGTAATGCTGAGAGGCCATCCAGAGTCTTATCTGTTCCCTGGAGGGCTGCGAGATGATTTAATGACACAGGTTTAGTGTTCTAAGCAGTGACTGGAGCAGTGACTTAAGGGCTAAATTAGGAACATAATAAGGTATAGGACACCGACCTGACTTCAGCTAAGTTTGCTCTGGCAGGTGCTTAAACTATTGTTCAAATTTGAGAAAAAAAAATCCTATTTGAATTTGCTTTTTTCCCCAGCTCCTTTGGCAAACTGGACTCACTGGAGGTTTCTGGGATGTATGTTGTAATGCATGTTACAGTGCAGGAGAGCATCTGGGTTTGAAAGTCTGGTTTTCAGCCTCACTTTGTGTTTCCCTACGTTTTCCAGCAGAGGTGCAGCTCACCCATGGATTCACACAGCTGAAATAGGCTCGTGCCTCTGCATGACCCTCAGTACCCAAAGGACTCTGGAGCCCACAGCTCGTGTTGGAGCCTTCATCACCTCCTTTCTCCAGTCAGACTCTCTTCTTGACCAGAGACCTGGGCCCATATTAACCATCTTTGGAGGCTCAGGATGTCTTCTAAAGCAGTAGAGTTCAAATCTTGAGGATATCAGTGCCATGGAAATGCTGCCATTTTTAAAACACCCTTTTGGGTGTACTTGCAATCATGTGCTCACATGAATGTCAGATATATGCAGTATTTTACATAAATAATGATCCTCTTGCCACTGTCCTGTCTGAAGGAGGGCAGTGGCCCAATCTACCAAATTCTGACCTTTTTTTAAGAAGCCCAGCCCTGTGATTCCCTTTTCCATGCCCATTAGAACAAGAAAACAAGGCTTGCTACAAGTTAGAAGAAGATACCTAGTATCCCTTGGAAATCGCGTCTTGATCCCTGCCCAAGGAGCTCCTCGGCAAGGCAAATGCCCATGCTATGGTCAGAGGAGCACAAGGAGAACCAACCACCCACATGTGCACATCTGGATCATCTTGTGCACTTTGCAGCTGTATCAACATCAGCAGGTGCAAACACCCATAGGTACACAATACTCCACACTTATTTATCGCTTTTCACCAGATGTTCGCAAATCATCAATTAGCAGCCAAAGGTTTCCCTCCCCACTTCTTCATCTCCAATAACCCAGCAATGGATCCTGGTTCCTGTAGCTGTTCCTATTATAGGTAGGGAGACTGAGGCAGGGACTTGGCAGAGTTGGAGGCAACAACTGTTGTGGGCCTGGATGTTCAAAGGGCAGGTTAACCAGACATCTCTCAGGGCTGGTTCAGGCACATTTGGTCCTTCTCTTGGGGCAGAGGGAAGAATGAGGTCAGCTCTTCATGTCCTTCCCAGTCCTGCTCTCAGTGGTTTGAAGATCTACCCTGTTACTTTGGAAACAAGGCCCTCCCATCCGTGACACACAGGTTTCTTTTAGTCTTCCTGTTTATGTCTTACTGATGCTCTTGTTCCCACAGTGTTTGCAGTGCTTGGGGCTCTGGGGCTGTGAGTGGAGGATTCAGGGAATGACATGCACAGAGCTCCTTGAGCCAGGGCCTCACCCACCAGGAATGTGAATACCTCCAACGCATTGCAATGGGGATGGGGAGTGCAGAGGTGCTCCTGACCCCAGGGGAGGGACCGGCACACTCACTGGCACATTTTGGGGCTCAGAGTGAGGGTCAGCATTGTGCCACAGAGATTGTGTGTGTTGGCAGGTCACCAGGGAACAGCCAGAGCTCCCTGGATGTGACAGGGAGTCTCGTGGGTGGGAAGGAGTTAATTTCTTCTTGGGTGGGGAGGGCATAGAACTGGGTGTGGGTCGAGTAGGCACATAGTGTGAAGCACAGGAATGGCATTGCCTGGGAGATCTCTGGCTGGATGTATTTCAAACAGTGGTTTGAAACCCCTCCAAATACCTCAGGCTTCCCAAAGGACCTGCCACAGCAGGGTTTGAGTCCCTGGGTCAGCCTGGTGTGGGGTTGCAGAAGCAGGATGGGCAGGCTGGGAGACCCACCAGTGACAAGCACCGAGGTCCTGGGAACACGGTGTCAGTACCACCTTTGCCCTGGTGTAAATGATTAAACAGGGTGCTGAGTAACAAAGAGTCCTTCCCGTGGCCCTGGGCCAAGAGGAGAAAACCACGAGCTCCATCTGACAACCATTACCAATGTTAACTCCTGAGATGAGGAGATGGTGGTTGTGTAGTCCAGGACTCAAAATCATCATCATTGTGAAGCACATAATGAAAGGCAACTTTAATACAATCATAGAATCATTTATGTTGTAAAAGACCTCTAAGATCATTGAGTCCAACAATTAATCCAGAACTGCCAAGTCCACCCTTAAACAATGTCGCCAAGTGCCACATCTACACATCTTTTAAATCCCTCCAAGATGGGTGTTCCAGTGCCTGACTACCCTTTCCATGAAGAATTTTTCCATGATATACAACTGAAATCTCCCCTGGTGCAACTTGAGGCCATTTCCTCTTGTTCTGTCATTTGTTAGTTGGGAGAACAGACCAATTCCCACTTGCCTAAAGCCCCTTTCAGCTAATTGTAGAGAGTGATAAGGTATCCCCTGAACCTCCTTTTCTGCACGCTGAGCACTCGCAGCTCTCTCAGCTGCTCCTCATCAGACTTGTGCTCCAGACCCTTCCCCAGCTCTGGACATGGTCGATTGCTGTTATCTGCTTGGCTCACAAATAAATACAGATCATGGGTCTTGGTGCTGAAAGCCCTGCTCAGAAGCAGGAAGGTCAATCACCTGCTGGAGAGGGGCCAAAGCAACGCTCTGGCCCTGCCGTGCTGTTGCCCAGAGCTGGACTGAGGTGCAAGTGTGCCACAGCCACCCTGCCTTGGCAGGCTTTCCACAGCCAGGTCTGCACAGGCCAACCTTGGTTCTGTCAGATCAGAGCAGAGTCCCCCCGGGCCTCCTGGCAGACAGGAAAGGTGAGTGAAGGACAAATGGCACAACTGATGTTATTCCAAAAGCAACAAAAAGTGCCCCTTAAAGAGCCCTTCCTGACAGGGAGACACACTGGTGGGCACAATGTTCACATTGGGTATCCACGCCGTGTTGCAGGAGTCTACAGTTGTGGGATAATTCAGGTTGGAGTAGCTGCTGGAAGATCTCCAGTACAACGTGTTACACATCTGGGGAAGTGCAAGGAGTCTCTTTTCTCATGTGTCACTCCTGGGGAGCAGAGGGTGGCCAGCAGGACCAGCACTCATTTCTGCAATGTTCCTCACTGGTAGGTGGTGAGTCACTGTTAGAGATGTGGTCAGCACAGGGAGCTGGGCTGTCCTCTCACCCACACACCTTACAGGCTTCCAGGATGGGTTGAAGTGTGCAAATATATGCAAAATATAGATGTAGGGTTTGGCTTATCTTGAGATTTCCATGCAAATGTGAGATTTGTATAGATGGCCAGAACTGAGTGAAGACAGGTGCGGAGCATCGTGGCTTTACCACAAAACAAAACTGTTACGTTGTTAGTGATATAACTGATGTCTATCAGTCAAGCACAGCACTCTGGGCTCCTCTTGTCATGGGGGATGGCAGATCAGAGCACTCAGCTGTACAGGAGTGAGCTGTAACATCTCCATGTAACTGGTGAGAAGCTGCACCATGAATCAGTCAGAGGTACATCTGAATGCCTCGAATAATGTGTGGGGCTTGTGTTTAGGCAAGGGGGTTAGCTGTACATTCACTCAGTTGAAATGCTAATTAGTCTCCACTGACAGTGCTGATTAGCTCCTCGGTGGCTGTAATGTGAGATCAGGCATACGGAGACACCACCTGCAGCTGCCTCCTGTCCCCACTGGGATTTCCAAATACCTGCTTGGATGTCATGCAGGAAGGTTGTGGTGGAGATGGAAATACCTCTAGATCTGACTTCCCAACTTGCACAGTAGTGCCCATTCGCTCGTGCCAGGGTGCTGACATGTCTTGTGTCCACATGTTTCACCTCCATTCAGCATCTCCCCATGTGGCCTCTTGGCTTGTGCTTTGAGGCTTAGGGCACCATGGCTGGCTTGGCTCAGAGGAAGCCTGGAAGAGGGGTGTCCTCACCTGTGACCAGCACTCTTATAGGCTTAAGGGGTTACAGGTCAATGACAACAGCACACATAATACCAGCAATAACTCTATAATTCTTCTAATTGCCAGAGGAATAACAACAATTACTATCATTAACATTAATAACAGTGGCAGTAATATTAGGCTTTAATATCTACAGTTAATTACCACTACCTTGAGAACCTCATGAGTTCAACGAGGGCAAGTGCACAGTCCTGCCTGTGCATTGGGGCATTCCCAAACACAAATACAGGCTGGGCACGGAATAGATTGAGTCCTGCGAAGGACTTGGGAGTGCTGGTGGATGAGAGGCTGGACATGAGCCATCAATGTGTGCTTGCAGCTCAGAAAACTACAAGAGAGCTGAAGAGGGACCTTTGGCAAGGGCATATAGTGAGAGGACGAGGGGTGATGGCTTCAAACTGACAGAGGGGATGTAGATTAGATGGGGTTTTGAACAATCTGGTGTGACCAGGGTGGTCAGGTGTTGGCACAGGCTGCCCAGGGCTGTGGTTGAGTCACCATCCCTGGGGGATATATAAAAGATGTGTAGATGTGGTGCTTGGGGACGTGGTTTAGTGGTGGACTTGACAGTGCTGGTTTAATTGTTGGACTCAATGATTTTCCAACCTAAAAGAGTCTATGATTCAATGAATCTCTGTGCAGAGGCAGCAGGGACAGCTTTGTCCACAGTGGAGGACAAGAGCTCTCTAGTCCTCCAGTAGCAGGTGGGTCCTGCAGGTGCAGGAGAGTGACTGCTGTGGCAATATCCCACGCTGCATGATGTTCTGTCCCCAGTAAATAGCATCCTGGGTACAGAGCACTGAAGATCCACTATTAATTGTGTGGGGATTATCCCAGCTCTGGGATTGTATCCGAAGCTCAGCAGTGTTGCAGCTTGCAAACCGCTCTGCTGACATCTGCCGCTGGCTGCTCCATTTCCTGAGCAGCCTTTTGCAGGAAGGACTGGATGTGAAGGGAAACAGCCTCAGCCCTGATCACCCCAATGGAGCTTGAGCACTTGTTGCTCTTATCATGCTTCTCCTGCACATGTCTTGTGAACCTACTGGATGTGGAGCATGTTACAGACATCCCCAGGATGGGGCAGAAGAGCTTCTGTTCTGTGGAATGGTGCTGGAAGGGAGGAAGGGAGGATTCCTGTTGTCAGCCCTCCCTGTGATAAATTCACACAAATGCTTTATCAGCAAAGAGAAATGATCCCCTAAGGACAGCTCGGTGTGAACATACAGCCCTGGCTCAGGGTGTTTCTTGGCTGATTGCACTGGAGTAGCTAAAACCTTACAGTTGTTTCTAGAAAAGGGACTTGAAGAGCAATAGCCTGGATTTGTTGATCCTGCAGTATTTCCCAAGGGAGCTTGGGTTTGTATTTGAAATACCTTGGATGTACTTTGCTGGTGATGTGTGTGCAGATTCCTGTGTGGTGATATCTCACCTCATCATAAAGGTGGTATTATGTTATCAGTGGGAGAAGGGAATTTGTGTGTGTTGGGGAGTTATAATGGAAATGTTGGGACTGGAAAGAATGGAATTTGCATGAAGAGTGGTGTAGAAAGACCAAAAGTGACAAACAGCAGAAAGGCTGCAAAAATGGCAAGTATAGATGGCGCCAAGATGAGCAAGTCAGAAAGATCTCAGCACAGCTACATGCAATGTCTCAGGACAGCCAGGCTTGGAGACAAAAGTCCTGGTGACTCACAGGATGGAGAGACCCATCACTGGCAGCTTCTTTAGGGATAAAAAGGCATATCCAAAGCCAGCACACTGTCATCAACCTGAGAGAGACCCAAGAAACATCCTGAGGGCTTGAAGTCATTGTCTTCTGTGCCTGGAGCAAAGAAATGCTGAAGGGTGGTGGATCCCCGTGGCCTAGGATATGACAAGATCCCAAGAGGGTGCTGCAGTGGGAGTAAGCCTCATCCATTCATATTTTTGTAACTAGTGAAAAGTTGTCCTTCGATATAAAATTGGATCTGAAATTGCCTTTGCCTCTGAGTCATTCCTGAAATCTCTCCCCATTGCTATTTGTCAGATGCAATCACTCCACAAATAGCAAGTAGTGGCAGCAGCAGCAGCTGTGGCCCAGGGAATACACTGTAGACTTCAGGAAAATGGTGTCTGTAATGTGCCCAGCTGATGCAGAATTAATCAGGTTTGAAAAAAGAGCACGGCTCTCACACCCTGGGGGACTGTACCTAAAAATTCCTGCCTATGTGGATCTTCCCGTTGTGCTCCTTGACATAACTTCTAAGAGAAATAAATGAGTTTATCTCCCACATTGCCCTCAGACCTTTCACATGGAAATAGTGGGATTAAGGAGATTAAGATTTAGCTTCAACTTGGATAAAGAAAAACAAAGAATGATTAACACTTGAAATGGTTCCCAGTCATTAGATCTGAACTCCAGTCTCCCTGTGTTTCCTCTACTGAAGAGTTTTTTCTGTTGTGTTCACTGCTGTCACATCTGATCCCATAAGACAGTAGGAGTAAAACAAATGCTGGGATGGACTGGCTCTAAAACACCCAAGGTTTGAGCCATGAAGACTGTAGAAGGAATGGAAGAGAAAAAGGAGACTGGTGATGTCTAGGAGATAGATGTATGGAAGGCTGCTCTTGAGAAGGACAGGGAATCATGGAGAACAGGGTCAAGGAGGTGGAGAGCAGAGTCTAAGTGCTGGGTCTTGGTTTCAGGTGAGTAGGAAGGAGAAGAAGGTGGGAGGCTACATAGACTTGGAGGGATTCTGAGTGTTTGCTTGGAATTTTACATTTCAGAGGAGATCCTACTCCTGCAGGATTCAATCCTTCCAACAGCATCCAGGCTTGCTTCATAAGCAGCTGGCTGCTCACAAGTGATGATGCTCAGTGTCTCTAACTGGATGCAGCATATGAGGTCAGAAAAGGGCACATGCTCCCTGTTCCAGGTCTTGCATTTTAACAGTACTCTGGAATCTGCAGAGCAGTGCAGACCAGCTTTAAGCTTTCCTCATCTTGGCCTGATCATCAGGACATTGTTGGTTTCTTTACAGAATAACTTGGTCCCTTTCGTACTGCTCCATATGTTAGATGAGGCACAGATGTTTGCTCTGACAATGAGTCATTACCACAGCTGTAGCTGTCAAGAAAGCTGATGTTTTTTTGCAGCTGGATCAGGGAAAGTCTTTAAACCACAGAAGTTCATGTGCTTTTTTGGGAGCCTGGGATCAGCCAGACTGATCAGTCCCAGCAAAGGAATTCCTCTCTGTGACTAGTGCAATAATAAATTTACAGTGAAGGGGCTTTGAATCCCTTCTTCACCTGCCCAACACTGCTGTTCCTGCTCTGCCTTCTGCCCTGCCTGTTTATCCTGTTTGGGGTCAGGGATTTATCACATGTCTCTGTATGACAGCACAGCGGAGCCTTCCTGGTGTCTGAGGTCTACAGGTGTCACTGCAGTGCAGTTCTAGGGTCACCCCTTGTGTGTGTGAGTTGCATTTTCAAATACCTGGGGGGACTGGGATTGTCACCAGAAAAACAATTTGTGCTAATGATTTTTGTGATATGGTGACTTATCAGCAGGCTTTGACCTTCACAAAGGTCCCTGGATACACTTCTTGCTCACTCTCAACCCTGCTGTATTCTCATATCCCATACCTATCTCCTCTCACACTCACTGTGGTTCTGGAATTTATGACTGTATGTCAAAAACAAACAGTGTTTGCAGATCATCAAATATAATTAATGAGCTTTTAAGCTAAGCAGACCCTGCCAGTGCAGACAGTCTCTGCATTTGCCCCTCAGATCCAGGCAAAGGCAGTTGCAGACAGCATGGGCAGAAATGGGAAAAGCGCTAGGGAGAAGCAAAAAAATTAGATCTCTTGAGCAGAAGCAATTTTTGTGGTCCACTGCTGTCATGCTGTCTGGCAGTGCAGATGTGTTTGCTCTCAGAGAAGAAATGGAGCTCCTGGAACACTTCCTTCTCTTTACTAGGAAAGTAGAAAAGAGCCTCTGGGACTTTCAGGGATTTTGTGTTTCATCTAGAGGAACAGCAGAAGACACAAGCAATGTCACTGCTCTCTGCTGTGGGCATCCATGAGAGCTCACACCCTCACACAGGTGTTAGGAGCCCTAAAGGAAGAGGATAAGTTCGAGGATGCTGGAAAAAATAAAGGAAGAAATATTTAATTAAAGCTGTGTACACATTAGTACAAGGAAGAGAAGTGAAGGAGAGTGACTTTCTGCCCTTGTAAGGAGGGCATGGAGATTTCCAGGGTGAGAGCAGAGGAAAATGGCACATGCCCCAAGGGATACTTGTGTTCAGCTCTTCTGGAGAAATAGCCACTGCAAACCTAAAGGAGGGAAGTTATCCATAACCTAGAAAATACAGGGAAATATTTTCCATGCCACTCTGGGAGACCAGGAAGTTATTTTTGGTTTCTGTAGCACAGCGAGTGTCGGGAGCATGTGCAACAACAGAGTTTTCAGCAGCTCCCATTGTATTTGCTCCCATTGACCTTATCACTAATAAGTGCAGGATGTGAATTATAACCGCAAAGATGTAATCGGAGAGGCCTGGAGACAGCTCGTCTGCTGGGGACGAGCAGTTGCCATGACAGAGCCTCTCACGTTGCTCCTTCTCAAGTGGAACATCAGGTAAAACAAGGACTCTGCCTCTTCTGTTGATTTCAATATAATTTAGGGGATAAGTGACTTCACTCTTTCCCTGGATGTGGGAGGTGAGGACGTTTTCATGACTGTGAAGGACAGGAGAAAGTCATGTTATTGCAACTCCTGGTGAATTACTTTGATATTCTGCACAGCGCTCAGGCTGGGACACTAAATGTTATTCTTAGTTATTGCTTATTAAGTCACAGCACATGCAGGGATGCTCCAGAGGCAAAGGGTCCAGAAGATCCTTCCTGATTTACAGCAGCTTAAACACCTTTGGTGGTTCTATAATAATTTTTACCAGCTCAAAGTCTGGACCAAAACTTCCAGGAGGTGCAGCACCAAGGGTTTAAGAGGGGAAAACCAGGCAGCCCCTGACTAATGGTCCAAATTTGGCATCTTCCCTGTGCCAACCAGCCCAGCCAAGTGAGCAAGGAGTGCCTGACCCTGATATCCTCTCTTATAAACAGGCCAAGGGAAGAAGATCAGGAGCTGCAACATGTGCTTTATCTCTGCTGGAGGAGCAGTACATCAGTGCAGTCCCTCATGACCCAAGGTGTGGTGGGAGAGCTCGGCCAGGAAGAGAGGTTGCAGAGGGCTCTGAAGGGCTTGGAGGCACAGATGCCTTCCAGATGTCTCTGCTTGATCAAAAGGGCTGTGGTCTGGGTGGCTGTTAGAGAAAGGAGCCTCTGGAATTTTCTGTGTTCTTCTCGTCCATCCTCCTGTTTCGTCTCTGCTGTGAAATTATCTTTGAAACAACACGATCTGCCAGTGACGGTGGAGCCTCAGAGCACGCTCAGGGAAGAGGTCTGGGCTGGTGGGAGTCTCTGGTTTCTAGAGACAACTGGGAAAGATGGTCTGAAGTTTAGAAGCATCAACAGATGTAAAAATTGTTCCAGTGCATGATAGTTTGAAAGGAAAAAAGAGGTAGAAAACACCTTGCAATGATACACGTGGGTACCTAGCTGTCTGAGGGAGGATTTATCAGAAGGTGGGAAAACAGCATCATAACCTTCAAGTGTCCATATGTCCAGAAGGACAGTGGGTGAGGGGTCAGATTGCTGGGAGATGGGCCAGCAGACAGTAATATTGTTATCGTCAAATATATCAATACCAATGATTCTTGTTTTAAAAGCAAGGGACAGATTGTCATTTTAAGGGGATAGTATCCCTGACAGTGTCTGATTCATATTGCAACCTTGATCCAACAGTGAAGACTTTCAGATGGGAATGAAAAAGGAAGATTTTTCCAAAGTGCTAAAGAAACAGAAATGTTGAAGGGAACTGGGGATTTCTTTTGGAATAAAAAAGCCCTGGCCCCTCCTTTTGACCTGAGAAATGCAGTTCAACTACCAGATGCATGGACCAGATAAACAAATCCCAGGCATCTCACTGTGTCTTTTGCCAAGACCGCACAATATTTCAGGAACATCAAAAGATCTTGAGGTGGATCTGACTGCTGTTCTATACGGAAAGAGACAAAAGAGCAGTTTGTCTGGCTGATGTCTTAGCAAACATCTGCTGCAGCTCAGCCTGTGCTCTCCTCAGCCAGATTTCTGCTGCCTCCTCCAGCAATTGTTCATTTTGTATCACTTTTATGGACTGCTCAAATTTGCCGAGTGGGTGTTATGCCCAAAAGAGGAGAATGAAGGCTGGTATCTCTCAGCAGAACTTGTTCTCCATGTAGGCCACCTTCTACTTTTGGTCTGTGTTTGAGTTCCTCTACCCCGATCCCAAGGAGCCTTGCCACTTGTTAAAGTTTTGTAGTGTTTCATTGGTGACAGCAAGGCTGTTCTTCTGCAGAGACTACTGGGGTGAATCACAGGGTGCTGTGCTGAGTGACACCCAGGAGATCTGGGAAGGCACAGGGCACCACTCTGTCCTTGCATGCATCAGGGCTCTGTCATTTTCTATGTGTGTTTTCTTACATCTGCACATGTCAGCAAGGTATTGCTGCCAGTTGTAGGGCACTGCAGAAGAGATGTGGCTACAATACACCACAGCTGTATTTTGCAAGAATAAACAGTTGTTGACATTGCTACTTGCACAAAACCCTCTGAATGTTAACCATTAATTAATTTCTTTTCATGATTAGCCCTCCCCAATACATCCAATGCCAGAAACACTGTCAGGCAGTGTTTGTGCTGCTGGATCAAGATGGTTTATGGCTCATGGCAACAGGATGGTTCATGGGCTATAGAACATAAAAGGCCTCATCATAGTCAATGAAGGGATGACTTGCTGGGTGGGTTCTCACTCCATTCCCTATCTCTCCTGGGAAGGGAAGATCCTTCAGGGCCACAGACAATGGGAAAGATTTAATTAATGGTCTTTAGCACTGGAAACAGGCACTTGGAGGAGACCTCTTTATACTTTCATGAGCGCAGTCTGCAGAACCAACTCCAGTGATCTAGGGATCTTCAGCAGATCTCAATTCTTTGCAGCACAGAGCAGGAATTACTCTGAATCTGGTTACTCTCTGTGGATCTGCTGCTGGGTCAAGTTGTGGCCGAGGAGGCCAATGGTATCCTGGGTGCATTAGGAAGAGCATTGCCAACAGGTCAAGGGAGGTGATCCTGCAATTCCACTCAGCCCTGGTGAGGCACATCTGGAGTGCTGTGTCCAGTGCTGGGCTCCTCAGCACCAGAGAGACATGGAGCTCCTGGAGTGGTCCAGTGGAGGAGAACAAAGATGATTGAGGGACTGGAGCATCTCTGTGACAAGGAAAGGCTGAGGGATCTCGGACTGTTCAGCCTTGAGAAGAGACACTGAGAGGGGACTCATCCATGTCTGTCAGTGCCTGCAGGGAGGGGGCAGAGGATGGACCAGGCTCTGCTCAGGGTGGGCCAGCAATGGGACAAGAGGAATGGCCCAGAACTGATGCCCAGGAAGTTCCACCTGATTATGAGAAAGTACTTCTTTATTGTGCAGTGACCCAGGATTGAAACAGGTTGCCCAGAGAGATTGTGGAGTCTCCTCACTGGAGATGTTCAAAAGCTGTCTGGACACAAGCCTGTGCCCTGTGCTCTGGGGACCCTACCTGACCAGAGGGATTGGACCAGTTGACCTCCAGTGGTCCCTTCCAACCTGAACTTTCCTATGATTCTGTGAACTTAGAGTGGAGTTTTCCTGTTCTCCCCATAGAGCGTAACTCACCCTCAAACACAAAAAAATGCACTCAAATGGCTTATGTTGATCTGCGTAAAACTCAAGGTCTTGGGAAACTTCAGTGTTTGAGATCTAACACAGCAATTCCCATGGTTTTGGGCTCTACTGAACATCAGGGTGCAACATGGGAAACTCCCAGAAGCAAAGTCTGTATAAACAAACTGCATCACCAGCTCCTGCACCCGGTTGCAATGATCCCAACTCCCAGAGCTCCACTGATTTTTCCAACTGCCTGTATTTCCCTAGTGGGGAAGGCAATGGGATTCAGTAGTTGAAACTGGACCCCTGAAAGCAGTCCCAGTGACCTCTGTGCCACAAAATGCTCAGAATGATGAGGGTGAAGGGAACAATTTGCAAGTATTCTAACTCCTCACCTGTGGTGGCCACATGTCACATGTGAATAGAAGCTCTATGCACGGATAAGGTCTTGTGCTGCGCTCAGAGGGGCTTGCATAGAATCATAGACTAGTTTGGGATGGAAGGGACATTTGAAGGTCATGATTTAATGTAAAGTTTTGCAGCTGAATAGCAGACTCTCATTTTATTCTTATGGCTTCAGAAGTTTATAAATACCACACCATTTATTTTGACCATATATGCTTTAAACGCCTGTTAGAAACACTCCTCAGCAATTTGCTGTGGAAATAGGAAGAAGGAAGGGAAGCTGAGGGTAAGTGCTCATATATGCTTGTTGTCTGCATAAATGTTATGTGAAGTATGAGCTAAAACTCCAATGCAAATCCATGGCGCTTGATCCAGTGCCAAGAGAAAGCTCGAGTTCAATCGCTTCAAGGCACGTCTGTGTAGACAGAGGCAATTTGAGGTTAACTGAGATGAAGCCACTGCTAATTTCACTTATTGGTTATAACCTTGGGCAGACTTGAACCTTCTCCCAGAACCAGAATGTCAGCTGAAACACAGTGACTGCCTGTACTACAGCAGAAGAGTGAAATCTCTGAGCAATTTGTCTCAGCTGGGGGGATTTTGGAGAAGTTAGTGTCTGGAGTGCACAAAGGCTTCCTTCAAATGAGGCGTTTCCTTGGTTTAACAGGACACTAAGCTTTTATGGAGATACAGATCAGCTTGGATGCTCCTGGGAATGTAAAGTTTTCAATCCATGGGACATCTGACCTATACATACAAGCTGAGGCATAATTTACACTTTTAAAAATACGGTATCTCATTTCATTTTATTGTGAGCTTCTCTTTGCATGCTTGATAGTCCTCCTGAAGACATCCATCATGTTTTCTGCTTTGGTAGGATCTACATGCAACACAGGCTGGAAGCTGGCAAATGTCCCAGTTTTCAAGAGCAAGAGGGATGACCCCGGCAACTAAACTGGGAGGAACTGTGGATTCCCTTGAAGGCAAAGAGTCCCTGCAGAAAGATCTTGATGGAATAGAGGGCTGGACAATCACCAACCATATGAAATTTAACAAAGTCAAGTGACGGATTATGCACCTTTGACAGGAGAACTCTGGTTGTATGCACAGACTGGGACCAGCACCACAGAAAGGGACCTGGGCACCCTGCTGGATAGTGAGTTCGATATGAGTCAGCAGTGTCCTGGCAGCCAGGAGGGCCAACCCTGTCCTGGGGGGCATCAGGCACAGCATCCCCAGCCAGGCGAGGGAGGGGATTGTCCCGCTCTGCTCTGCACCAGGGAGGCCTCACCCTGAATATTGGGGCAGGTTTGGGCATCACAATGTAAGAAAGACATTAAGCCATTAGAGAGTGTCCAAGGGAGGCCCACTAGGATGGAGAAGGGTCTGAAGGGGAAGCCTTATGGCTGAAGGCACTTGGTCTGTTCAGCTGGAGAACAGGAAACTGAGGGGAGTCCTTAGCACAGTCTGCAGCTTCCTCATGATGGAAAGCAAGGGGCAAGTACCAATCTCTCCTCTCTGGTGACCAGGGACAGAATCCGAGGGAATGGCATGAAGCCAACTCACAATATTCTACGATTCTGTGATTCTGAGCTGTGCTGGCTCCTGTGCCATCGGCAGGTAAGATTATTTGAGATGCAGCTGGGCCTCTTCATGAAAGCCATGGGTGCCTTTGCCTCTTCCTTGTCTTTGGTTTGGGATCATCCTCTGCTGGAGAGGTTGACTTGGGTGTTGTTTTCTCTGGGAGTGAAGAAGGACTCCCTCCCACCACATTTCTGTGTGTGCAAAGGATGGACTAAGAGTTTTGAATTAGTCTAAGCCAGAGTGTGCTATGCTACTGCTCTCTGAGTTGTTAGCACTCTCCTTTTTTCAACCACCATGGCCTGAGACTTGCCAACAACCCCACAGCCTCAAGGGGATACCTGGTTTACCTAACATCCGTCCCCGGTTTTCATGTTCATCTGGTGAACTGAGCCTAATCCTTTAGATCTGAGTTAATACCAGAGCCATAGAATGGGACAAAGCAAGGCTGTTGGATAGACCAGATGTCCCATTCTGCTCCTGCCAGATTGTGCTAGCTCCTCTCCCTGGATTGCTGTAGCTGTATTTGCCCTGCTGCCCATGTCTTTCTGCTCTCCCATACTGTAGTTTTGGTATCAGCTCAGGTCTAAAGGGTTGGATTTAGCTCGTGAGATGGATGTGAGTGGGAAGAAGATTGGGTAGGTCCTGTGTGAGAAAGTGCAGAAGAAAGTAAATACAGTCAACATTTAGGTTGAATCATCTCAGCTAGGATGCAGACAGCACCCTACAAATACTAGCCAGGTTAGTCCTTCCTGTTGGAGTTTCCAGAGCTTCCATGTCTAGAACCAGGCTAAACTAACGCAGAGAGAAGCCTGTGATGTGCACCAAGGAAGCAATGCAGAGAAGTTAGGTAGGAGCTCATCTCTGCAGACACATCTTTGCAAGTTAAACGGGACTACGCAAAGAGCTGAATTGAAAGTGTGCTCATTGAACCAGGGCAAAGTGAATGAAGCTACTCAGAAATAAAGTTTAATTCTCACAGTGGTCACATAAAGGCTTAATGTGGTCTGGGCAAAATGTCAATATGCTGAGAAAACCATAACATCTCCCAGGGTAGATTACCATTTTAGGGTAGTGGGTATAAGGGACTCTGGAGTCCTGATGGACAGCAGTGTCAAGGTGGTATCATTTCTCCACATGGATATTTAGCCAGATGTAGCCACTCACTGCACTTCCTCCTTGGAGCCTACATTTCATCTGCAAGACTGGGGACTCCTCTGCCTCTGAAATAGCAACGACCTATGGGATACAACACTGCAGAAAAAGGGGAAAGGAGGAAGATTTTGGAGTCGCCTGGCTGCTGCACACAGACTTTTCCAACTGATACATCACCACATTTTTCTGCATTGGCTTGTCACTCAGAAACAAATCAAATTACCAACCAGGCAAGCTGCCCCCTCCTTAGGTTGGGTTGTAAAAGAGGCTGCTTGTGTCAGAGCCATGCTCTGTTTTGGACTTGTGCTATTTGCTGTGTCACCGTTTCGCGGTGGCTCTGTGTTTGAAAACAGACCCTGCAGCTGCCGCTCCTTCTCCTGTTTTATTTGGAGCGAAGCAGCGGAGGGTTGTCCTGGGCCATTCTGAGTGTTCTTCCTTTGTGGCACTTTGCCTCAGAATGACATGAGTCATAGGCAGGTTACATGCCCTTGTCCTCGTGAGTGTGAATTAGAGGGAATGCTCTGGGATTACTGCCGATTGTCTCCCTGAGCACCTCACCGAATTAGGCATTTCACAGGGCTGGAGGCTGCCCTGGCCTCGTGGTCCTTTGGGTCCTGCTTAAAGGGGGATGAGCTTTTCTGTTCTGCTGACAGCTGGGAGCAAAACCTGTTAGGTCTGCCTGACCTGTCAAATTGTTAGGGTTCAAATGGATTAGGAAAGGAACGTCAAAAAATATTCCCAGCATATGGATGCCTCATGGCCTTGCAGCAGGCTGCGTGTCACGGAGAGAGGTACATGCAGGGATAGAAGGGGGATAATAGAAATATTGGCTCCCTTGCTGCATTTTGAATCACTGAAGTTTCTGTGCCTAAGGAAAACCAAGGAGGAATTAAGCACTGAGGATTACAAGCAAGTCCCTGGAATTCTGCACAATTTCAGAGAATTCAGACTATCCTTGGATCAGGAAAAGGGGAATGTGTTTTGTGAGAAGAGTGCATGGATCACTTAGTTGACCAAGGCTGAAAGACGGTCTTTGTAAGCAAAGCAGAAGTTTGGGGGCAAAAAAAAGTATTTATGTTAAATATGTTGTAGTAAAAGAGGTGTTTACGTTAAAAGGTAGTACTAATGCAGGATCAGGTGAGAATAAATTGGACATGGGCATCTTCAGCTTGGGAAGGACAATAGTATTTCTAAGCCTCTGAGATATTTGAGGAAGCCTTTTCAAGGAAAAGCAACGAAGCTATTTCAGCGTGCAACAGGTAAAGCTGAGGAAGGGACTGCACAGGAGAGGCGCCAGAGTGAGGGTGTGGAATTTGTCAATATTCTCAGGAAGGCATTGGAAGGAGATGATCATTGCTGTTCTCAATTTGTTATGTGCCATTTTGATTCAGTCCCATGTTTCAGGGCTTCTGCCAGGAGGAAGGAAACCTTTGCCTTAATGCAGAACTTCACTTTGGGTTCATTTTGTTTCTGGATTTTGTTTCTTTCCTTTCCCAGTTAGCATTGGGCTGGCCCAAGTGAAAATCAGATTGGGGTGAATTCAAGCACTCCACTTGTGCCTTTAGAAGGAGAAAGAAATGTTTCAAGTGCTCAGCTCATCCACACACCCAGAAATGATCTCAGAGTCAGACCTAACGTCAGAGAGGAACAGGGCTGGGTCCTTCCTTCTCTGTAATGCAGAGGGTGGGTGACATCATTTGACATGGATCCATGACCTTGGCAACATGCTGTCTTCTGCCTTTTTTGCAATGGCACTTTGTCCTTGAAAGCTTTTAAGCCCTTTTTATTCCAAACCTTTTCTTAACTGGGAACTGCTGGGGATGCCCATGGAGAGTGGTGGTTGAGTAAGACACTGAAAGGGCTTTTTTAGGGCTCTTTCAGACATGCACCTACTGCCTGGGGACAATGCATAAGGTGACCTTGGTGATCTGGTCTGGGGCCTCTGTGCTCCAAGGTAAGTGGTTCCCAGGACTGATCTGTGCTGACTTATTTCCATCAGCACCTTTTCCTTCCGTAGTGACTTGGTAACCCAAAGGAAATTCCTGATGCAGGCATTGCCTAACCGGGAGCACTTTGTGTTTGAGAATGGAAGGGATAAGTCATAGCTCTTTTTTTCCCCTCTGATTTACTAGGAAGTCACAAAGATGACAAATAAAACCGTTTCAGACAGGAAACCATTAGAGTGTAGTGCA
Organism: Scytalopus superciliaris; assembly: GCA_013400415.1. Lineage (NCBI taxonomy): Eukaryota > Metazoa > Chordata > Aves > Passeriformes > Rhinocryptidae > Scytalopus > Scytalopus superciliaris. The sequence goes on along the minus strand of VXBX01006278.1, from coordinate 319,508 downwards.
GTGTATAACTGTGCAGGTCTGTACTGGAGCTGAGGTGTTCCCATACATGCTGCATACGATACGACTGACCCAGAGCATTTCCAAGTCCAGGATCCAGCAGTGCACCCAGACCTGATAACTGCAGTTCTCTTGGATGTCTGGGCTTGAACCAGGTGTCCCTGAAGTAGACAAGTTCCAGACCATTACAGCAGCTCTAGGTAGGTGTGTCTGGGACACTGAACACAGCCTGGAAAACAAGTCAAGACACAGACAGTGACCCCTTCATGTAGCTACAAGAAGAAAGGGGTCATTTAGACCAAACCAGGCTAGAGGAAGTACAGAGGAGGGACTTGTAGTGGGAAAAGTTATCCCAGGGCTATCCCATGGGCATTCATGGAAGAGTTTACCAAGGCAAGAACAGGGGAACTCTTCCACCTGAAGAAGAGCAGGGTCTGTAGTGGAGTACATCCCTTCCAGTGCTTGACTAGAGGAGCTGCTCCTGCATATCATCACCCGAAGCCAATTCCCAGCTGTGACCTTGTCCCATGTCTGGCTGACGCTGTCTTTGGGATCACTTGGGCAGTTCAATGCCCAGATCAGCTGAGCAATGGGGCCAAACCCACGTTGGTTGTGTCAGGGTGGACGGAGAGAGGAGCATGTCATGAGCTTTTCTGTTCTGGCTGAGGCAAACAGGGCTGCCTGAAGCATCTTTGGGCTCCCTCTGTTGCTGAACCCCAAGTCCCTTGCTATGGCCATGGTCCTGGCTTCCTTCCCCTTCGCACTGCCGTCGATAACTGGCCTGAGTCCCTCAGGACCAGTGTCAGGAGAGCTCCAACACCCTGGGCCCATGGAGGGTGTGGAGCAGGGGGGTCCTGCCCCTGAGGGGATGAGACCTGACCCCTCCACCGAAGGATGGAGTGGGAGACCTGCTCCTGAGGGGACACAGTCTGAGCTCCACCACAGGGCAAGGGCATCCTGTCACTGAGGGGACATGATCTGACCCCCCCTGGGTCCCCAGACAAGGGACAGAGCAGGGGTTCTGCCTCAGGGGGTGTAGTCTGAGCCCCCACCACAGACAAGGGGAGTCCTGTCGCTGTGGGGACAGTCCGATCACTGAGGGGACGAGGTCTGAGCCCTGTCACTGAGGGGCTGCAGGTCCTGTCACTGAGGGGACACTACAATCCACCCGAGGGGCCACTGAGCCCCATTAAGGCCGGGCGCTGTCGCTGAGGGGACACTGAGCCCCATTAAGGCCGGGTGCTGTCGCTGAGGGGACACTGAGCCCCATTAAGGCCGGGCGCTG
>VXBX01006278.1:181487-317949 GCA_013400415.1 Scytalopus superciliaris | reverse complement strand
GGCCGGGCGCTGTCGCTGAGGGGCCGCGGCCCCGCTCGCCTCTCCCGCAGCGCCATCTCGCGGTGCCGCTCTCCGCGGCCTCCCCGTAAATCATCTCCGAGCTCTCATCTCGGGCAGGGGCTGAGGGGGCTGAGGAGAATGAGGAGAATGAGGATGAGGAGGATGAGGAGGCGGAAGGGCCCAGCCTGTGATCTCGGTCCTGTCACGGCGCTGAGGAGCCCCGGGAGGGACATGAAGCCCACTGCCACAGCCTCCCTCCCAGGCACGGGCGAGCATCACCCCCTTCCCCTGCTGTGCCCGAAAGATGCTTTGTCCTGAGCTACTACACAGTTTTTTGCTTCTCTTCGTATAATCATAGAATGGTTTGGGTTGAAAAGGACCTTACAGATCATCCAGTCTCACCCCCTGCCATGGGCAGGGACACCTTCCACTATCCCAGGTTGTTCCAAGCCTCGTCCAACCTGGCCTTGAACAGTTCCAGGGATGGAGCAGCCACAGCTTCTCTAGAAAACCGGTTCATTGTTTCTCCACCCTCTACATTCAGCTCAGGGGATCATTTCCAGCCAGGGCAGAGGGCCTGGAGCAGGGGACTGACCCTCAGAGGTTTGGGGACAGGTGTACGACAAGATTGGAGGGGGGCAAGAAATCACAGAATCATAGAATCATTTAGGTGGGAAAAGGCTGGTAACATCATCAAGTCCAGCTGTTAACCCAGCACTGCTGATGCTGCACTGAACCATGTCCCCAGGTGCCACTGAATCATGTCGCCAGGTGCCACATGCACACGTCTTTGAAATCCCTCCAGGATGGTGACTCTGTCAGTGCTTAACCAGCCTTTCCATGAAGACATTTTTCCTCATATCCAATCTAAACCTCCTCTGGCACAACTAGAAGCCATGCCCTCTTGTCCTATCACTTGTTACTTGGGAGAAAAGGTCACCTCCACCTGTCTATGCCCTCCTTTCAGGTAGTTGTAGAGAGCAATCAAGTCCCTCCTGAGTCTCCTTTTCTCCAGGCTAAACATCCCCAGCTCCTTCAGCTGCTCCTCACCACACTTGTGGTCCCAACTCTTCCCCAGCTCCACTGCCCTTCTCTGGATGCACTCCAGCAGCTTAATGTCTTTCTTGTCTTGCGAGGGACCCAAAACTGAGGATTTGGGGTGCAACCTCACCAGTGCTCACTGTCCTGGACCATGCACAAGCAATTCCTGAGCTGGAACTCAGGAACAGGAGTCCAGCATGCCAAGGTGTGCATGAGGAAACCCTCAGGGCTCCCACGGCTCTCCTAGTGAGGGAAATCGAGATCAAGCTGTGCTAGTCGAGAGTGATTAATATTCTGAGGTTGAAGGAGGTACTTAAATGTGCTGTAGGGATGCAATGGTGCAGCAGGGACACAACACAAAAGCCATGAAACAAAGGACTTTGCAGCTGACCTGAAGGAAAGATTCAGGGTGTAAGGTAGTAGTTTAAGTTTTTCCATCCTCCCAGCAAAACAGGATTTCAACCATAATTTTCTGGACCATTGGGAGTTCTGTGGGGATTCCGGGCTGCGTTCAGCAGAGGGCAGTGGTTGGTTTGGTCACTACTTGGCTGGCAGCATCAGACCTCTTAAACCACTATCACAGACTATTTACTGAAATCGCTCCGCTGTGAAATATCAAAAAAAGCTGTGGAAAAGGATGGTGCAAGCAGATGCTCCCTGCCTTCCATCAGTGCAACGCAGGGGTAGTGGTCAGTCAGTGAAGTCTCTTGGGGAAATTCAGCAATTCTTCCCGTCCTGCATGACTTTACAAATCCAAAAGAGAGTTTCCAAGGCAAAAATCATGATTCCTTGACTTGGTTTAAATCTGTAGATTTACTGCCGTTTTTTGAGAAGTTTGGCATTTTTTTAATCTGCCAGTGTTTAACTGAAATAAATAAAAAGAAAGCTTAAACCTACTGTATGTGTTTATAAAATTTCCATAAATAGTATCTGTAACCAGTACTGTTCATATGAGTTGAAGGATACAACACAGTGTCCCATCACTGGGGCATCCTGTTCCCATGGGAAGGGAAGAGATACGGGAAAATGGAAAGATTCCTTCAACACAAGGATACCAGCCACCTGGACTGAACACTGTGTCCTAAGCAGCCTTGAGAAATTTACTTAAACATAGCAAAATTGGTGTGGAGCTGCTCTGAGCTGCTCCAGAAAGCCTGGGAAGGGGATGCTGGGGGACAACTCCTGTGATGATCCCCCTGCAGATGCTGGCACAGCAGATGCTGCTGCAGGAGGGGAGCCAAGACTGGAGAATCCTGGCCAGTTCCTCTGTATGGAGCCGGTGACATCAAATTTGTTGGTTCAGAGCAGCCTTGGAATTGCTGGAGTAGCCCAGATGTAGGATCCCACCTCTGTGCAGGAAGAACTGGATTGCAGTTCACTGGGTGCACAGGTGTAAGGATGGGTGAGAAGGGAGGGCAGGAGACTGTAACACAGGTACAAGGGCAGAGCAAAGCTTGTGAGGAATTGGGGAGACTGGGTGGGCTGGAAGTGATGTTCAAAAACAAAATCAAGCACCTGGCCACAACCTGCCTACCTTCCTGGAGCCCTTTGTCCCACCATGTGCCTGCCATGCCCTGTGCCCTTCTCCACTTTTTAAAAATGAAACCTAGGTACAAATCCTGCTCAGGAAAAATTGCCTGTACATGTTAGTTGCAATCAATATGTTATATACCATGTGTGTTCCAGCTGGGAAGAGCTGTGAAAGCATGGAAAAGATGAGAGGACCTGGGACAAAGGGGACATCTGTTGTGGTGTAATGCCCAGGACAGATGCAACACCAATCCTGCCTGGTGCTGAGCATCCTCTAGTCCTGCTGCAGGCAAAGAGGGTGAGCCTCTTATTAGGACGAGATCCGAGACTAAAAAGAAGAACGGGTGGGATATTTATGCCTGTGTCCCAGCAGCTTTATCTTTTCTCCAGTTGCTGGAAAGCCCTCAGGCAGGCTGTTTCCTGTGATTTTTTGCACTGCAAGCTGGACAAAGAGGCTCCCCTGGAGAGCCATTAAAACGTTTAATCTGTGAAATATTTTTGCTGATGGCGGGGGTGGGGGGGGTGGGGGGGGGGGGGGCAAAACATTGCACCTTGCCATGTATGGGAAGAAATGTTATCCTTGAGGGGACTGGAGAGAGAATGAAGGGATCTCCTTCCCCACTGAACTCGCATTAAAAGGCTACCTCCTGCCCTAAAGTTATCTTGTGTTTTTGATCTGCTCAGGTAATCTGCTGGTGCCCACACTACCCTCTTCTCTCCCCCAACAAATACAGCTCATGGGAAGGGGAAACTCCACAGACTTCCTAAGGAGACCCTTGTGTGGTGTAGATAAGTTCCTCACATCTTTCCCTAGGGGTCGAATGCAGAGATTGTGCCTCAGTTTCCCTGTTGCTTTCGCCCCACATCTCCCTGCTCTACCTGCGTCCTGCCCCTCATCTCTGTAGTCCCTTGGGGATTTGTGCCCTCATGGTGGGGGTCTGTGAGTCCTCTCCTCAGCCCCATTGAAGTGTCTCTCTCTTGTCACAAGCATACACAAAGACACTGTTGCACAAACTTGTCCCTTTTGGATTTGTGGTGATTTTGTATTCCTGCTTTTTAGGTGTTTGTGTCCTCAGATGTTCAGCCAGGCGCTGGGGTCCTTGAGCATGGGATCTTGGAAAGTCCCCAACTGCACCACACCACTGGAACTGCAAGTGAGATGCACATCCTAAGAATAGTCTAGAACAGACACCAACTGCTTCACTGAAATCCTCCCTGGCTGCTGGTCAGGACCCGGGCAAGGTTTTATTTGCGTCTTATAGCAGGAGTTTGCTGGTGTGTTAAACAGCCCACAGGCTCCTGCTGCTTGCCACAGAGAGGACTTCCCTGCCTGCAGCTGCCTCTGCCAGCTCCTTGGCCTGTTTTTCCACCACACAGTTACTACTGCAAATGTGCACTCTCCCTTGCCACCCTTACCTGCACACCTGGGCCTCTATTGCTGGTGTTCCATGCTCTTCTGCAGCTCTCTCCCTTCAGATTCTCCTGCTCTCTCATTCAACACTGCTGACAGATGACCCTTCAGGAAAACTCTTAGCAGAACCAATTGATTTTTCTTGCCCCACAGGAGGCTGAGGACAAACAGCTGCACTATTGATTGTGGAAGTTAAATTGCAAATGGCACATCCGCATCCCTTGAACTGGCAGCTGCTGCTGCTGGTATTAAACACAGCAGCTGTAGAGACAACATGCAGAGAACACCCTCCCACAAACTCCTCTAGTTTGTGGGGGCTTGGAAGTGCTACACACATGGCCACCAAATGCGGAGTACATGGGTTTTGCTGAGCAGGTCTGGCCAGACAGTGTAGGGGCTTAAAGGAAGCCAAAATCATCAAAGATACTCATTGATGCTGGCAGATCTGGAGCTCTGGGGGTGGGTACAGGAAGACCATGCTCCTGTGTCCTTGAGCGTCCACCCTGTCCCTCAGTCCATTTCTATCACCTTCCACCTACTCCTGTGTACAGAAGGGGTTTAACCTACATTAAATCAATTGATGGACTAGCACCTCTCTGTCCTCCACCCCCATTTTTCTCTAATACACTGACCTGGAAACAACAGCTGAAACATGTGAAGAAGCTCAGTAAATAACCACCAGAAAGTCTGACCCTGGAAACACCCCTCATGGGAAGAAACAGAGTAAGTTAAATTTTTTTTAGAATGCAGGAATGGAGTATTGTTTACAAATACCTTTGCTGGAAGCCAAAAAAAAGTCTGGCATCTTGGTGTGTAGTTATTTGTTAGACAAAGACAGAGAAAATATCCTTGGCTTTGGAATGTAACACTGAAAACACAAAGAAGGAGCTTTATCTTTTCTAAACCTCAAGGAGAAATTAGAGCAGAACTGCAGGCTTTCCTGAAAAAAGGACTCCAGTTTAAAAGGATTCATGCTGGGATGACTGGGAGAGGCTTTCTCATCTCCGTGGGGCAAGCAGTAATATTAGGAAGTCCTGCTGGGTTCCAAGTCCTTCCAGCCTTGGGAAACAGCCTGGTTTGACATTCCATGGGTTAATACGCCCTACTGCTGAAACTTCTGCAGGCCAGGTACAGCATTAGCAGCGGCAGAACTGTTAGGACTGTATGGATAAACCATCCAATCATTTGCTTTAATGATGACAATACAGAGCTGTTTGCTTCATGCAGTGTTTGTCGTAAGATGAATCATGGTTACCAAAATTATCGCGTAGACTCGTCTGTATACAATAGCAGGCCAAGAGGTTAGGAGAGGATGGGTTTCCGGATTGGGTAGGAGGCACAAAGTAAAGCTACCAGATAAACAAGCCATAACTTCTGTCAAGAACCTATCAACAGATTCCCACCACATGCTCTGCAAGTGGGCAGCTGTGCAGAGAAGTCCGCCTGAACCGGCGTCTTGACCACCCCATATTTTCCAAGGGATGCGGGTAGGCCGGCTTTTCCAACTTTAAATAATATCAGTCAAGAGAGGCCTTCCTGGTAAGACAGGATTTGGGTAGTCTCCAAGCTATCCAAAACATACTGGGCTTTGGTCTAGGCTCCTTTCTGATTTTATAGGGGTCCTTCTCTGGCTGGAGAGATGCTGCCTGTGGGATCAAAGGATGGGTGAGCCAACAGCTGGGCTCTGACCCAAGGCTTTCATGTCATGCCTACTCTAATATGGACTACCCCAGGGCAAGTCTCTTGAGGGAATCTGTTTAACTGACCTGCGGCAATCTCCACTTTTCTCCATCTGTAGAGATAAACAAGCACTTCCAGGCCTATTTAGAGGCCTCTTTTGGAGGATATGGAAGTAAAACTGTTCTGAGTAAAACCTCTGTTGCTATTTTGCTCCTGGGTACTTGAACCACAGAGTGGGCATTTTGTTTGGTTGCTTTAAGGTCATGTCAGGAAAGTCCCATTAAGGCCTACTGAGGGATGAAAGATATGCCAAGAGATTTTCTGCAAGACGTTCAGGGCATCCCCAAGAATGCCTCTTTTGGGGCTGGAGCTCAGGTTAGTGCTTCCTCTTTCGCTGTTCCTACTGAGAAGAGCAAAGGTGATATAGTTGGAGGAGATACGTTCAGAACAGAGCTCTTGAGTGGCATTTTGACAAAATAAGACCAATTTGGTCAGTTCTACCCATTCATGGAGCACTGTACGTCTCTACATGGCTGTCAGAGAGTCAGCTGGTGCTCAAATATACTTCCCTGCATGATGCATATGAGAACAAACTCTGGATCACGTTTACTCACTGAGGCACAGCACTGCAGCCCATTCTGACCTCTGTTCATGTTTATCTTCCAGTGAGCAGCTTCAGGCCAGATCTCCCTCTTTACAAGAGGACCTACATGCTGTACAACACCTATTCCATCTCATCTTGCATTCAAGGGCAGAGTGTTTGAAGGAAGACCAGCTCTTCATGTGCCCTTTAGCCCTTTTACAGCAGCTGCAAGTCAGATGTGTTACCTGGGAGAACTGAGTGATAGGGATAGAAGGAGGCAGGTAAAGGGATTTAATTGTCCACCTCAAACTGAGTCTAAAGGATGTAATGTCAGGAGTCTGCAGCTTTCTCATGAGGGCAAGTGGAGGGGCAGGCACTGATCTCTTCTCTCTGGTTACCTGTGATTGAACCCAAGGGAATGGCATGAAGCTGTGTCAGCAGGGATTTAGTTGGGATATTAGGAAAAGATTTTTCACCAAAAGGGGGTTGAGCACTGGAACAGCCCCCCCAGGGAAATGGTCACAGTCTGAGTTTGCCACAGTTCAAGAAGCATTTGGACAACACTCTCAGGTACATGGTAGGACTCTTGGGTTGTCCTGTGCAGGGTCAGGAGTTGGACTTGATGATCCTTGTGGGTCCCTTCCAGTTCAGGATATACTATGATTCCATGGTTCAGCTTACCTTCTCATTGGGATGGCAGGAGGTCCTCTCTGTGAGCTTTCACTGAGATTGCTGTAAGGTGAACAAGAATCTTCTATGTGTAAACCCATCTTTATTTCATCTGACAGGCTGCAGGACAGCCAGAGAGAAGAACCTCAGTCCTGAGTTGGGCTGTTAGCTCTATGTTTAGCCATGAAAGAAAAGCAGAATCACTTGTGTTAGAACTTAGACCCATGCCTCCAAGCCTAAAGTAATCTCATCTCTGACACTATAGTCAAGAATCCTGAAGAAGGATAGTTTCATGAACTAACACCTTGATATCCTGCCAGCATTGGCAGCTTATAAAAGCACTTAGTAAAACTCACATCTCTGCCAGGGAAGTTTTGGTGCTTTTTGCATCATCTGAGGAGGGAATCAGAAAGATGGGAAATGGGTGAGTCACTGGAGCTATTTAAAAGACATGTAGATGTAGCACTTAGGGACATGGTTTAGTGGTGGACTTGGCAGTGCTGGGTTAATGGTTGGACTTGGTAATCTTATTGGTTCTTTCCAACCTAAACAATTCTGTGAGTCTATGTTTGCAGTGAATATTCTCCCTTGCATTCCTGTTAGGTCCCAAAAGCCGAGCAGTACCCACCACAGAGCACTGAAATACTGCAGTGAAGTGATCAGTGATTTCTTGTCCTTGGAGATGTGATGCAATCTCCCAGTCTGCTCTGCTGGTGCTCTCAGAGCATGGGATGTGTGCTGTGATGTGACATTTCAGGTGACACCATCCCACACAAGCATCACCCAGCACTTCCCATGACAATCCTGCTTGTTAAGTAGCCAACATACACAATGGATGCTGCTGCTAGTCCATGAGCACCCACACCACACCAGATCCCCTCCTGCATCCCCAGAGCTCTCTTTCCAAGGGTGGAGGGATGAAGACCCTCTTCCTGTTTCTCAGCAGAGAGGAGACCTTCCTGTCTTCTGCTGCAGGACCCCAAAAGCTCAGATGAATGTGGGAGAGATCACTCTTGTCCCTTTCCTGGGCCTCACCATGTGAAGGGGATAAGGTGCTCTGCTTTTAGGCTTTTTCTTCCTAAAATGGGAGTCTTCCAGCTCTGACCCAAGCACTGGCATCCTCCCCAGAGCTCCTGTTTTGGGACTAATGATGCCCAGAAGAGGAAAAGCAAGCAAGCCCTCACTTTTTTTCCTGTATCATCCTTTGCTGGGCATCAGGTCCCTGTGGTCCCTGGTCACTCTCTCCTGTCTTAGCTTCCTCATCCTTGATCTTACATGCCCTGCCCTCTTCAGAGCTCAGCTTGTTGTTTAATCCATTGGATCCCTCTCCTTTCCCTTCCTCCCTTACTATTTTGTGACTCTGGTTCCTCTGCAATGTCCTCATCATCTTCCTCTGTCCCGGAGTAGCTGTGGAGATCAGACCTGTCTTCTCCCAAATCCTTGGCCAGAGCCACTCCTGCCCTTATCGCTGGAAGACAGAAAGTACAGAATAGGCAGGGTGATCTGTCCTGATAGCCCTAACACGGGCAATTCCACTTTCCTCAGCCTTTCCCCAAGCGGAGCCCACACCTGCTAGCAGAGCTTATTAACGCTGATTAGCCTCACTAATGAGACTCTTGTGCACACATCTGAGGGACAGCAAAACCCATAGGGACAAGGAAGGAAGAAATTGCCTTTGCACATGGCCGTGCAGTTTCCTCTTGGCAGTTATCAAAAGGCTGTAGGGGGAGGGCAGAGCTCGCTCAGAGCCCAGGAGGAAGCTGGTCTGGCAGATAACCCCACATGTGGAGTCAGGGGTTCCTTTGCTGGTGCAGAATTGGAGATTTTCAGCTTTGCTGGACTCTGATATGTTTGCAGAGTAACCGAGGCCTGGCTGTTCTGCACCCCTGCCTTGCTACATGTTTCTGGGCTGCAATAAGAAAAGCTTTGGAAAGACAGAAGTGCTTTGAAACATGCACTGTGCTGGATGCAGTGCAGGTGAGACACAGAGAAGAGAGAGGAAGAGGCTCAGCTGTTCCTGGACGCCCATCCCCTGGCATGCCAACAGACTGCAGACATCTGTGTATTGTGACTCAGGGTCATGGTTAGCAAAGATCTTGTGTCCCAGGAATGGCCAAGAATCCCAAGAAATACACACAAGGTTTTTCACCATCTTTCTTTGCTACCCTCTGGGCAGCTGGTAGAAGAGGATATTTCTAATTCACTGTATAGGATTTTAGATGCACAAGAGAAGGACAGCACATGAAAGAGAAGTGAATGCTGTAATTCCCTGAAAGGTCGGGGCTTTTTACAGAGCTCTTTATTGCTGTTAAGCTCTTTAGGGAATGCTGTATTCTGTCTCCCATAGACTTAGTGGTGGTAGTGTGACATGCAATGCCCATCCATCCTGATTACTACTTCAGCCTCCAGGGAATGATACAGATCCTCAAAGGTTGTTAAGTGCCAGATTTAATTTGAAATCATTGGGAAATTGGCATCTAAATCTTTAAATACTCTGGATAAAAAACTGTCCCACAAAAGCTGACTTGTGTATGCTTTGCCTTAGCAATCTCTGCATGTATTTAATGATGCCTGGAATCTCTCACATTGCCCTTGGAGGCTTCCCTGTGGTTTCATCTGTGGCTGTTCTCATTGGAAAAAGGGCAGGCTGGGGTGGGAACAGGGCTATTGCAATCCCTGTGGGTGATCACTAAGAGGGAACCCAAGGAGACACCCTGAACAGAGGGGTAGTGCAGACTGAGGGCTAAGAGACCTTGCCCCCATCTCCAGAAACACAGAGAACTGAGGGATGCCTCAGCAGTAAAGAGAACTGGCAGGTGAAAGGTGCCCACCAAAACTGTGCCGTTTGGGGGAGTATTTGTGAGGATAAATGAGTTTTTGGTTATGATTTTCAACTTTGTGCCCCAAACAGACATGGGTGAGTTTAAATAGGACAGGAGTTTAGCAAGTGCTGCACCCTGAGGAAAAGCAAGATGTGTAAACAGTAAAGATTAAACAGAGAGCACCAGAAGTCACAAAAAGTAGGTTAGTTTGTGAAGGATTTGGCCTCTTTCCAATTTTTGGAGACTGTGTCTTTGATAAGGGATCCAGATTTGGAGCTGGTATAAAAAGAAGAAGGACTGCTGAAAGCTCTGGATAAGGCAATAGGCATTACAAAATGAGGAGAATTGTCCAGTCTCATTTGATTTTTATGGGGATTGAATAATACACTGACACTAAAGGGAATTCAGACTACCACAAGTGAAGTTTATAGAAGAAAGACTGAGCTTCAACTGAGATACTGTTTAGGAACTTAAAAAATCTAAGCAAATGATCTTAGAGATTTTATACTGACCTCAAATGAACAACTGCACTGAGAAAGATGTTAAGGCATTTCTGTATTTGGCAAAAATACTGTTGATAACAAGAGAATGGGAGATGTGGATCTGTGGGTTGCAGTAACAGAGAAGCTAAAATAAGCTGTGCACGGAGCCTGCACATTTCCTCCTATTTCTCTGAGCAGCCTTGGGAAAAGACAGTGCTGTTAACAGCTCTGTGTGTGTGAGACATATTTTCATTACAAACAGCCTAGGTGGCATGGGAAGGTCTGAGTGTGTGGTGGGTTGGTGGGCTAGAGACTTTGGGACGTTCAGACCTTTGAGGCATAAAATTATTTTCTCCAAATGAGGGGCTGGTGGAAAACGGTGGCAGAAGTGGGAAGTGGCCAGCCTGGCTGAGAAGTCGGAGACTGATCCGTGTGTGCTGATGCAACATTTAACAGAGGTGTTGGCTGTGAGGTGCCTGTGTCAGGGATTCACAGAAAATTAAGGAAATAGGTGAGGCATAAGGAAACCACAGCACAATTAGCTCCTGGGAAAGCTGACCAGGTCCATGGCCATGTGTAGAATGGGAAACAATGACCAGGACAACAGTCTTACCTCCTATGGGATTGTGCCACATTGTTGGTGTCCCTCATCAGCATGTCTTGGAAAGAAAACCCTCTACAAAGGAACAGAGGTCCCAGCAGAAGGGCACTGAGTTAGCTGTATTGCTTGGGAAAGAGGTCACAGTCCTGGCAATGGCAATTACTGTGCCCCAGGATGACCAAAAGCCTGAGCTGATGGACCAACTGCAGTTGAAGGCATCACTCAGCTGTGAGGTGTCCAATTCCATGAGCTAAATCATCCTCCATGGACCCCACTGTCTGGAACAGGAACTGGAACACCCAGTTCTCTGTACTGCAGTGATATTGACTGTACAAATTTTATTGTGATCAGATTGGTCAGGGAAACAGTTTAGGGGAAACATATATATGTGTTGCAAGTGGCAAATTGCTGCAACCCCCACTGCAAGAGGCAGTTTGAGGCATTGGTTACGTTGTGTTCCTGTGAAATGGGAGATGGGTGTCCCGTGGTCAGATCCCAGGGAAGCAGAGTACTCTAAGATGCCCAAGGTTCGACAACACCAAGTGCCAGGAAGGGTCAGGCTTGATGAACTCATAGTAATCTTCCAGTTGGAGTGTCCACAGACACGTGAGTGAGGAGACTTGCAGTGACAACAACAGTTGTTGGTGTTCGTCATTGGTTTTGCTGTTTTCCTTGGATAACTTTTATTTGTGTTGTTTCATTGGTACAATGCCATCTAAAACATCTACCCATCACTATGGACAGAATTTTGCAACATCCTTACCTTCACATACCTTTTAAACATGGCTCTTAAATCATCCTAATGGCTTTGACCTGGGGTGAATTTCAACCTATATGCTTGAGATGGTTTTTTTTCCTGTGCTTGGAACTATCAGCATTTAAGTGACTGAGTGGATGGACTGATAGTGGGAAATAGGACAGCAAGGCCTGATTTTACAACATGCCAGGAAGACAGAGTAGTATAACATTATAATCTGGTTCTGGGTTTCATCTTGGCTGTTCTTCAGGGAGACAGAGCAGAACAGCAGAGTTTGCTGGGAAGCGTGTTCATTTTTACAGATTTTTGTATGCTGATCTGCAGTTTAGGAGATTTAGTGATACACATATAGGTGGAACATACCCTTAAACTCTCCCCAAGCCCAAGCAGTGTGTATGGAAACACATACCCCCACATGCATATTTTTCTTATAGCTGAAATAGTGAGGAGACTTTACATCTTGACTTCATCTCCTCTTCCCTGAGAAGGCTCAGATTTTTCAGGAACAAATGAGTAGTTACTAGTGACATGTGGATTAGAATGCTTTCTTTCACACTCCATTGGCATCTAAAACCTTTGAAGAAGATAGTTCTGGATACACCCCTCTTATCCTTTATTATTAAGCACATGCCCAAGGCACAAAAATCTTTCATTACAAACTGGTGATATCCTGTTTTCTAAGTCATCCCAGAACTGCTGCATTATGATGTCAAACACAAAAAGAAAACCACAGTAAAGGATTTGTTGCTAGCAAAATGTCTGTATTAAAATACAAAGAAACTTCCCTGTTGGGAACAGCAATTAATAGACTCGCTTTCATATTGGTACTAACACCACTGTAAGTTCCATTTTTCAAACAGACCACAATGTTCTTGAGGAGTAAATTCCACCACTGCCAGTCTGAACCTCAGCCTGAAAAACAAAGAGTTCAAAGACAATAGCATTGTGCACCCTGGTAATATTCCAGCATCATGGCACTGGCTTACTGCAACATGTCCCATCAGATGTTGTTTATATCTGGACACCACTTGGTGATGGCAAGCTCACAGGGCTCCCTATTGTGTTTGAGAAGGCGATGATTGTGTTGGAGTTCTTGTTCATGCCCAGGATGTCCACATTGGTTTGCTCCAGCTCGGTTTTCCTGAAGATGTTTTTCATGGTGGACTGGAAGTTGTTGGTGACAAAGCAATAGACAATGGGGTCCATGCAGCTGTTGAGGCTACTCAGAGTCACTGTCACGTGGTAGACGAGGAGGCTGACATTATGGGGCATGTCTGGGTTGATGGAGATTGCGACCTGTCGCACATGGAAAGGAGTGAAGCAGATCATGAAGATGATGAGGACAGTGATCAGGAGCTGCACAGCCCTCATTCTCCTTTCCCGACTCTGGTGCATGAGGCTGGGCTTGGACAGGGCACACATAATCCTCGTGGTGAAGAAGATGATTATGATGAGAGGGAAGAAGTACTCACAGACCATCAGGACCAGAATCTTGGAGAGGCAGCACTCTGCAAACTGTATTGCCATGGTCAGGATGGAGAAGGTCACCACAGTGGCAAAGATCCAAATGAAGACGCAGATTCCCTTGGCACAGGTGGGGTTCCTCCATTTCCGTGAGGCCTCCACCTGTACGATTGCCAGGTAGCGGTCAACGCAGATGCACGTCAAGAAGAGGATACTGCAGTACATGTTGACAAAGTAGCCAAAGATATGAATCAAGGAACAGTGCTGGCAGTCCCCTGCACTGTAGAACATGATGATCCGGACAGGCAAGGAAAAACCTACCAAGAGATCAGTAACAATCAAGTTTATGGTGTAAATAACAGAGGTGGTTTTTGTCTTGGTACGGAAACAGAAGACATACAGTGCCAAGCTGTTCAGCACAACACCCACGAGGAAAATGATGGCGTTGACTACCATCAGGACAATCCACAGGTTGTAAAATTCTGTGGACAGTTCTGCATCTTGGTGGATGAACTTGGAGAACAAGAAGGTGCTGGAGTTGGGTTGCTCAGTGGAGTTGATGGAGTCAAGGGCTGGCAGTTCTGTGGAGGAGGTCGCCATAGCCACTGACTGCCAGTGATCTGGAAGAAAAGAGAGTCAGAATTCCTTAGGGCCCAAAATCTTGTCACCTAAGAACATTTTCGCCAACACATTTGTACACCCTGAGGAGCAGATCCCCATCCACCAATAAGGGATTACCAGTAATTGCAAGGAAAATATCTGGTTTATAATTACTGTCTTCCAGCGGTGCCAGATGCATGTTTTGAAAAAGACACAATGATCCTCACTTCAAGTTTCTCTTCCTCTTTCCTGTGCAGAAGTGTTTTTAAGGCCAGAAGGCCTGTGCACAACCACAGCCCTAGCATCTGTCCCCTAAAATATCATATCCTTTCCCTGGGCAGGCAATCCCATTAATGAGTTACCTGCAGCAGCGTTTGGAAGAACTGTAAGACTTTCCTGAATCAAAGGATGACTGAATTTTCCAGGAAGGCAGAAGCAGATTGTGTGGCATCTTCTTGAGATCTGCACTCACAGCAACAGCAGCCGGGAGACTTCAAGCTAAGGGCGTCAGCCACTATTCCTGCCAGGGTCTGACAGTTTAATTTGCAAATCATTCCTGACTTATACACTATTTAAAACTGATTTGTATATTAAAAAGATTAAAAAAAAAGAGAGTCCCAATATATACAGAGACTTGGCTGGTTTCAATAAAAATAAATGGTTGCGAAATATCTGGAATATCTCGAAGTGGCTGGGCAGGGCTTTGAGGTTAAAAAAACCAGCTTGAATCAGCAGAGAATGATGCTGAAAGGCTGGATTTATGAGGGTTTGAAAGCCCTGCTACCAGTGAGCCAAATGTGCAAGGACTAGGAAACAAGGAGCAGCAAGCGCAGCTCCCAACGTTCACAGAGCTGCAGGGTGCCTGGTTGTGTGCTGCAGTGTGCAAGGCTTTAATTGCTGGGGGAGTCTGGCTGTCCAGCTCCCCCAGGCACACCCCATCCTCTGGCAGCTGGCTTTTTTCCTGCACTAATCATTTTTGCTGCTTATGGGGATCAAGAGGATGGACTGAAGGTGTCCCATTGCCTGTGAGACACTTCAAGCCATTGGTGGCTGTGGACAAAGCAGGAAGAAAGCTATCTAGGACAAGAGCAGATCCTCAGGCGAGTTCCTGCTGGTCAAAGGCAAATGCTTTGTAGGCAACCATTCTAACTGGGTCCAGAGAATATCAGGGCAACTCTGAGCCTGTCTGCTGAGTGCCAAAGTCTTTTCCTGCCTGGCCACCAGAAGTTTGTTTCTTGGGCTAATGAGCAACAGACCTCTACTAACTGTAACTCTCCAGCTCTCAGAGTCCTCCACACCTCCTGACAAAAGCAGGAGGCTTGCACTCTGGGATAAAGAGCTGGAGAACTGAGATTCAGGAGAAGAGATTCCCAAGTCTGTCTGCATTTCCTGGATACAGCAAATATGTCTCACCAGTGACTGATCAATAGTCAACATTCAAAATCAAGAGTCCTTGTGGGATGCCACAGCCTGGTTGTGGTTATTCTGTAGGGTTCATTCAAGTCAGGTGAATGTGAAGCAGAACATTTGTTGAGCAAAAGCAGAAGTTAGGATTGAGAATTTAGAAGACCGGGTGTGAAGTTTTCCTGTGGAAAATCTTGGAGAAATGACTTTGCCATCATGATGAAGCTTGGATCTCTTGGCCTAGAGTCTAGGGATTGCTCTGGTTTCTTCTTGGCTCTCACTTAGTCTGTGGAAGTGGTGTGAAGGACAAAGCTGGTTTTCAATATCCTTGAACTTAGAAGGCTATTTCTAATGAAATGGCAATTTGTTGTTTAGGTAGCCACTCAAGTCCAAGGAGTTGAATTGTCCATTGGAATGGCTGGTGCTCAAACATAAAGCCCTCCTGAGATGAAACCCCATGCCAGAGTAACTGCAGCACTGAAATCCTGAAGCTTGGGTTCAGGCCACCTGCAATGTCCCAAAGAACTACTGGGCAAATAGGAACAATGCTAATTTCTGTCCACTTTTGCCACTGGGCCTCCTCCAGCAGCAACCAGATGTTGAAACATCTTGTGTTTCAGGAATGACCGGATTGCCTCACTGTGCACTGAGCTCCAGTGGCAGCCAAAGCAACACACATGTTCACAGCCTTTTGTCTGGGTCTGACTGAGCCTGCAGACTCCTGGGGGACAGTCTGGTCTCTTTGCACTTTGTGCCAACAACACTGTCAGTGAAAAACAGGAAAAGCTGACCCCAAGACTGGCTGAAGGTAATGGAGTTGCAAAGTCTGGCACCTGAGAAAGATGCATGGGGAGGATGCAGAACCCTGGTCCGTTTTCTAATGATTTCCTAAAATTCTCGCCATCTGATGTTCTCTGGTTGTTTGTTTCACTCTTCAATTACAAAAACAAACTAAAATGAGCAGATGCCTGGATCTGCTCCCAGCTCTCTCTTTGCAGATGCTATCAAGAGGAGTGCTGTGAAAGCCAAGGAGTAAAGACTTTGTTGCCCGTTGAGTGCAGTGTGAGGTTGTGCATCTGTGTTCAGACAGGTAGTTGAGCAAGGGGTGAAGACAAAGTCACCCACCCCACCCCTTAGCATGCACTAGACTGTTTTGAATTGCATATGCATTTGCCTTCTCATTGTAATTCTGTGGCACTGGCTATTTGCTCTGATTTTTTATCTTGTTAGTAGCTTGCCTTCTCTGGGAGATTTTTCTTCAGTCTCAGATCCTTTATCACAAACACCTGATATTCATCTTATTTTGCCCTTCCTGCCTCAGTGAAGTCAGCAAAACGAGATGCATTAAAATGTTCCTCATCCCCACAATGCCGTTGGGGGATGTAGGGCACTAATGGAAAGGGATCCACTTTGAGTACTGTCCATGCACACAAATTAAAATCACCAGCATGTAGAGTGTCCCGGCTTAGATAGTCACCTCTTCCATCGAGCCACAGGTGCAGTGAAATAAACTTCAGATATTGCAAACTGTTATAAACCAACAGGTAACATTTCTTTGCCAAATTCATTATGCAGAGGAGGAGCTGCATGAGAGCTTGTGTCTTTTCCCAGTCCATCGCTGCCCTATCTGAACTCAAAATCCAAACAACTACATGAAAGAAGTCCCAGAAAATTTAATTAATCCTGAAGATTTCCTCCCTGACAGGCTGTGGAAAAGCTGCCTCTTCGGCTGTGGTGGGAAAAATCTTTCTCTAATCAAATAGTTACTGATGGATGTTTGGGTGAATGGCCTCTTCCTTTCATTGTGGGACTGCCCTCATCTCGTGGCTCACAAGCAGAAAGGATGGAGAGCTGGACTAGCAAAGCAGCAGAATTCCTCTGAGTGCTTTTAACGAGATGGAGCTGGACCAAACCCCTGGTTAACAACTAAGGATTTTTCCACTGTGAGACTCCAAGCCCTTGAGAAAGGTACATCGCCCCATTTTGCAGCAGGCTGAACCAGGCACAGAAAGGCAGCCTGACCTTGTGTCTGAGCAAAAGCAAATATTTCCAAAGGTTTTCAATGCTCCCCTAACCAAATTTCTCTCTGCCATCAGAAATACTCATGCAGGTGTTAAAGTGGGTCAGCTCAGCTACCCATCACTATGGAGTGGTAGCACATGGCAGTCAGTGAGGAGGTGAACACATGAGAAGCTTTGCAGCCTCTGCAAACCCTTCCTCTGCTGTGTTGTGCACTGTTTATTACTTTCAGCTATGGCATGAGCTCATGCAGTGCTGCCAGAACCACCTTTACTTTCAGAGTAAAGAGTCTTTGGGCTAACTCCCTTCCTATAATCCTTAAAGATCTTGGAGCTCAGCCTTCTTTGTGCCTAACTCAGCTCTCAGTCCCCCAGATTTTCAAGCAATCCCTGTTTTTTTGGGGCTGGCAGTCTGCAAAGCTCAAGACGGGTAAACATGCATCCTTCTGGGTGCTGTCTGACCGTGCCAGTTGGCCTATGCTGTTATATTATACCTCTCAGGCTGGATTTTGTCTGTCTGTCTGGGAGACTTTTCCTTAAAAGTACAGCAGGCATCTGGGGTAGAAATGGGATAAGGGGAGGGACAGAGACTGGAGGTTGACCTGGTTTCCCTTGTTCTGATAAAGGTCCCTGCTCAGCCCTGGGAGAGGGGACCCTACCCTGAAATACTTTCTCAGTGTTGCGTGACACAACCTATTCCATCGTTCTTGGGCCAAATAGGAAACAGATGGTCACTGTGCTGAAATCAGGTCCTGGAGCCTCTTCCCTTGCTCACTCACTGCTTGGCATCCTCCTTGTTCATCTAGCATGGGCAGCTCGGTGCTATGTCTGCCCCAGGGGGAGATCCCTGACCATCCCATATTCCATTCCACCCAGCTCTTTGCGTGGTGTCAACCTTAAGCCTCACCCTCCACTTGCTGAAGTTAGTGGGGTTCACTTCCTCGGCCCAGGGGACTTTTGCATCTGGCTCAGTGATTTAAGTAATGGGACACAAAAGAAAAGGCAGGTCAGGCAACTCAGCTCGGTCCTAACAGTGCGCCAAGAGGGTTATTTATTGGTGTGTGCAGGTTGGATCTCTGTGTGCAGACCCAGAGAACACCAGAGCCGCACACTGGGATCGGAAAGTTGAAAAGGACATTAACAAGCATGAGTGTTATTTAGTATAAACAGCTTCAGCTTTTTTTGTCTCCCCGGCCTGAATCAGAACATCTGATGTAGCAACCTGGCTCCTCTATCATCCCCCCTGTGCCCCTCACCCTGTCTTGCCTGCTGGTGTTACTCTGCTGCCTGCGGTGGCAGCAACATGTGTTTAGCTTTGCAGCCTTCTCGTGTTTAAAGTTCCCTGGGTGATTTATCATCATATTTATAAAGGAAGGGTTAAACTTACTCTCTTTCAGTTTAAATTGTATGATTCTCCTTCTGGCAAGCTCTCACTCAACTATGGCTCAAACTGGCCAAATATGGTGTTTTTGTGCATGTCGACCTTGCCCTATACGTGGTAGAGCTTGTTCTGTGTGCCTGGGGAGGGTGGGTTTGCTGACAGTGGGAACAGACAGAGAAAGGGAATGAATCCAGCTGCTGAAAGGGAAAAGCTGGTGCCCATCTAGCCCTCAGGCTCTGAGAGGGGAGCTAATGTCTGGGGGAGAGAGCTCCTACCCTGAAACAGAAACGGGGCTCTTCTCAGGGCAGGTACAATCCCATGTTTGCAGGCATCATATATCTGCTGTCACTTGATTCCTGGGCATTGATCTCTTCTAAAAGCCTCCAGGTCTGAGGGTGGACAGACTGGGTGTGTGAAACAGCCAATTGCTGGGGAACTGTAGTTGGAAATAGCTCAGCCTAGTTCAGAGCTGGATTCTTCCTTCTCCTCCATTGCCATGGACATAAAAAGTACTTTGGAGACACAAAACACATAGTTCTGTGAGTGTCAGATTAAATGACACCTGCTTTCTTACAGCCTCATGTCTCGCAGGGGCTCGCAGGGCTTGGGGAATGCTCTGCCCTGCTTCAGATGCTTATTATAACTTTTTCCCATGTGGACACTTGGCTGCCTTAATGAGCACTCACATTCCAGCTCGGACACTTGTTTGACTTTCTCCTTTCTTTGCTGCCTAATTTCCTGAGAATTGAGGTGATCTTTCCCTTCTGCCAAATTTTGGTTGAAATTAGCCAACAGATAGAAAAACATTAGGAGGATGGAGGAAATCAGAGCTGACAACCACACAAACAGGCACTGAGAGTGATCCTTGTTTCCTCTGACATGAACCTGCAGGGCATTTGCTAGCACTCTCCACCACACATCCTTTCATTTAGGCTATATTGCCTGCAAATTCACAATTGCTTTGGCATTGGAACACAGCAAACCGGGCTGGGTGGTTTATCTGAAAAGAGAGAGCATTGCCTGATTCTCACTGTTTTCCTGAAGAGAAATAACTTCAGATTTACACCCAATCGTGGCACAACCAGCTTGACTGGGGACAGATAGTATCTGATTGCTGGGCATGCTATTAGCATACAGAGCATCATGATCAGCAACTCCTACTTTGTCCGGGGCTTTGAATGGTCGTGCTGAATTACAGCTTTTGTCTGGAAAGAGAAAGGTGTGACTTTCCTTTGAAAAGAGGGAATAACTCCCTCACACCCTCTTTTGTATCTCTGATGTTGGCCATGAGAATCAGATTTCCCATTCAGCCAGAGGGAAAACTCGTATGTCCAATCCCAGACATAGCCAGAGCTTGTCCTTCGAGTCATGTAATCAGTCATAGATGAAGGATGTGTGGAGGTTCATGCTATGCTGGTTGTTGGGCTGGCGTTGCATATGAGCTGTTGAGCTGTTTGACTTCTGCCTGAGATACCCACTTAACCTACCTGTGGTCCTTCATCTCCAAGGCCCTGCTGTGGATGTGTGATGGATACTGCTGTGAGCTGTGACCTGAGCTCCACCCACTACGCTGTGTTCAATGTTGTGTGAGCACATGGAATTGACCCCGGGCTCTTCAACATGCCCAAGGCCAAAATCAGGTCCTCTGAGAGCAAGGCACCCAGATTCCTGTCTCAGTTTGGGACAAGCCTGTGGGTGCCCAAGCAATGATTTAGTCCAACAGGTCACCTTAGGCCATGAGGGATCACTGCCAGTTAGAAGAGGGAGAGCAACTCTCCAAACTGCATTCCTGTTCTTCATGGAGCAAAGTGACCTAGATGGAACAGATGCCACTTGGCTTGGCCCAGATACCAACTCTCTGCATCCAGACTTGAACCTGTTGCTTAAAACCAGGTGACGGATCCCCAGTCCTGGATGCCCCAGAGACAATCTGTTTAAAACTTGGAAAGACCTACATGGTTCTCCCTCAGTCCTGTCCTGAGCACGCATGAAAAACAGGAAATGAAACTCCCAAAGATACCCAGAGCAGGAAATTCACATGCTGGCAGATGAGCTTGTATCTCCTCTGTGGCTGTCTGTGGCAGCAATGCCTCAGCCTTTGGAAGAAGGAGCTCAGATGTTCATACAGAAGCAAACCAAGAAGTGGGATTGTACATGCGTTGCTCTCCAGACCTGCAAACATCCACCCAGCACCCAGAGGTCCCTCAGCACATCTCTGATGAGGCTTGCTAGTACTGGTCACCTATAATAAAGGTGCTAAAGAAAAGGGGTTTGCCTCTTCTTCCTTGTTTATACCCCACTGTGTCAAAAAGTCCCTCCTGAAATATTTAAGTGTCTACAATGCCTTATCAATGCCATTGTATTTTTCATGTGCCTCTTTTCTTTGTTACCAGATCTTGGCCTTGGAGTGACAGAAATACTAAATGTCTTGGTGAAAGCTCTGTAAATCACCCTGTCAGCATTTAAAAGACCAATATCTCATACCCTGTCAGGGCTCATACCAAGTGCCATCTGTCACAAGGGAGCATGGAGTGACATCTCTGCAGCAAGTGCTGTGTGTTCCCAGCTCTGATACTTTTAGAGAAGTCAGAGCTTGACTTCCTGCCTGTATCTCTCTCTGTCCCTTGTGGGACCAGTATATGTGAGGGGAAACCACATATTTTTTGGGGAATTCTTTTCCAAGAAGACTAACATTTTCTAAAAGTCTAGATCTGGAACAAAACATGTGGATCCAGGGATGGATTTCAGGCTGTCTTCTTGGGAGGTTGTAACAGTACAAGAGAAATGCGTTTGATTTCATTGGGATTACAGTAATCCATCTAGAATTTCAAGGGTGCCTGGGACAAAGTGCTAGAAATGTCAGTTTGGAATAACAGCTATCGTGGCTGTGTACAAGGAGAACCCTGCAGTGAAAATTACCATATAGGAACATTCAGGAACATCACAGGCAAGTGCAAAAACATTGTGAGAGATTAAAGTGAGCAACATCTGGCCCTTGCATGGCTGTTTGCTTTAGAGAAAGAAATTTTTAATTGCAAAGTTTGCAGTCTTTGAGCACTTTCCACCCTTTCTGCCTTCAGCTGCCTGTTTGCTCTGTCCCTTGGCAAGAAGCTGAAAAGGACAGTGAGGGAAGAGCAGTAGCTGGTTTGCTGCTGAAGAATACCTGGGGTCCTGCATGGCCTGGGAATGCAGGGCTGAGGAAACAACACTCACACTGCAGGGAGCACAGGGAATTGAGGTGACACCAGTGCAGACAGGGATGAAGGGGTGATGTGCACTGTTGGTATCAGACCAAACCACCAAAGACCCAGCTCTGCCTCCCTGCACTCTCTTCAAGCTGTGCTGCTGTCTTGGCTGCAGGGAGAAACTGAGGCACGGAGCCATGTGGGAATTCAGTGAGATAGGAGACCCAGTCAGGGAGCAGACAGTTTTTAAGGTGTCCCAGGATGGACAACCAGGTCTTAACCCTTTGTGAGTCTGATTTCTGTGGTTTTCTCAGCTAGGCACATGTGACACTGTGCTCTGCAAAACCCACAGTACCTTCATGGTTTTGCAAACTTGGATTAACCAGGTTAACCTGGGAAATGTCTGCACTGTTGGTGTGTTGCTATGAAAGCAGGGAGCTTTTCTGAAGGGGTCAGGTTATTAAGGACCTTGGAAAGGATCTGCTTCTCTTTCAACTGACTCAACAAGTGGATTCAGAGAAGGAAAACAGCACCTTTCCCAGAGCTGAGCTTGCACCCTGCTTCTTGGTCAAACAGATAAAACATCCCCACTCACAGCTGACCCTGTTCCAGGCAGTACACCACCTCTTCTCCTGGCTTCCAAAACCTTCTGAATGCATTTTGCCAAAATTTAATTATGCCAGGGAGCACACAGTTACAATCAAGACATCACACCCCTCTTCACAAGAGCTGTCACAGTCCTTTTCAACAAGGGAAAGCCAGTAACTTTTCACACTTCTCATCACTCCTCATCTTTCTGAAAAACAATGAAATATCACCGCCCCCAAACCCAAGAGCAGAGAAGCTCAGAGGGGGAGAAGCCCCCTGCAGCCCCTTACAGCTGCTGGCACAGGTCCTGATGAACTGGCACACCTGCTGCAGGGGCA
Source organism: Scytalopus superciliaris (assembly GCA_013400415.1). NCBI lineage: Eukaryota > Metazoa > Chordata > Aves > Passeriformes > Rhinocryptidae > Scytalopus > Scytalopus superciliaris. Next base: position 295,395 of record VXBX01006278.1, on the reverse strand, counting down.
GAGCCAGAGACTTCCCGAGCTGCTCATCCACATGCTCAGCACAGGACCCTTCCCTCTGCCACCCCTGCCAGGGTTTCCTGCTGCAATAGCCACACTTTCCACTGCAGAGCTGGAGTCCAGTCTCCAGCAAATCCCTCCTGGCCCCTCACTGCCTCTTCTCCAACCCCGTACCCCCCGTTACTCTCTGACCAATATCCCAAGGCATTCACTGCAATGCACCCTGCAGTGTATTCCTCCACGACCGACTGACTTACCTCTGGCCCGATCTCCCTTCTATGTTAGAGGAGCTGCTGGGAAGAAAATCTCCTTGTGGACCTGAATGCTATCACCCCAGGAAAGAGACATCTGTTTCTACAAGCAGAACAACTGGAGTGACTACAGAATATGAAGAAATGCCTAATCTCTCTCTTGCGTTCTCTCTCTCTCTCCCCCCCTCTCTTCTAAATATAGCCTTGCAACTAATGGGAAAAAATACACACTACCAAAAAAAAAATATTTCCACTTGTCTTTAGTGTTCAGAATTTCTCCCCAAACATCTGGCTTCTTGCCCTAAATCTCTCTGAAATTTATGAAGTGCTGTAAATGCCAAAGAGGGCTCCAGCCTTACTCACGGTGCTAATGCCTGGACATCTCTAGTAAACTAAAACTGATGTTGCTGCCCCCAGGTCAATTTTCCTGTGTCTCTGTGGGAACAAAATATCTTTGCTGGGAACTTATCAGCTCAAGGCCACCACATTGCCACTGCGTGTGACATGAGGAAAATACCCCTTTTCATCTTCCTGCTGTGAGCTGGGATTAGACAGAGACACCCCTGGCAGTTGCAAGAAGGTGCTGAACCAAATGCCACAAAGCCCGTGACATGCTTTGAACCAACCCAGCTGTCCAGGCCCCAAGAAAAACTCTGGCACAGAGAATCAAAGGGTGGCCCTGCACACTTTGGTGGTGCTGGCTGCAGTCACTTTGGGAGAGGGGATAATCAGGTCTGTCCAGGGACTGGGCTGAAATGGCTGAGTATGGGTGGCCATAGAGAGTCTGAGGCTCTCCCAGTGTGTTCCAGCATCCTCACTCAGCCCTTCTCAATGGTGGTAGAGTCACTGTGGGTACCATGTCCCTCTCAGATGGGGATTTAAGTATCCCTTCACCCTTGACTGCCTGAGAAAAGATTGAGACTGGACAAAGCATAATGAATTATCCAATTATTGAGATGGGTTCAAGTGATACAGCCAAAGCAGCTTTCAGTATATCTCTGCTGGTTGATGCTCTAAGGACTCAAGTCTCCCAAATTCCCCAAAGTCTCACCGCAAGACCCACTTCCTCGTCTAAACTGGATACCAGAAAAGCCATCTTTTGTGGGGCTTATATGAATGTTCTTCCCAGGAGGGTTTCAGTAGCTTTAGAGGTCCCTTCTGGGGAAAAAAGGCAGAAAAAAAAAGTGAGAAGTTTCATCAAATTGAGTTGTTTAGAAAGACAGAGAGGATGGATGCTGGATTTTAGTATCAGCCCTGGCGTGCGCTTTTCCATCCCCCTTTAGATAAAGACAGCACTGGTGCCAATGCAATAAACATGCAGGATATGGCCCGTCACAACACGACAGGATCAACTGAGAGGCATTGAATTCCAGGTCAAGAGGCCAAATCCATAAATAGAGGAGAGGTAAACTCCACACATGAATGTCTCACTGGAGCACAAACAGTAGCTATGGTTATTAGAGAAGGTTGACCTCATTTTCTGGAATTAGTTTTTCAGTCTTGGATCTTTCCCAGGAAGATGGAGCTGGTCTTTTCAGTCTGGTTATTTTATTGATTTTTCTATTTTGAGTTTCCTCACATTGAGGGGCAGAATTTTCCCCCAGTTTCAGGAGAATCCTTCTGTACTTTGTAAGCCCTTTGATCCAGGCATCCAGCCTTCCACAACTGACCTCCAGCTCAGGCACGTGCCTGTGCTCTCCTCTGCTTTTCACTTCCTTATGCCTTGGGAAGCAAGTGTGGTTGAAAAGTCTCCATGAGCCCTGTCTGGGTGATCAGCTTGCCTTCACTTCCTTCCATCCTGAGAATTCAACAAGCAGAAGAACAACAGAGAAGATATCAACCTATGGTTCAGCGTTGGGCAGGCTGGGAGAACTTGGACCCTGTCGAGGTACTGGGATAGCCAGAAGAAGCTGTGGCTGCCCCATCCCTGGAAGTGTTCAAGGCCAGTTTGGATGGGGCTTGGAACAACCTGGTATAGTGGAAGGTGTCTCTGCCCATGGTGGTGGGTTGGAACAAGATGGTCTTTAATGTCTCTTCCAACCCAAACCATTCCAGGATTCTATGACTCAATGATTGTTAATGCCTATGGTGGCAAATGCTTAAGTTTCCCCCAGCCTCAACAATATTTTTGTATTTAGGGAATGTGTCTCTGTATTTACAAATGTGGGTCTGTAAGAAAGAGGAGACTTTTCTCCAAGATGAGCTATTGGTACCTGTTCACCTGCTCTGGGACTGCCTTGCCCTTCCTCTGTGAGAACTGGCTTGGTTTTGTACTTCCACATGATACATGTAAGCTGTGTTCCCATCCCTGTGCATGGGATAATCAGTGCCCTGCACTCCCCCACTATCCCAGCCTCTCCCTCCTTGCTGGATTTAGAGCTAGAGTCTGAGTGGCAACAGCTGCAAAGTTTCAAGTTGTGCCTGAGATAGTGCAGAACAAGCCATATTGGGAAGCAGATGCTGCTGTTAAGGTGGAGAAGGCACATCCGGGCTCAGGGCCACACTTTGTCCCAGACCCGGTTCCCACACTCGGTTTCAGCAGGAGTTGCAACCATAGCAGATAAATGAAGAGCTTCTATCGTATCTTGATTTTCAGACATTTATCACCCTCCCACAGGGAGGGGGAAAGGCTGGAAGAAAAGTAAAGTTCTAGTAAGTGGAAAATTTTCAAGCTTGTTCATTGAATATATACAACAGTATTAAATACTGGAGTAAGATTGTAGGTGGAAGAAGGTGTTGGCTCAGTCAAAATCAGCATGTAGGAGAAGGATTAACAGTTACAGCAGGGAGGGATCCTACTAACCCCATAGTAATTCCTAGGAATCCTTATCCTTACCATGTAAAACAGGGCTGTGGTTAAGTCTTCTGTGGTATAGAGCAGCAAAGCAGGAGACCAGACAGCTCCTGAAGGAGGTGGAGAGAAAGCTGAATACCACCCTGGGGAGATATCTCCCCTGTTTTTGTCAGGAGAAGGGGATACTCTTCAGTCCTGTTCAAAAAGGGGAACTGAGTGTCCTTTCACTCCCTGCTGCAGGAGAAGAGATTGAGAGTGGGTGCAGCACAGTGAACTGTAACAGAGCTGAGATGGGCTCAGGGCACATGGCCAGATCAGCTGTCAAGATATCTCTGTTGACCAAGTCTGTAATGACCCAAACCAGAATCCCGTGTCTGAACATGCCTAGGTTTATTTAGGAAGCTGAACTTCATCTTTGTTGTGCTGAACAGATCCTCACAAATGAATTATTTTCTCCAGCAGTGAAGAATTCCTACCCAAGAAGGTCTTGGACACAAGCATAACAGAATCAGAGCTCAGAAAGTTGAGGAGCCTTTACCCATAGTCATGACTGTGGAGGACACCAGAGAGTGATCCTTGCTGTGTGGAGGACATGGAAGAGTGAGACCTTTACTGAGCTGTCCAGAAAACCTCTTTTTATCAGCTATTTCAGAGAAAGTGAGCTCACATGACCACAAGCCAACTCCATTGAACACTGTCCTATTTTCCCTCCAACACATATATTCCTAAGGTATTTTATCACTGTTTTGCTCCTGCACCAGGAAGCAGGAGAGCCAGAAGGAGAAATGGAAGGGATTTGTCACAACAAACACACACAAACACCAGCCTGTCCTCAGAAAACTGCTTGCAGGGGAGGTTGCCCAGCTGGTGTAGCTGCAGGTTTGCTGGAGAGGTAATTACATGGGTGCTGCTCTCTGCCAGGTGAGTACCCCTTTGCCATGGCAGGTAAAGTTAAGGGCACAGAGTAGCCTACATCCATTTTACTCTGCCCAACAACGCTTCTTTCTGGTAAATTTGGCTCTGAAGATTGCCAGGCCTCAAAAAGTGTTGGAAAACTCTCATGTGTGTCTCTATGATATGCACTGCCAATGAGCCCTAAAATCTTAATTCTCCACAGTCTCCAGGGCTATTGTGGGATGCTGTGCATCAGTTTCAGAACTGACCTACAGAACTGTGTAGGCTCTTACAGATGAGCCAAGGGGGGAGAAGTTGCTGTGCTTGGTGGAAGCAATAACATGGCAAATGGGTGGATCCTGAAAGCAGATCCATTTTTTTCTTGTTACTTTTGGTAGAATCAATGGGAAATCCAGTTGAAAAAAACTTAAAGATCAGGGCTGACATCTGTATCAGGATGTATCCAGCCTGGCTTTTAGCTTGTGGCTCTTGCTCATTTGGAGCCAAGCAGAGAAACATGTGGCTTCAGCTGCTGGGCTATTCAGAGGTGATTCTTTGCTGTTTTCATGGTGATCCAGGTTTGCCATGCTGGGACATCTGGGAGAGCCTGGGACCCCTTTGGGATCTGAACCCTGAGACATTCATGGGGGTTATGCCTAAGGTGGTAACTGGAGGGACTGGAGGAAAAGGTCAGAGTCCCCTGTGCTGATTCTTAGACAGGTTCTGTTTCTTCCCTAGGAGACAGCCTTTGTCCCTCTCCTGCAAAGCTGGGATAGAAACACCAAAGAGGCAAAGAAACATGAGCTACTCCTTCCTGGAGAAGGAAGGCTTGGACTGGTTCCCCAGTCATGTTCAACAGCCCCAGGGCCTTTTACCTGACTGTCAGCATGGCCAACAGAGGCTATGGAGAGCCACAAAAAACAGTCCAGCTGCCTCTGTGATGGCATCTCAGCAGGGTCCAGAGGCAGCTGCACCTGCCTGACATCAGCAGCTCAGCAGGCAGTGGTTGGTGTCCTGTGCCAGCTGGTCAGGATCACAGGCACTTCCCAGCACCCACTGCACTCTCGCTCCCTGTCCTCAGAGGCCACCACCACCATGTGTCCCTGACTCTGAACAGGCTCCCACTGTGCAAGGAGGGACATCGGACAGTCCCCATGTGGGGTCTCAGCTGATGGGATCCAGCAGCAGTTTATCTGATGAGGGACAGGAATGACAAGTGTTGCCCAAATGACAGTTGTGGCTCCTCTTGGCTGAGGCAGGCAAGGGGGAGGAAGTGTGTAGGAGCCAGTTTCCTGCCTGCCCACTGCATATTTGGGAATTGGTTTTGCTGACCATTGCCTCCCCCTCCATTTTTCTCCCCAGGCTGTGACATTTTTGCTGACAGACTTGCTGAACTGAAAAAAACCCAAACACATGCAGGGCACAGAGCAAGCTGCTCCTCTGGGCAACCCTGAGGTGTCTCCCAAACGACTTGTTTGGAGTAACATTGGTCCTTCCTTTCACCAGTTCTTGCATGACAAGGAGTATGAAGTTGGATGGACCCTGTCCTGGTATAAATGTACCCTGTGGGGGTGAACCAGGATCACTTTCTCCTCCCCAGTTTGGCCAGTTCACCATAGGTCGCACAACAGTGAGGTTTCTGACAAGGTTCCTCAGTCAAGGCATGAGCAAAAAGTGAGCCACTGAGACCCTTTGGCCACCCAACAAAGCACGTCATGTTTCAGCTGCCCCTACATCCAACCGACATTGGGATCCCTTTTAGGGTCTCGCTCTGACCTTTCTGGCCTCCCAACCCAGGTCTGGCCAGCAGCCACCTCTTGTTCTTTTCTTGATATTTTTTTTCAAAGTTTCAGAAACTAATTGCCAAGAACTCAATGTCCAGTGTCACAACCTCACTGCAGAGCTCTCCCCATTCCCAGCAAAGTATTTCCTGTTGGTTTTGTTTGTCACTGGGCTCACAGGGACACTGGTGCTGCACGAGCTTTGGGCTTTGGCATCGCTTGGGCACCATGCCCTGGGAGGTCAGAGGTCACTGGAAAGGTTCTTAACCAGCTCTAGTTTGAGGGCTGCAAAGCTGGGATCTGCAGGATGGTTGGTCCTGGGTGGTTGAGAGAGCCCTCAGGGAGCTCTCAGCACTCTGCTCCTGCATTTGGGGAGGTGGGAAGCACAATGTGAGAGGGTTGAGCTGGAAAACCTTGAGCTCAAGGTGTGCTGTGCCCTGCGAGGATGGGGGGGACAGAGGGACATTTGTAAACCCATGGTAAGGAAGCAGTGGGGTCTTAGACAACCAGTCTGGTGTCACCACCTGCTCTGAATTAGCAGTGACCACAAGCTTGGAATGGGGCAGAGGGATGCTCACAGGGCCATCTGTTCAATTTCTGGGGTCCTTTGCTGTGTGAGTAACCAAGCCAAGGAGGAAGGACACCTGCAACTCAGTAAATCTGGTGTTTGGACCCACAGTCCTAAAAAAAGGCTTTAGTGAGAGACATCCTCTCTCTGGTCTCTCTCCACAAATATGCTAATCCTGCTCTCCCGTCCCCTTTGTTTGCCTGGTTTGGACAGATTTTGAAGGGCTCAGGGCAGGGCTGTCTTTTGTTAGACATGCACAGAGCTCAGCAATGCTCTGATCTGGAACAGGGCAGCATAAATCTGATGGATTATCGTAGGAAATGCCACAGTGATGAAAAACCCTATAGGAACAGGAAGAAAAGAAAGGGCCCCATGGGGGGAGAAAAAAAACCCCAACAACCAACCTGCTGCCTAGTTACAAGTGATTCCTGAAATTGCTGCCTCTGGAAGAGGCTGGTACATTTGCTGGTTTTTTTTTTTCTCTGTAATTTTGGAGGGGGTGTTTTCCTTTGTGTTTTCAGCTGTTTGGAATTACATACCCTATCCTGCTCCCTCAGTGAGTTCTGTGTGAGAGGCCTCACAGGGGACAAAACTCCCACTTTCTGGGCAGGTGCCTGAGTTTCCCTATGGCTGAAATGATCCCTCTAAGCAGAATGTTTGGAAGTGCCCTGGGAAGATTTCAGGAAGGGAAGGAGGGGATCATATGTGTGATTCAAAGCGGTTTCTTACTGGAAATTGCAATGCCAGAATAATCAGAATTCTCTTGAAAACAGATGGGCGGGCAGCAGAATCCAGCAAGGCACTGTTTGTGGTGGTTGGTTTTGTTTTTGTCTCCTCCATGGAGCAGAGGGAACCTGCTGAGACCTGAGTCAGGTGAAAACATGATGGTTCAGAAATCCTGGGGGATGTTTTCTCTGCCTGGGATGAGGTTATAGACAGAATCAGATTGCCACTGATGGTGATCAAGAAAGTCTTGAACTCGTTCAGGTGTGGGCAGCGGATGAAGGGAAGACTGAAGCCCAACTCCATTTTGTGTTCAAGATCTCAAAGCAATTTTTTTACCAGGAGCAAAAGCTCAGCCTGCCATTGCTGAGTGGTTCCTTTCCATAACTTCACCTTGTTAACAACAGCTTCGGTCTTTGTTATGTTGGGAGTGCTGCCAGCTGCTATTTGACATGCCCTTCATGTCACCTGGAGGGATTGTTCTCTACAAAAGCACTATTAGATGAAATAAATACTGTTAAATGACTAATGAAAGGAGGATGTGTCTCTGCTTTGGAAAAGGTCCAAACCAAAGCAGTGGGAATGACCTGAGGGCCAGCAAACATGACCCATCAGGGCAGAACAGCAGAACTGGACTTGTTTAATTCAGAAAAGAGACGACCAAAGGCAAACTTGATAAGAGGTGCAGAGCTGTGGCAGCTTCCCTGGGAATGGTGCAAGGTGGGTTTGTTGCAGGGTTTAGTTCATTAATACCAGTCTGCACCAAATGACCAGCCCAGCTTGTGGTGGGCTCAGTGCAGAGGCCTCCTTCCTGTGAGAAGAATCCTATTGCTTGTGTCTCCTGGGGCTGTTAGGTGCAATCAGCATCCCTGCCCTCTGGAATTCAGAGCTACAGCCACAGTAGCAGCCAGGGCAGCCAGGGGCTCCCCCCACAGTGCTAGAGGCACAGGTTAATCCCATGGTTGTAACACAACTTAAGCTGGCACCTCCTTTTGGGCAAATTCTGATGGCTTCTTTAAAGCAAAAATCCAGCCTGGTGTGGTTGCTAAACTGGGCTGTGCTTCTTTGGGTGCCTTTCCATTTTCCAAGAAAAATAAACCACAGGCTCTGTATTTTTAGATATGCCATCTGATCATAGCTAGTCGTATATCAGTCCCAATACTGTGAGTCAAGATGCTGAGCTCCACTGCTGAACTTCCTCGGGCAAGAACTAGTGGCCTGAACCATGCTGGGTGTATTAATAAATTAGCGTCTTTAAAAAAACTCTTGCACTCCCTGAGGTAAGCTGCTCATGAGGAATAATACCTCTGGGATTTATTAATGCCAGTGTTTTAGCAGCTCTGATTCTCTGCATGAACCTGATACTGTTGTGAGTGGGAGATGAACAGTCTTGGTATGAGACAGACCTAATCTGGGCAGGGGCCAGAGGCAGCAGCACGACTCCTCTTCCTTTCCCTCTCCTGCCAGTGACTCTGATTCCTGACGTCTGGCCCTTGCTATTTCAGTCCTGGGCATCCTCCGAGGCCGCTGCAGCTCAGAGGGAGCTTTATGGTGGCCCCTTCAGAAGTGTCTGCTCAACCTGCCTTGCACAACAGAGCACAAATGTGGAGTTACTGAAGTATTTTAAACTTCTGGCCCTCACTGTTTGCTCCAGCCTTCACAAGTCTGTGTCTCAAACCCCACTACAGCTTGGGAGACAGTTTTCTGTGCATTTGATCAAAGCAGCAGGAAGCCTTGAGGCTGGTGTGTGAAAAATGGGCTGCCTTGCTCCTGAAAGTTTATTTGTTGTGCTACTTCATCACTCTAATGACAATCAATTTATCTGCATAATTGGTAGCTGGAGACAGCATACCATGGCTTGGCAGCCTGGATTTTTCTCAGGGATGTATTGCTTGGCGTGTTCAACACAGGCAAAGGGAGCCAGCCTGGCTGCTGGGGAACTGCAGCTCTGTGAGTGCCAAGCAGGTGAAACCCAGCATGACAACCCAGATTTCCCTCTTCATCCTACCAGAAAAAGACATTTGGAATGAGGATGAAATTGCGCCTGGCTAAATGTCCTGCTTAAGGTCCCTTCCAATCCAAGCCGTTCTATGAGTCTATACCTTTCACGTGGGCAGATAGTGGTAGCACAAGGGACAATGCTTTTAAATTAAAAGAGGAGAAGTTTAGATTAGATATGAGGAAGAAATTATTTACTGTGAAGGTGGTGAGGCACTGCCACTGGCTGCCCAGAGAAGTCCCTCTGGGTTCATCACTCTGAGGGTGTTCAGAGCTCTGTGACATTATACCTGCTAATGCCTTTCTGTGGTGAATAAGCTACTCTAACACAGGTTAACCTCACTCAGGAGGCCAAAGCCTACTTGTGATAGCTTCACTATGAGGCAGCTCCCCAAAGTGACCCAAATCCATCTCTCCAGGTGTCCCATAGAGAGGGTGACAACCTCAGTGCACGCAGGGATGGGGAGCTGTCTGCTGGACCACCACACTGGAAACCATACTCTACATTTTTAGCTTTAGGGGCATTTCCCAGAGCCCCATGTTTTTGGCAGGCATTTGTAGAGAAGGTGGCTGGAGCCATGAAGGGGAGGGGACATTTGACAGGAAATCTTTTTGCATCAATGTGGTAGAAATCATCCTTTCTGTTGTGTGATAATGGCTGTGGTGGTGCTTTACAGGCTCTGATAGATGAGATGTACATCTTGTATGGATTATGTGTAGGAGGTAATGAAGAATTCAGTTCCTCTGTGTCTATACACTAATAGCCTATCAATTCTAGTAAATATCATTCTGAGAATGAACAGCAGCATCCCTGGTTAGTGTCATCCTGATGGGTGACATCATTTCTTTGGGTGTCACAGCCAGCTCAGACTAATCCCATTTGACCCCCACAGCTTTACTGATCCCTTTTGCTCTGCCTCTGGCCTTCACTTTTCTGTGAAAATTCATTTTTCACCTCAGCACAACCACTTCTGTCTCTGGACTTTGTCATGCTCGGCTGGACTCTGCTGTGTCTCTCTGGGATTTACTGGATGGAAAGTGTTTCCCTGCTAAGCCATCAATAGGATTTGCTCAGCTATTTGTGATCTACAAAAAGCTACGCAGCTAAAAGCTACAAATGAAAATGAAAGGATGAAAAATGGACGGGAAGTAAAAGAGAGAGAAGAAGGAATGTCACAGTCCTCACAGGATTTACAGATGCAGCAGACATTCCTTAGAAGAGACTGTAGATTTTGCATTAGATGTCACAGAACATTCACTGAAGTGCGTGTTTAGGGAATATGTTGATTCACCTCTGCCTAAACCTGGAAAATGGCATTTATAGAAACCTGCTATAACAGCCCAGGGTGGAAAGCAAAATCATAGGCATTAAGAACACAAGATTGGTTTGGTCAGAAGGGATCATAAAGATCTTCAAGTTCCTACCCCTCTGCCACGGGCAGGGACATATTCCACTAGACCAGGTTGCTCAAAGCCCTACCCAACCTGGACTTGAAATTCAAATAATGGGGCATTTTTTGTCTAACATTTTAAAAAGGGCTCAGGAATTTGGATGTCTCTGTTTTTAGGCATCAGGACTCACATCTCCTTAATGGGTCAGGTTTTCCCTAATGTGCTGATCACCTGCCTGCTAAACATTCGCTCTTTGCATGTCTCCAGCCTGTTAAAATGTGGGCAGCCAAAACCCCACAGACAACCACAGTTGGAGTGCAAGGTTTGGTGTTCCCCTCTGAAAGGGGATGTAGGGCCAGGACAGCCTGTATCCCTGTGAGAACCACGTCATCCCAAGGGCATTATGCACATCACGGGGAGCAGAGCTGTGGTGGTGTTGTACGTGCGCCTGGTGGGATTTATTGCTCTGTTCAGCAGACTCCTCCGTTCCACTTGCTCTGCCTCTGGGAGAACGTGCTGTGACAGATGTTTCATGTACAATTCCTTCCTTGGCCTTTGCCTCCCACTTGAAAAAGGGGGGAAGGAAGACTTGTAGGGTGCTTTGTCACCTTTATGCTCTGCAGAAAGAAATGGCTCCTTGTCTGTGTTTTATCTCAACCCACTAGGGAGATGGTGAAGGAGGCTTGGACAGAGTGAGGCAAAATGCTCAGAACTAGGTAGATTAATAGAGTAGCTGCTCAATTTCATTGCTAAGTTGCCATGTGTCCTTGTAAGAAGGGATGGGGGGAAGATGGGGATTTTCTTTCTAATTGTGGATTGGCAGAGATTTCTTTACCCAAAAGGAGACAGAGAATTTTCTTAGTAAAGAGGTTTCTGTCAAAGGGAGGTTTCTGCTCTCACTTGTGCTGGTAGATGCTACAACAGGTGATGGGTATTTCTGCCTCCTTTTTTTCCATGGCTGCCCAGTTTTTCCCCACTCAGGGAGAGATTTACATGGCGAGCTGAGATGCAGCATTGCATCTAATCTTGGGTGACAGAGGCATTTGCCCGGGTGGTTTTCAATTGGCACTGTCAAGCGCAAGTAACAGGGATTAAACTTGTACGCCCATTCTTTTATTTCTGAATGGGGAAGTTTTGGCTTTGCTGAAGGAGCTGTCGTTTCAGGAAAAGGGCTGGCTTTTTGCTGAAGAAGAGCAATTGGTCCTGGCGTGTGAGAAACGTTAGAAGACAAGGAGCCTCATGATACCAAAACACAGCTGAAGTGAGTCCGAAGAGCCACACTGCCAATTCATCACACTGCCACTGAGTCTGGTTTGTGTAAACACTGGGAGATGCTCTCTACATGATGTACTGTGGCCAGACATGTCTCACTTGGCAGACACTTGCCAATGGAGCTTGTGAGGCCATTCATCCCTTTCACCCACCCCAGCTGACCCAGCCGCTTCCACTATCCACACAGCAGGCAAAGTAAGGACATTTCCATACCGTTTCTCTGGAGAAAGCTTTCTGCTTCCTAACCTTATACTATAAAGCTCATTTTGAGCCCCCTCGGACCACTTTTTCATGGCCCGAGTCTTAAAAATCCTTGTGTCTGGCCCTGCATCTCTCTACAGAGGCAGATGTGGGATGCATAGGTGTGTCTGTAGCTGGGCTTGGCAGAGGTAATTGCTATATGGAGGTTTACCAGCAATACTCCAGGTTTCATGCAGAATTCCTCAGATGGCTCTTTAGCATCCCAATAGATCAGTACTTAAGTATATAGAAAACCCCACATTTCCCTCAATGAGGTGTTCTTTTCCTATGCACCAGCCGTAAACTCCCCAGCCCTCCTCTACCCCTCCAGCACCTGGCATAGCAGACTCTCCTCTCCAGTGCTGTTCCCACCCACGTGGAGCCAACCTGCATCCACACCCACATACTTCGCTTCCAGCCCGGCTTGCAAGGACTCCCACCCCCATCCTCATGTGTCCAAACTCTCAGCCCAGCCGGGACCGAAGCACGCTGCCCTGCCGAGCTGCAGCTGGTGAATCTCCCTCCCTCTCNTACGCCCCAGCCGTAAACCCCCCAGCCCTCCTCTCCCCCTCCAGCACCTGGCATAGCAGACTCTCCTCTCCAGTGCTGTTCCCACCCACGTGGAGCCAACCTGCATCCACACCCACATACTTCGCTTCCAGCCCGGCTTGCAAGGACTCCCACCCCCATCCTCATGTGTCCAAAACTCTCAGCCCAGCCGGGACCGAAGCACGCTGCCCTGCCGAGCTGCAGCTGGTGAATCTCCCTCCCTCTCCCCCTCACTCCCAGCCCGAATGATGCCGCAGCCAGTACTCACACAGCTGGGATGGGAACGCTCAGCCGCTGATCCCTGAGCCCGCTCCCAGATTCCTCGACCGAGTGACCGCGGGCTCGCTCCCCGGCTCAGCCCGGCGCAGGGATGATACAGGAACCAGAGCTCTTTGGTTTACTTTTACGTTGACGTCAGAGTCTTTTCTAGTGCCTCCACGGCTCGTTTTGGTAAAAGGATGTCTTCAGGGGAGAGGAGAGGGGAGGGGTCGGGAAGGGACAGGAGTAAGGATGAGCTGGAGATGAATTTTTGTGATGCAAGCAGCCAGAGGTGGGAGGTTTTAGGGGCTAAAAGAAGGGGTGCTTATGGAGACCAGGTGATCCTGGGTGTAGCTCATGGGTATGCTGGACACCTGACTCTCACACAGAAATCACTCAAGCGACCCTCAGGACCTTCTTGTTCCAACCCCCTGCCATGGGTCACCTTCCACTCTCCCAGGTTGCTCCAAGCCCTGTCCAGCCCGGCCTTGAACACTTCCAGGGACAGGGCAGTCACAGCTTCTCTGGGCAACCTGTGCCAGGGCCTCACCACCCTCACAGGGAAGAATTTCTTCCTAACAACTAATCTAAGTCACTCCTTTTTTAGTTTAAACCCACCCCCTTTGTCCTAACACTAACTGCCCATGTAAAACATTGCTCTCCCTCAATGTGCATGTGCGCAGGAAGGCTCTTTCACACCCACACCAGCACCCTGACTGGGAGCACAAACCCTGCTCCCCCGACCTTTGGCACCTCTTTGTACCTGGGTGCTAGTTCAGGGGAAGAGGGAATGTTGAGGATGGAGGAAGGTCTAGTGCCCCTACACAGTGCCACATGGACACAGCTGCCCGGTTGTGTTGCCACTGTGCCCAGAGCAGGGCCAGTGTCTGTCTCCGGGGAATAGAGACATGTTAATATGAGTTCCTTTTACCATCTCAAAGGATGGTCTTAGACGTGCAGGCTCCATCATGGGCTGTGCAGCTGTAGGTAAGTGTGCACCTGAATGTACCTGTTTCTGTATCATCCTTTTATCTCTATAAAGGTCACAGAATACGGTATTCAGATTTAAGGACCTGAATAACTCACTTCTCCATAGACCCTTGTAAGGTTGGAGAGTACTTGCCTCCTGCTGAGGTCCTGCTCTGTCAGGTTTAGGCTCAGGTTTTATTCTGGGATTTTTGCTGCATGGTGTGCACATCCCTCCCCCAGCCCTGTGCACCCACGTTTGCAGGGCATGTAAAGGGCGAGTGCCTGTGAGGGATTTGGAGAAAAATCAGAAAGTGGAATCTGCAAGTGCAATCTTAATGTTGAATTGCTCACAGCAGATTAATCACACCTATGTTTAGGGCTTCTTTCTGGCCTGGAGCAAAGCCGGATGTCTTTGCATGGCCAAACAACTGCCAGGAACTCCAGACTGACTTTCATGCCCTAAATACTGATAGCTTTGTGTTACATTCATGAATACTCTTTCCCTTGGATAGTGTGGTGCAAACCCTTGAGTGTTGGGATCACAGAGCCTCTTGTAATGGTGATTATGGAGCTTGCCCCAGTACTACTGCACAACTGCAATTAAATTTGCGCTCTCTCTGGGTCAGGGATCACCTTTCCATGATGCATTTTCCAGCTCTTAAGACAGCTGGTCTGTCACTGATTATTAGCCCATTCATAGGATACCTTGATGCAAACCATTCATTGTGAACTCTTGGGAGCAAACACTGAGATTAGTCTGTGAATCCAGGTACCAGCACTCATAGAGAGCACCAGGCACCTGATGACATTGATGTGGTTGGGTTGGATGACCTTTGGAAGCTGTAAAAATAAAGCCTTGTAGGGAGCAGGGATTATTGACGAGGAGGCATCATCTGGTGAAGCTGGAATGATTGGACTGTATGGGTTTATTTGAAAAACAGTAGTGAGAAAATAGTTTTTGATCTCAGTGTAGCATTGCTGCAGAGAAGGAGAGACACAGAAAGTGAAAGCTCCTAGGTTTTTCACAATGTCTATGGAAGAGCCAAGTAATAAGTCCGGTTTCTTATCCATTGGATCACACACTCCCTGTCATAAATAATGCTAACATTTCAAAGGTTCCTGATGTCCTTGTCAGAACCAATACACTGTTCAAGGTTGAAGAAAGACAGAGTCTTATAAAAAACAGAAAAAGAGGTCCTTGTAAATCACCGTGTCTATACTTAGAAATGTGTTAAACCTTCTAAGCTCCAGTTGAGAACACATAAAGTGTTTTTTTTCTTTTTCCGAGTTGAAAAATCCATCCAAAGGTCAGTCAGAAACAGGAATAAAACTGTCTTCGAAATCTAAAGCTGCTGTAATAGCATTTTTGGCAGTGAATGATAAACTTGAGCAGTTGAGATTTACATGGCAGATGAAGTGAACATGTCTTTGTCTATACATTAAATGACCCAGCACTGGCCCTTTTTCATTTCTTCTCCCAACCTATCAGACTATTTATAGGTTTTTACTACAAATGGACCTCCTGAACACAAGAAGGCAGACCAGTTAGGTCTGAAGAAAGCATGATGGTGGAGCTGTGCCCATAAAGCCATCATTCCTGGGCAGGAGTCCCATTTTAGTGATAACCTCCCAGGTAGCAGGAATATTAACTCTTCATTTATGCGGCAGGGATTTTTACAGTCCTTCACAGTTTTTAGAGAATGTGAAGAGCCTTCAGGGAGATCTTACAATCATGAAGGTGTTGGATTAAAAGCAAAGTGTGACATATCCTGACTAGGGCTCTCAGAGATGTCTGGAGAATGAGGTTCACACCACAGAGATTGCACCTGGCTGAAGGGACTTGAAAGCCATGATTCAGAGCTCTTGATGGGTAGATGATGATAGCACTCAGAGATGGCAAAGATTTGGGGTCTCTTCCCTGTCACAACTCATAGATAGGAAGCTCTTGCTGGAGACCTGGAGTCCCCACTCTGTTAATGATGGAGGAGTACAGTCACGGTCTGATTTTTTTGGAAATATCTCAATGTTCATTAGAGTGGGGAGTGCCATGGCATCTCTTCCATGACCCTGGTTATGTAACTACACAATAGTGAGCCCTGTCTGTACAAGGATTCCTAGTGGAAACTGGAAGAACTTCTACAAAGGTGAATATGAGGCCCTCATTTCTGGATATTTTATCTTGGTAACTGAGGGTCAGGTGATGTGGATTTGAACCCCCATGTGTACAGAAGGTACTTTGCAGTGAGAAAAAAAGAGCTGTTTCTCTGTCTCTAGTGAGTTTCCAAACTACTGGAAAAAAATAAATCTGAATAGACAGGCCTTCATCTTTTGGTGCTCTTCTATAGGGCTGGTTGTGCTGACCTGCCTCCTGGGCTGAATGGCCGTTGATCTGAACAAGACTCAGTGGTGGGATGGGTCTGGTGACAAGATCAGATCTGAAGACACAAGTACTTCATGGCTCAAACAGGAAGCTTCAGCCCCCAAAAATATTGGGAAACCTGTGGAAATCAGGTTCTAGTGCAGTTGATGGAGGGGAGGCTTAGGACCACAGTTTTAGACATCTGAGCTTGAGATGGGAGCTACAGAGGCTGTAAGCTGCCAAACCCTCTATGAGCATGGGGTGCCACAAGTCCTCTGCTGTGTGGCTGCAGTCTGTGGGATGTTTTCCTCTTTAAAGCTGAATGGCAGCTTTCCAGGCCTTGCAGGGTGGGCTTGGCTGCTCCTTGCCCTTAGGATGTCCTGGTGCATATTCATCTGCTCATGACTCCAAGCAAGATACTCCTTTCCCCAGGTTCCCCCCTTTCCCAGGGCAGGGACCCCCGGCAATGTCAGACTCATAAGGCTTCAAGCTGCTGGGGAGTTTTTTAAGTACTTAGATGAGTCGATGAGCTTCCCAAGCCCGCAGTGTAGAGGAGCACAGAGCAGCTGGGACAGTGTAGGTTTAGCTTGGCACATATCTGAGGAGCTTTTTTACAGTATTCTCTGTATTTTCTAGTGCTGGGAGCAAAGGTGGTCCTTAGAAGCTGCAGGAGCATGGCTCTGTGCTTTGAAGACATGAACATCCAATATACCCTGGGGAGCGAGAGCAGAATGGGATCTCTCTGCTCCAACGGCTGCTTCCAAACCAGTTCTGTAGGCAGGCAAATCTGCATTGTTCTAGAAACAGCAGAGGCCTCTCCAAAAGGGAACATGCAGAGGTGGAATCCAACAAGGGTTCAGCCCTTAATGGTGCCACAAAAATACCTCTTGCCCAGTGCAGGACACACTACTCTCTCTTATGAGCACAGTGTAAGCTCTTTGATTCAGTAGCATTTGCAAAAGACATCTCCTCTTTCCCAGACAGCCTTCTGTGTCCTTCTGCAGAGCCAGCTGTGCATGTCCCCATGGCTGGTCCTGCTGGGTGAGTGCTGGCAGCCAGCTCAGCCTGGCACTGTGGGCTCTGTGGGCAAATTCATTTCATGGCATGAATCACCATGGCTTGGCTTACAGGGAAATGCAAAGAAAAGAAGGTTGGGGCTGGACTCAAACTGTCTGTATGCAGGTGCCATTTGAGATGCTGAAGAGCCACTGAGCTCCCAGGCCCTCAGTAGGATCTTGTCTTCCATCCCTGGGAGGAGTGTGGTTTCCTAAAATCATGTCAGACATCACTGGACATCATAGCACAGACAGCTGGATTCAGTCTGATGTGATGAGCTGATGAGTGTTGGTATTTTCCTGACCTCTGGGTGCCCAGATTCCTGCTCCAGTCAATACAGTTAGATAATCTAGACAGAGACTCAGCACAAACCAGGAGGGTCCCCAATCTGTTGCCTACATGCAGATGTCATTTTAGACTTGTCAACTTGTCCTCTTCCTGTTCTTCTTTAATTGCATGGGCTCCCACATGCCTTAACTGGGCACTGAAGGACAATTCCAATGGTTCAAGGTGCCACTAAATTGAGCCCCAGCACCCTCCCCCAAGCAGTGTGGGTGGTGGTTTGGTCTCTTGTCCAGCTGATCAATTGAGGGCTGAAATAGGTCAGATTTCAGCCTCTTTTGCCTTCATTTGAGCCCTTGAACTGTGCCTTAACTGTGTAATCAACAGAGCGTGTGTTGGTGGGATGGAAAGCAAGAGGAACTGCTAGAGGTCCTGTAGCCAAACATTAGCTCCACAGGGAAAACTCCACAGCAAAGTTTACAGGCATAAGGGACCGAAGCAGAAAGCAAACAGGTTTGTCCATGGAGACATTTCAACACTGTCCATGCAGCTGTCCAGGGTAAATAACAGCTGGATTCCCCCAGCACTCCCATGGTGCCCTGACCATGCAGGGACTCACTTCTGTATTTCCAAATGTGTTTTAATTCTTCCCTCACAAAAGCAGCTTTTTGTGAATGAGAGCTGGTCCATCAATGGGAAACAATGGCTCATAAAAACATAATGATTCATTTGGAGCCCTGCCAGGGGTTATTGTTCCTCCCAGTGCGCCTTTGCCTGGGCTGAAGGTTGCATTCAGAGGCTGCGTTTTCCTTGATTTGCTGATCTGTGAAAGGGGCTTCAGGGTGAGGATGGTGGGAACCTGGGCTGAGTTCATTCTACTAAGAACTTCTCCTTTCCCTCCTTTCCCATTTTGCAGAAGTTTAGGTATCAGACCATGCCCAGGAAAACATAAAATCATATCCGAAGAGTTTACTTACCAAACGAACATCTACCAGCAGTTACCTGGATACCTTTTCTGTCTTTCCCAGTGACCAAGTGAAGAAGTAAATTGCAACCTATCTATATCTTTATCTTTCCTCTTCCTCTCCTGTGACATGAGCAAATCTCCAAAAGTCTTCAGTCAGTATTTACAAAAGCATTTGAAGGCACAGTACTGCAATGCCATCATCATGTGCATATATGGTGGAACAGCCTGGTCTCGTGAGCTGACTGGCTGTGTAATGGCACATCTCCTGCTTTCTATTCTGTAGGGATGCATGCTTCATCCCTTCTAGGCTTGCCACAGTAAATAGAGCCCTGAGAAATCACCCTTCTAACACCAATAAAATCTGTCATTTTAAATCCTTTAAAGCAGTCTGTTTTGGAGCTATTTTTGGGAACTCTGTCCTGTGTAAAATTCCATGCCCATTTCAAACACACTTATTACATTTCTTCCATCCTCTTGCTCTGCCATTCTGGCTAAAATTAAGATTAAAAATAAAAATAAAAGCCCAACATCAATGTTCTGTACTACTTGAAGTGTCTCAGACAAACTGGCAAAGCACAGCAATTTTGAGGCTCTGTGGCCCAACCTTTGTAGCCCTTAAAGTTTAACTTTCCATTAGTCAACAGCACAACTCATATGGGTCCTAGTTCAGCTGGTCAGAGAAGGACACACATGACTAATACTGGTACTTGGGACTTTTCCATGGTTTAACCTTTGGTGGAGGAGGTTGGGATTTTGATGGAACCACCTGCTCCCATCCTTGCAGTGCAACAGTGCCCTGCAGCATAGCAGCAATTCCAACTCCAGCTGGGCTGGTTCCCAACCTCAGCAAGAGTCACCATAAGCTGGGTACCAGGAGAACACCACTTCAATGCAAAGCTGCCCCTTTGTACACTTGCACCTTGGCTACTTAAAGTGACTTTGACAGGTAATGTGCATTTCTCCACTAAGAGGGTGGTCAGGCATTGAGAGGGGCTGCCCAGGGAAGTGGTGGAGTCCCCGTCTCTGGAAGTGCTCAAGAAACAGCTGGATGTGGCACTTAATGCTCTGGTTTACTTGACATGGTGGTGTTCAGTCAAAGGTTGAACTTGATGATACTGGAGGGCTTAATGATTCTTTGATTCTATCATTCCATTTCATATGTGGGTATGTAATCAGAGACTATCTCTAGTAATACATGAACTTGGAAATTAGAGGGATTTATCTATCCCAGAGGAGAAAAAGGGAGGGAAGTAGCTATTCTCTTTATTTTCCAGCTTCACAGACTAAAGTTCTGCCTGCCCCGCTCTCGTTAAGTGTTTCCTCACTCTCTCTTGGCCAGTTTGCTCTCAGAGTGTAGTGATCTCAAAGATTTGTGAGTGGAATGAGCTGAGATGTTTGGAAAGAAAATAACACACTTATTTTATGTAGATTAGTACAGCCAGTGGAGGAACAGCCAGGACTTTATTGGGCCAAAGTCAGCCTGCTGGTATTAGGTGGACACCTAGGTCATCTCACCATATTGATGAGTAACAGTGTAAAGAATGTGAACATTAATGATGCAATCAAATTAATGAATCTTTTGTAGCCAACTGTCCTGTTGAAAAACCTGGAGAGGGCCTTTTGACAAGGGCTTGTAGTGACAGAACAAAAGGGAATGGCTTTAAACTGACAGAGGGCAGGTTTAGATTAGGTATTAGAAGACATTCTTTGCTGTGAGGGTGGTGAGGCCCTGGCATAGCTTTCACAGAGAAGCTGCCCCATCCCTGCAAGTGTTCCAGGCCAGGTTGGACGGGGCTCTGAGCAATCTGGTCTAGTGGAAGGTGTCCCTGCCTATGGTGGTGGGGGTAGAACTTTTAGGTCCCTTCCAACCCAAACCATTCCATGATTGTATGACTCTGTGAAATTAGTGGGAGTTTTTAATTTCTGTCCTTCGGCTTCCAGGCAGGATCTTCCACATCACTTATGGTAGGCAATGGGTCATCACTCTGACGTGAACACAGGAGCTGTCACAGGGCTTTTTAGGTCTTTACTTGAGACGCATTGGCTGTTCCATGGTTTCTACAGTATAGTTATTTTGGGTAAAAGGGATTCTCACAGCAATTTTTGAAAAAAATACCCAACCAAACCCTGAGCTGGAGCTCAAATTATTATGGTTTATGTTCTGTATAAACACCAGGTCGCTCATGAGTCTGTGGTTCTCTTCCCATGAGCAGGGATATGTGTATCTACTGAATGGCCTTGACTTCACATGCATCAGGGGTGCCAGCAACCTGCCTTGGAAAAGAAACTCTCTGGGCTGTCCCTGAACTGCAATTCAAAATGGTCAAGCTCTTGTATGAATATGGCAAGTCATCCCCATGCAATGTGGTGTGTGCAGTGATATGTCCTAGAGACAAATTCACTGTTCAGCCTGAGTCTGAAACACCCAAAATTTCCTCTGGGGATGAAAAGGAGCCTTAAAAAGATACAAATGTAGTGTGGGTTTTTTTCCTGTCTGCTCTGGCATGGAGCAAATAAAGGTATGAACAGAAAAGGTCAAAAGGATCTTGTAGTAGTGACAAAGTTACTGCTCTCAGGTGACTGGCTGGAGGCAACGTTCTGAAATAGCCTCTGCTGTCTGTGGGTGAGCAGGAGGTGCTGTTGATTTCCTCTGCTTTGGTCAGAGCTCTGCAGTCTTTGCAACCTTCCCTCCACTCAGCTGGACATTTCTCCTGCCCCATCTGCACTGGGCAATGCTGGAGTCAATTCCTAGGAACTGACTCAAGAGGACTGAAGTGAAAGGCTTTTGGAAAAATCAAACACTGCTTAATCCCATGCTGGACCAGTTCCCCAGAAAAGGAGTGTGGGAGCTCATATGTGGTCGGAAGGGAAGCAGGACATGCCCTTGTTGCAGCAGCGTGGACTTAGTGTTGGCTGGAGATGACTGCAGTGCTACACTCAGTCAGATGTTGGTAAGGACGCAATGCCATGAGTCATTGCCCTTCTGAGCTCAGAAAATGCTTCATTCCTGGTGTACATTTGGCCTCCTACATCCCCCTCTGCACTGCTGTACCAGCTGTTGGAGGGGCTGTGCTGTCAGCTTGGCCACTGTGCAGGAAAGTGCCAAGCTCCCTCATCTACTTACACAGCTGGTGATACATCAAAATGCCTTCAGCGTCAAGGCCATCAAGAAGATGTATTAATAAAAAAGGAAGCAGTGAAACATTAAAGGAATAGCCACTTCCCTGATGTATTTCATAATACTTTAATTTGCACTCTATAAAGCCTTTCTGTGTGCTTGAGCAAAGAATCCAAGCTCTTTCCTTTAGGAGTTCACTATAAACAGGTACTGATTTCATTCCTGAAAGTGATGACAGGCCTTTATTGATTTGTTCCTATTGATGGTTTTGGGAGCTTTTGGCAAAAGACCATGGATAGAAAAACAGGAAACAAAAGTAGATCTCAGCAGTATATTGTTTTGATTCCATGCAACCAATGTCCATGTGGCCCATTGTCCTGGTTATAGTGACCAGGACTAGTTTGTCACTGTGTGGGTGTGGCTAAGACTGTGTATTCTACACCCTCTATGTATTTTCTCATGATCTGTTAACAATGGATCATTTGCAGCAGCTTCCTGGGGCACACCTGACCCCTCAGGCTACAGGGTGGGTGCTTGGGAACTTCTGTGAGATAAGAAAGGTTTCCTGTCTTCACACCAATGACTCGGGTGTGGTAAAGCCCCTCTGGAGAGCTGTTAGCCCCTCCACACCCAGCCTGAGGGGTCATGTCTGCTAATGGGCCATTAGGGTTTCCAAAAATATGCCATGACTCACCCATTGTGAAACTTCCCACCCTGGGGGAGGTACTGGGCACTCCCACCTGAACCTAAGCATATATATACTGGGGGTTTTGGGACTGAGCTCACTTCCTCGCTGGATCCAGAGGAGGACCAGAGCCTCAGCAGGACTGTGACTGCCACTCTTGACCAGACCGGGACCATCATCCTCAGGAACAGGTTTTCCTTTTCCTTTTACTGTGTACTCAAGGGGGCTGGGTGGTGCTCAGCACAGGGGCTGGCAAGTTCCATTCTGTTTGTGCCCCAGGGTGCTGGGTTACACACCTGTTTCTGTGGGTCAAACGGGCTTTTTCCTCTGTACTCTTGTACTTATTGTGATCTTTTAATAAATTGTAGTTCTGACTTGCAGTCTTTTGTGAGTTGGGTTCATTTCTCCTGCCGGTTTACGTTTAAACCAGCACACCCATAGATTATTGGAAAAGTGATGTTACTTATCTTTGCCTACCAGATCCAAGGAAAACCCCTATCAAGCACTGAGGAACAAACAGGGATTGTGTGGCTGCTCTGTGCTGTTGTCAGAACTGGCCTCTGGTTCTGAGGTCTTCCAAGGTTAGTTCTGACCACTTTGGATGGGACACAATTACATAAAAATGACTTCCCATTTAGGTTATATTTGTTATGACCTGTGTTTTATGTCTTCAATCTAATTAGAACTATTCTGACACGCCATTAGTTGGAAGGAGTCTGTATCTGCAAGTGACATTCTGATCTGCTTTGTTCTTAGCTTTAGTTCACTACTCAGTCAAAAGGACTCCTAAATTGCCTCCTAAGTTATTCTTGGTCTTAAAATAACTATCCCTGTGATCCCTTCCTATGCTAGTTTAATCAGTGCATCTGGCAAGTGAACCAGCAGGTTCCCTTCCAGTAGTTGCCTTCTCAGCAGCTTCTAAGACATGACCACCTGAAGAGATGCATCTTCCATCCCAGAGGTGAGCATGTGCATGTGGATGTGGATGGATTACCATGGAATTCCTTGCTAGGTTGAACCATATCCATGTGGGCTCTATCTAAACTCAGCTTCCTTCCTGAAGAGCAGAGAGACCACAGGCAATTTCCTTTTGTTGTGCAATTTCTGTAGTTCTGTGGAGTCTGACAGCCTGCAGGGACAGGGTACAAGGGAATTGTGAGGCGTCTGCTGCCAGCCCTGGGCAGGAGAATGTGCACATGGCAAGGCAAGGCAGGAGCTTTTCAGAGAAAGGGAAAACTCTGGAGGTCTCCACCTGAAACTAGGCTGGAAAGTACAAAGAGTGGATGCACAGAATCTGAGCAGCTGCTGGATTGCCTTTTGAACAGGGACAAAAGACAGGTGGGATGGAGGTACAACCTTGCCTGGGGTGCCTGGAAAGGCAGATGTGGGTTCAGCAGAAGAGGAGATAATCTAGATGGAGCACCAAGTGTGGAGCTTAGGGGTTCTGGGGGTGTTCCTGCAGGAACAGCTTACTGTAGGCCTTTCCAGGTATCCCTGTTGCTCTTCCCATCTCCCTCCTAGAGGTGCACAATAGTTATGCACCTGCATGTCCAGTGAGGGAGATCCCACCCATCTGTGAGTGTGCAGATAAGGAGCCTGTTTGCTCCAAGGGAGGATGGAAGGAAGCAGTGACTGCCTGGGACTCCATGCTTATCATCTCCTCTCCTGGCTTTGGTGGTTCAGCAAAGATTGGGCATTCTCACCCAGGTTTCTCCAGAGCCTGGAAAATAGTGTGATCTCAGGGATGTCTGTGCAGGGTGTGATATTCCCAGCCCTAGGGTGTGCTTGCACTGGGGGCTGTTGCTTTGACTGGGTTTATGCTCTGGCCAGTGCTACTGCAAGGCTTGACTCACCACTTGCTTTGCTTTTTGTGGGCTCCTGGTCCAGGAGAGCCAGGATGCTTGGATAGCCCAAGGTCATCTCCTGAAAGTGCTCAAATACTTCAGAGAAATGGAAATTCCTTCATTTCACATGTGGGAAATGGATTTCTGTGGAGGGCAAGTGAATAGCCAGTCCCAAATCACAGTGAAGGAGGCCAAGTGTGGTGCATGTTGCATTCTGCCTCCATCCATCAATCCTGCTCTGGCCTGAAGCAAGAAGACTGATAACTTTTTTCAAAGTACTAAAGGGAACAATCTGAATCTCTTGAGGATGAGTCAGGTTTGGATGGCTCCCCCACAGACAGGCTTGGCAGCTGGCCTAGCAATCCTTGCAAAAGGATTAACCAATTCTATCCAGTCACAGAAAGTGAAGAGGGAAGAGCCCTTCTCAGAGTGACTTGTGTTTCCAGACTGGAGCCAACCATGCTTCGCACAGCTGAGGGTGTTTGGGGGACACACATCTGGCGTCAAGTGCAATGTCCCTGCAAGTTTTCCTCATGGATAGGGGTCCATGTGCTTGAGGATTTGGCTGAGGGGAAGGGAGCAATGGCAGTAGTCTGGGGGAACCAAGCTGTTTGCTGTGATTTTCCTCCTCATCACTTGTTTGTGCATTTTCTACCACTGAGGGCTGTAACTTCTGGCTTTCTCCTCTGAGTTCAGTGTGAATTTTGCTATGAATATGAAGGGAAGAAAGACCTGCCCATTTCTGGACTCTGAGCAACCAGGTGTCACAAGCTGAACTTCCAAACTGGATGGGGATGCTGGGTTTGGGTGAATGAGATCACAGAATATCCTGAGCCGGATCATCAAGTCCAGCTCCTGGCCCTGCACAGGTCACCCCAAGAATCACTCACACCATGTACCTGTGAGAGTTGTCCAAACACTTCTTGAACTAAACCTGTGGTTGGTTCAGATGGTCAGGAATGGTCAGGCTCCACTTACCTAAACAGGGGCATTTAGGGGTATCTGAGATACCCATGGACGTATTGGCTGATCAGTTGATTCAGAAGGTCATGGATCACCTGAAGCTCCTGGAGGGACAAATCTTTCATCCCCAGGTGGACCTCCCAGACACTGTCATGAGACTCTTTCAGAGCTTGGGGCTTGCATAGGCTGTGGGATGGAGGGCAGTGGCTCTCATCCTCTAAGACTGGGTGTCCCAATTTCTCAGCATGTCTCTCCTGGTTGCTCCCTGTAGCTTCTGCTACAGAATCTGGGGAAGGATACCCTAACTTTCCATGGGTAGGGATTTCACCTGGGGCCTGCAGATGTTCCTCTTCTGAATGTAGTATCTTCCAGCTTAACACGTCTCCTGGCTGGAAGGCAAACACCAGGTGCTTATATTGTGGGTCTGCACCTGCTCACTGGACTTGGTTTTTTTTTTCCTTTCACCTTCAAAGGGGATTAGCCTTTGGGTTTAAAGATGAACTTCCAGAAGCTGTGTCAGGTAGGATGTGCAGCAAACCCAACCTACAAAACCTGCTCTTTCCTTGCTGTGTAACTCCTATGGTCCCCACACCCATAGGCAAGAATTCATCTCAGAGGGTGGGATTCAGCTCTGGATGGAGACCCAGATGTGTAGGAGTCTCCATGTCCATGCATCCATGTGTACTAGGTGTCTGAGCTCCCATTATACTCTGTGGAGAGCTACTTAACAGGGATCATCCAGAAAAGTCTTGATTCAGTTGCAAATGTGTGGGTTCCTAGCACAGCGTGAGCTGCTCTCCAGCATCTCACTCAGAATCATGGAAATGTAAAAGCATTAAAGTTGGAAAAGACCTTTAAGATCATCAAGTCCAACTTAGCCTCCAGTTTCTCACAGGGCATGAGTTTTTCAAGTCCCTGCTGCATGTTGTCCTAAACTTTCCACCTCTCTAAAACATTCTCATCACCAAGAAGCAGGGAAAAACAACCCAGGTATCTCCAGCTTTCCTCCAGCTCTAAGAAGCAAAGGGACAGCACAGCCTGATCCACTTGTTCCCCCTCTCCCCAGATCTTCCGAGGGAACGCTGTGGCCTGTCCTTCAGTGCTTCGTGACACCAGTTTCTCTGAAGGCAACACAACCGCAGGGCAGAGGCGAGGCACATTCCTGATAGGACCAAGATAGCTTTTTCCCAGAGCTCCCAGGCAGTGGGAACGGGGCACTTTTTCAAAGGACTGCTGTGCCTAAAGTTAAAATAACAGGAGGAGCGGAGTGGGAGATCCAAGCTGGATTACAGCACATGGGGCTCAGTTCCCTCAAATTGAAAGAGGAAAGAGAAGATGACAGAAGGATGCACTTTGGTCAGTTTCCAAAATACTTCTGTGACCTCTTTGATAGCTCTTTGGTCTCACAGCACCACGGGAATAAATCTGCCTGATTCCAGCTTATACATGCAATCTGAGTTGCAGCTTTGTTTTCATTTACAGGGATTACCCAGGCCTGTGGTTTTGTTGTTATTTCCAAAAGATTTCTCCTGCTGTTGGAGTAGATGAGTCTCTTTTCCTACTGAATCCCTCCTCCTACCCTCCCAATGGAAGAACAATATTGATATAAAGTCTAAAGCACTTAAAATCAGATGGGCTGAGTGTTGTTTTATAGTTTGGAAGCCCCAAGCTGTCTTTGTTCCTCTGATTTTTCCACAAGTTTACAAGTAATGGAAAATCTTGTCTGTTTTCAACCTATAAATCTCCATCGGCTACAGAACTGCCTCTCATGAGAGAATAAATAGACGAGTGCTCTGGGGTCACTATGGTGTTGTAGGTGACAATCTCTGAAGCTTTCACAATGCAGCCTGTAAGAGCAAGGAAGGGGAAAAACTGCTCCTTGTTATTTTAAGGGTACATCTTGAAAAACAGGAACTTGTGCCAGGACAGTTTATTTTGGTTAAAGCCAAGTTGTGCAGCAATTCCCCTGAGGGAAGACTGAAGTTGAGAGCACAGAGGAGAGACATGCTCAGGGCCAGACAGAGTGTTTAATCAATGCTGAGTGATTGTCAGTGCTCGGGACCATCAGCACCAGGGCTGGATCAGGTGGACAATGTTTTCATCTCCACACCTGTCATGAGGAACACTGAGGATTTAAGTCACAGCTGAACTCACCCTGTGCAACACCTTGATGTCCCCGCAGCTCAGCCTTTGTGCTGTTTTGTTTTCACATGTCCAACCATGGCTGGAACTGAGAGGGTGCACAGGCTGTGTCTGCAGCAGAAAATTACTCAGGAGCATCCCAGGAATATAAATATGATCTGTACAGTTAAACTGGGTGGACCTCAAGGCAGAGACTGGGTGAGCGAAATCTCTCTCTGTAGATCAGGTTCATGACCAACTGAGGGACCTGAACACATGTAAGTCTGTGAGACCTGACAAGATGCATCCCAGAGTCCTGAGGGAATTGGCTGATACAGTTGCCAGGCCAGTCTGCACAATATTTGAAAAACCATGGCAGTCAGGTGAAGTCCCCAGGGACTGGAAAAAGGGAAACATTGCACCCATTTTCAAAAAGAATAAAAAGAAGGACCAGGAGGAGCATGGGAGGGACTGGCCTGTCAGTCTCATCTCTGTGCCTTGGGAGATCATGGAACAAATGTCCCAGAAGCTTCAAGACATGTGGAGGACAGGGAGGTGATTTGGGACAGCCAGCATGGCTTCACCAAGGGCGAGTCCTCCCTGACCAACCCAGTGGCCTCTTATGATGGAGTGATTATACTGGTGGGCAAAGGGAAAGCTTCCTCTCCTTACTGGAGAAGGGCCTGCTAGAACCGGGAATCAACAGAAGGAACAAACTGTCCCTTACCAGTGACTGGGCTATTTTGCACAGCCTGTGGTTTCTCCTGGTTGAAATTACAGGAGCAGGGGCGTTTCTGAGTTGCTGTGTGCTGCCCAGCTCAGGGTGAGTGGAAATCTCTGTGCTCGCAAGGGAATTGCAGATTTATGGTCTGTTTGTACATACACTGTAAACCCACATGGAATTTTTCCTCCAGGTCCTCTCCCTGCCTCTCCAATACATGTGCATTAAGGAGTTGCATGTTAGTTTGACACATTTAGCAACCCTCACTGTATTTTTCTTCATCACCTACCATGCTGTTGTCTTGTGCAGGTTTTAGCACCCACAAAATCTTATGGTGAGAATTTTCACAGTTTGACCACATGTTGCCTGAAGAACGCCTTGCATTTGCCTTCCAGCTTCCCTGAGTCTGATTAAAAGCACAGATTTAGCATTAAAAGAGACCATGAAAAATCAGTACTCTTTCTGTTCCTTTCATGGTTTTATAAACCTCTGTCATCCCTCCTAATGCTCATCTTTTTCTTTTTTTTTCCAGCCTGAAACATCCTGGCATGCAATTCACTCGTAACTTTCAGCTTGCTGAAACCCGAGATGATGTTTTCATGGTGCTTCCAAACCAAGATCTTGTTCCAGCCCATCATTTCAACCTGAGTTTTGAAACCCCACTTAAACCACTTCCGTTCCTTCCCACATGGAATGAGCAGCACAGCTTGATCCTCCGAGCAGCCAAATTTTCCACACATAGAGCTGCAATCATTTCGTGAGGAAACAGAAGGCATCTGAAATAAATGTCAATGGGAATGTGTGGCAGCTAAATGTGAGCAGTAATCACCCAAGCCCCATGAGAGTACGTGCCATCTCCTTCTTGTTCACCTGCCAGGAACATGGAAAAATGAGCAGCAATGCAAGGAGGAAGCACGGATTGTGAGATCTGAAATCACACTCCGGACACTGGAGCCAAATCTCTGCAACTGCCAACTTCAGCTGTGAGGGAGAGAGCTGTGAGCAGGAATCATCCTGGCTAAACAGCCACGCTCCTTCCAGGAACATGACTGTGCAATCAGGGCCCTGGGGACTCCTGCAGCATCTTCCAAACCTCTGCCGTCCCTTGGAGAGCCGGATTCTGGAGAACCAGCTGTTTGGAGTGTCTGAAGTGCTGCATCCTCTTGTCTCCCTCCACAGGCTCTTCTGCCCCAGAAAAGTTTTCCTTTCCATTCTTTTCTCACAAGCCAGGAGACTTCTTTTGGGAATTACCCTCCTGAATCTGCCAGTCCCTTTATGCCACATCTTCTGTATCACAGTTTCCCTGGCTACCATAGTTAGGACTGACATACCCTTGTCTGGAAATTGTTGGACAAGAGAAGGCTACTGAGAAGGCAGATTTTCAGTACACATCGAAGTCTTCCCGTGATGGACGTAGCCAGTAAAAAATGTGTGGTTTGGTGGCTTTGAGAGTTAAATACTGCCCTCCCATCTGTGCTTTTATTTTGTTTTATTACACTGTATTTTATTACATTTTGTTTTACTATTTGATTTTACTTTATTACATTTTTGCTGTCTAAATAAATCCTCAACCTTTGTTTTCTTTTCCAAATAGGGAGAGCCTCACCTCCCAACATAAAAGAAAAAAAGTTTTATATTGCTGCAATTAGATGGTAATGAACATCTTAGTCAGGATTAGACAGCCACAGAGGATGGCTGGTCTGCAGGAGCAGAGTGGGAGAAAGGGAGGAAAATGGGGAAAGGCAAATATTCTCACTCAAAATGGTGAGGTGAGAGTCAGGTTCCTTGGACACAACTCCTAGGGCAGCGTCTGGCTGAGAGAAGGATTTTGGAAAGAGCAGGGATGACATTTCCAAGGATGTGACCCCCCTTGAGAACATGGTTTTCAGATGCTTGAAGAACCCCCAGGTTTTGTCCATCTTACCCTGTATGTGATTGCTGGGCCCATTTCATGTGCAGGAGCACCAGGAAATTTGGGTGTGTTTGGTGCTGAGGAGGGACAAGAGAATCGAACAGATGGCAAACACAGTAGGGCAACATCTCCCAGGGAAATAGAGGGAAATAAAATCAGAGCCATGAAGTCAAGAGGCAAAAATCAGCCATAAAGAAGTAGGTGGAATGAAAACAAATTTTATTCCATTTTGTTTTGTACAAATTAAGGAGCAGCTCTTTGCTTCAATGACTTATGTTGATTGGGTGCAAGTACTTGAATCTCTGATGTTGGTGCCTGTGTATCTGACACGGATTTGGAAACGGGAGCAGAAAGAGGAAGATGAGGTGGTGAACAGTCTCCAGGTCCCTAAACAGCTCCTGAAAAGGGAAGGATCAGTGCTGGGAAGAGATGGTTGATCCTGTGGTGTGCTCCTGACACGAGGGAGAGAGGTGCTGGGGTCAAGCACAAGTAACATGCCTTGGGAGGAGCTGAGGGGGGGCTAAAAATAGTGTCTGTCGCAAATGCTTTCGTAGACGTGGTCCCACCTCGGCACAAAGGGATGGACCAGGCGGCTTCTCAAGGGTTGACCTTGCTTTATTTTTAGCCTGGTTTTGTAAGGAAATGGGCCCCTGTCCATCTTTCTCCCTGTGTTTCTCCCAGCTCTAAATTTTCAGTCTTTTGGCCACTTGAAACCAAACAAGACCACAGGTTGGAGACCGCAAAGATAAAGTGTTCTGGTGAGTTTCTCAGCACCCAAGAGTGAATTCCCATGTTGAGAGAGATTCCTGCACTATGGACACTTCCCATGCCTTGGTCAGCAGTTCCCTGGACCATTTGCTGTGCTGCACATGCACCATAATTTGGGGATGTGAGAATGACCAGGGCTTGCCACATGGGGGAGGGAGACGTGTTTGTGCATGGCATCTGTGGTGACTCAGGGGTAGGGGATGGTGTGGCACAGGGGCACCCCAGGGAACTGTTGTGTGGGGAGCACTGTGGGGCATGTTGGGTTTGTGCCCAAAGTGGGCAGGGGACCAAGGAACAAACAGGGCTGGTGGCAAAGTGTATAAAAAGGCACCTTTTGGTGTTGGCTTTCCTATGGCATGAAATATGGGGGAATTCAAAGTCCCCATATAAGGAATGTCAGGAGAAGAGCCATGAATCATGGCATTGCAGTGAGCTGGGGAAGGACTGCAGGGCACCCTTGCTGGAGAGGTTGAGCTGGGGGGGAGCCACAACAATCCTGGAGCAGCATGAGATGCCTTTGGCATCCTGCAACCTGGGAGAGGCCATGAGGAAAAGGGACTGAGTGCAAGGAAAGAGCAAAGCCCCTTGAACCCCCTTAGGTGGGATCATAGGGCTGTTTCCTGGGAACAGATGAAGGAAGGCTGCCAGGCTGTGTCCAGCTTCAGCAAACATGGACTTGTGCATCCTCCACGTGTTGCCTCCTTTGTGGCTGCTTTGGACAGAGCCTGTGGGGGGACCTGACCCAGCCCAGCCGAGGTGAGTGATGAACAGGTTGCAATGCCAAGGAGACAGGTTTTCCACTTGGAACAGGATGCCCAGGGCAGTGGTCACAGCACCAGGCCTTCCAGAGTTCAAGAGGCATTTGGACAACTCTCTCAGACACATGATGGGATTGTTGGATTGTCCTGTGCAGGGCCAGGAGTTGGACCCGATGGGCCTTGTGAGTTCCTTCCAACTCAGGATATTTGATTATTCTATGATCCTGTGGTTTGATCTCTCTCTTCCTATCAAGAATAAAACCAGACTGCAAATATCCAGAGTCACTGGCAGACCTCTTCCTGACTTCAGCAGCCTTGGGATTTTGCATCATTCCTTGGTAAATTGCCCAAAACAATTTTGGGAGGAAGTATTAAGAAAAAGGATCCTGTAGATGACCAGTGGTCAGCCATCACATGTGTGTCTCTGGATGCTCTTATTCACCGTCTGTATTGAGTCCAGATGTGCACAGATTGAGGAGCATCTACTGGCCTGACAAAGTGATTTCCCCTTTTGAATGATTTGTTCCTACCTTTCTGGACATAGCTCCTTTTTCACAGAACCTGTGGGATTGCAATTGGAGGGGAGGGGACATGGGACAGCTTGATGGAATTATATATATTGGCATTTTTTTCTGTTCCAGGGTGCAGATGACTGGAAAAATGACTGTCACCACTTCTATGGGAGGAGCTCATGAGAGAGCAGTGACCCTTGGCAGTCCCAATGGAAGGTGTACCAGAACTGTGTGAGGTGTGAATGACACAGCAGGGTGGAGCATGATCCACACAGTGTCTAAACCCATCTGTGAGCATGGGACTGTCCCACCAACCTTGTGACTGAGAGTGCAGAAGTACACAGGTGGTCTGTGCCACCATCAGCTCTGTGCAGAGCATGTTTGGAGCCCAGTGATTTCATAGAATCATAAAGGTTGAGAAAGACCTCTAAGATCATCGAGTCCAACATTAATATAGCACTGCCAAGCCCACCACTAAACCATGTCCCCAAGTACCACATCCACTTTTTTTTTTAACACTTCCAGAGGTGGTTCAGTCATTGGTTCATGTTGGGACACAACTTTGAAGGACATGATGAATGTCATTTTGGGAGTGTGGATTGTGTTTGGGCTTTGGCTCTTACCTGGTCATATCTGGTTTTTCTCTTAGCTGGTGACAGGATCAGCATGAGGATGGCTCCACACTGGCTGCAAATCTTTCCTGCTTGGTGTGAACCCCCAGCCTTCCATGGTTTATAGCAAAGGGTGAGAGCATCTCACTTGCTGTAAGTTATGTTTACCTAGAAAGGGTTTTGATTTGAGAGATCAAGAACTGACAAATGCACCCCTTCCCATTAGTGACTTGCTTTAGTGGTTTATCACCCGTATTGTTAAAACATGTACTGAATTTTTCTTTTGAATTTGTTTGGTTTCCTAAATACGAGTTTGAGCCATGCTGTCAGACATTAAATCTCTCCTGCAGACACTCCAAAGATCTGTGCTGACCTTATCTCACTCTTCCTTTGCCTGTAGACAGCTAACCTCTGGGGCGGAACAGCTGATTTATCCTGACATAAATCAAAGCACAAACATATCCCCAACCTATTTTTATTTGGTCAAGAGAGATTATGGAGTATGACTGTGATTATGTGAATGCAGGGGGTGACCCTTGTGAAGTCTGGGCTGCTGAGAGGCACAGATAATCCTGTGTGATGTTGTTATGACTGTCACCATCACAGCATGACCCATGTGGAGGGCACAAAGCCTGTGCAGGTGCCAGGGAGGGGTCAGTGTGCAAACACACGAGCACAGAGAGCCCTGGTATTCCATGCTGAATCCAGAAAAGGTCTGGATGGGGAAATGTGCTCCCTGCCCATGTTGTCAGGTTTCTTCAGACTTGTATCCCTGTGGCTTGTGCTTTCCTCGGCTTCCTGTGGTGGAATCTTACCCTCCAGCACACTGTTTTGTGTTCCTCAATCTCCTCCTTATCAGCTGAGGAGCCAGGGAGCATCCTGAATACAAGCTAAGAGCAGGACACCTGCCAGAGAGCTGCAATTTTTGCCTCAAGTAGGTGGGTATGAGGCAGATTTGGCCTGTGTTAAATCTTGACCTTTCATCATACATTCAGGACCCTCAACCAACACTTTTATTTTTTTTATTTTATTTATTGCTGTTTTGAAAACCTGAGAGCACCCATGGCTCTGCTGTTGTTTTCTCCAACAGCACCTGCCACAGAGGGAGCTGGTTGCCAAGAACAAAAGTACTAATCCCAAAGGCTCTAGCTGTGCTGGCTTTCAATCCTTTCCCTGCTGCAGCAAACATCTACCCCATGGCAAGTATGGAAAGCTTACTCTGCACCCACTCTTATCTAAACATGCCTAAGCCCCAGCATGAGGCTTCAGCTCTGCTGGCTTTACACTTCAGTCTGTTTTGAAAGTGAATTTGTAAAACCATTCACATTATTTAAACAGTTTAGCCACAGAATTACCCGGTGGTGCAATCCAGCTGCCAGAAAGAGAGACTTGAGGCTCCTTTGCTCTGTGGATCAAATGAGACTTGGCCAAGGCACGTGGGCTCTGGAGGATGCCAGAGCCAGGAGTGATGGAGGGGAGTGAGAGCTCGCTGGTTTTCCGCTTAGCGGGAAATGTCATCAAGCGTTAGGTTGTAAGTTACTTTGGTTTTTTTTAATGGGCTGGTTTGGGTCCAAATTGGATCAAAATAAGACTTTTTCACCTCCTGAAGTTTCTGGAGGGCTGGAAGGCATCAGGCTCCTGGTTCTCCTGATGCAGTTGGCTTCCCAGGGAGCCTGTTTCAGCTGGCGGGTCCAGGGCCTGGATTAGGGACATGTGCGGAGATCTGGGTCTGCAGACAATGCTTCCCATACCATGGATCTCATGGCAGACCTCACCTTCTCTTGAGCAACATTCCCCCACCTCCTGGTTTCCCCCACACTGAGGCAAAGTCTTTTTACAGTACAAAAAACTTCAGGGGAAGGGTGCCCAAGAATTTGGGGAAAGACTCTGGAAACTGAGCTTTTCTAGGCAATTGGAGATGATTAATTCCTCCAAGCTGAAGATGTGATAAGGGTGATGGGGGTGGTGAGGCACTGGAACAGGTTGCCCAGAGAAGCTGTGGATGCCTCATCCCTGTTCAAGGCCAGGTTGGATAGGACTTGGAGAAACCTGGTCTAGTGGAAGGTGTCCCTGCTCATGTCAGGGGTTTGGAACGAGATGATCATTAAATTACCTTTCAAACTAAATCATTCTGTGATTCTAAGACATGATCCTGGTCCTGATGCAACTATAATAAAGATGGACAAATCATAAATGAGTGTAGAAACAGGCACAGACACCTCAGATGTCTCTGAGCCTTAAAGGGGTTTCCAACTAAAGTCAAGCTTTCCTCCTGCAGATCCCACTGTACATGATATTCAAGGCAGGATCTTTCATATTCTAATACACATGAGAGCAACTGGCTAAAAACATGCCAAGGTCGAGTTGTTGACATTGTCAAGAAGTCTGAATGAGGATTCTTTTCTCTTGATTGTCTCATTCTCTTG
Organism: Scytalopus superciliaris; assembly: GCA_013400415.1. Taxonomy (NCBI): domain Eukaryota; kingdom Metazoa; phylum Chordata; class Aves; order Passeriformes; family Rhinocryptidae; genus Scytalopus; species Scytalopus superciliaris. Next base: position 260,606 of record VXBX01006278.1, on the reverse strand, counting down.
GCTGCTGTCTTAGGACAAGCCCTGAAATCTGCCTTTGTTCAGAATAAAACATTATCTAATGTACCAATATTCTTCCTTTTGAGTTCATTGCCTTACTTGGATATTTGATTTCATTCCTCTGAAACTTTCAGCCGTGCAGCTGGGAGAAACAATGGCTATTGTTTTATATTTAGAGTGAGCATTAAAAGCTGAAACAGGCAAAGAGACATCAGCTGCTGGAAGGGCTCAGATCATCAGCTCCCTCTGCTGACCTGCTCTGGGGAGAAGCAGTGCTACCAAATTTTAGGACTTTAGGAAAAGTGAGATCTGATGGGCCATATGACAATATTCCTCCAGCAGCACAAAGGTGGAGACTATGGGATGACTCTACCCAACCCTTGCCAATGTAAGAACTAGAGGACATCAGCAGAAGTTATTGAGAGCCAAGTTCAACAGAAACAGAAGTGATTGTTCACATAGTGTCTTATAAATACTGTGGAGTGCCTTGCTGCAGGAGGTTCTGGATCTGGAAAGTTTGTATATGCTCAGAAAGAGTCTGGGAAAGTCTGGAAGAAAAGTTCACTGAAGACTACGGAATGCAGAGATCCCTTTTCTTACCTGGGAAGTTCCCAACCCACAAGCTGCTGAATGCTGGGAAGCGTTTTAAGGAAATATTGTTATATATTTGTTCTAAGCCCGTGTTCTTTCTTGGGCGTCCACTGTTGGAGGCAGGATGCTGACTCATGCAGCCTGTTCTCTCTGAGTCCCAGGGGATGGACGAAGGGTCCAGGAGAGGTGATGTACATACAGCTTGGTGCACTGGAGCCAGGGAACGAAAACAGTTTGGATGGAGTCAAAGAAATCCTTCTTTTAGTAGGAAAATGGATGCGGTTAGGTTTTGTTTTCATCTCAGCCTCCATGCTGAAGGAACTGACTGTATGGAGACATCTAAATTGAGTGGAGATGTTGCAATAGCACTGAGGAGATACTGACCTCGGGTTCAGTGACTGGTGACTCAGTTTTTTTCTGAATCCTTGTTTTTCTGAGCTGGAGTGGACATAGGCTGACATGGCTGACATTCAAATGTAGCCTACTAGGTAGAAGAAACTCGTATCAAACAGGATGATCATAATTTGAGTGGAGGTTCCACCATCAGTGGTGAAGCCACTACAAAAACTAGGTGGGAAATGGTGTATAAACAGTAGGAAGTCCAATATATAATGAATGAATGTTGTATTAATATCCCATGACACTGAGTGGTGATTCTTTTGAGGTGTCTCGTCAGAGCTTTCAGGAGAAATGCTGGTCAGGTACCCTTCTGAAGGCATGGAATGCTGTCAGGCCTTGCAGAAAAGGGGGCACAGTTTCCTAACACTATTTCCAAACTTTCTGGAATCATTTAGGCAAACAGAGCCTTTAGGTTTCCTGAGGACAGATCTGGGTACCTGATTTGTCAATGCCATTGACTCCCACGGGGTAGTTGCGGAAAACACTCCTCATTTAAAGTGGATCCTGTGTCTTATCTAACCAGCGTCGTGTGGGTGACTTAGACACCCCTGGGCACCTCAGATGTTTTTGAGTGTCTCCTTTCAGGCAAACAAATCCACCCCAAGCTGGATGTATACTGTAGGCTGGGCTGGGTTGAGCTCTGTGGTTGCTGACTTTAACTCCAGTGCCTGTAGTGGAAATTCAGGCACCAGACTTACATGGGAGCACCTAAACTTGGGTGTCCTCATCTGGAGGGAGTCTCAACCTGCAGTGCCTCCGAGCAAGTCATGCAAACCATTTCAGCCTGTATTCAGTCTCCTCAGACAGGTTCAGGAGGAGAGAACAGCCATTGGTTTGGACTCAGAATAATGGCCCCATCTTCCATGTGTAAACCCTTGGCCACACAACATAGTTGTTTTTGTATTCTGCACTTTGCAAAGTGAGGGTTGACAAGGAAGGACTGGCCTGGAGCACAATTTTTGGGGGGCTTTGCTGTCCCATTGAGGACAATGGTGGCACTCCTGACAATTGGGGCAAGCAGTCAGGTCTCTGTGGCCTTTTCAGGCTCTGTTCCTTTCCAAAGAGTCCTCTGGCCAGCTGGACAAGGGCTTGCTTTGCTCTCAGTGCAGGCAAGGTAACTGTTCAAGGAAGAATTTGACATTTTTGTCATGGTTGACCCCAGCATTCCCTTGTTTATTTATTGTGACATCAACTGTGACGATGGCTTAAACAGAGTTGTCCAGCTTTGGAACTACATTTCTTTTTCCTTTGAAGAGCTCTCAAGAAAAAAATGTTACATTCCCTGGGACATAAAGCCTTCACTTGATGGATAAGGGTTTTGTTTATACAAGAGCTGGAGATGAATGCCTGAGAATCCCATGACCTAATCCTTCTCCTGATGGTCACAGCTAAGTAAGATGAGAGCTCATGTTGCACCTGCCTCCCTCTTTCATCTTCTGAAATATTTCTTCCTCCTCCCCCATAAAGGTTGTCAGCACTTCTCTTCCTGAAAAGGAAAGGGAAAAAAAAGGAAAAGAAAGGAAAAGAAATTGGCATGTCTCCAGGAGAATAGTTGTATCTCCAAGTCTATCGTGTCCTAATTTTCTCTGTGGGATTTTCATGAGAAAGGTTTTTTAAATAGATGAAATGAGAAGCTATTTCTGCCTCACCAGACTGACTGCCCAAGTGATGGTCTGACAAATAAAGAATAATTACCCTTATGGTGGGAGTACAGGCCAGACCTTCCCATACTTTGGAATATTGCATGGCACTGACATGCCAGCAGACCCACTTGGGCTGATAAAGCTCCAAGCCAAACAGACTGCAAGGCACATCTGCCATGTTTCCCTGCTGTGTCACGTGGAGCCTGCTGGGCAGGGTGGGCTTTCTGTGAGCCTTTGGGATGCTTCACAGGTGAGATGCCCAGACCTGGAGGCTCCAGGATCCCCAGGCTCTACTCCTTTTCCTGGCAAATAAGGAATCCTGAAGAAAGCTGAATTTTGAAACAACACCCAGATGCCCCCTTCCCAGTACTATCACTTTCATCTTCAAGGTGTCAGCACCGTGGGGTGATGTGGACATACTCAGCCTCTGAAATCGGGAGGGAATGACGATGCTGTGTGGCAAGGGAAGCTCCCAGCCCCACACCTGATTTCCCTCATCTGTCTCCTTGGTCTGGCACGATGGATTGGCAAAATCCACATGCCTCCTGAGCACTACCAAACATGGGAGATCTCAGCCTGTGGGATCTCCCCTCTGAGCAGAGCAGTTCTGATGCTCAGCAGCTTGTTGATTTACATCCACCCTGCCCTGAACCTGCCCTGACCACCCACACGCCAGCTGAGGTCTAGTGGTGACGAGGAGGAGGAGGAGGAGGTTGATTCACACAAGGCCTTTGCAGACAGAAAGATGGTATGTGGGCACATTTATGGCAACAGTGGCTTTGCTGCCTTTCTTTGACTTTTTTTTCCCCCCAAGGCTGTTTTCTGCCACTGAAATTGCTGGGTGTTTTGCTGTTGACTGAGAGAGAAACATGATCTTCCTTTAAAGAGGAGTAGCCTCCATTCATGGGAAGAGGTACAGAAGCAGGAATCTACCAGGCACAGAGCAGCCCTAATTCCTTCTACCCTGGCTGCCTGTGTTCTTCTCAGGGCTCAGATTCTCCCCCTTGGAACCATCACTTTGGGAAGGGCAAGGCTTTCATGGACTAAACTAAAGACATTACTGTTATGGACAGGAGGCATGTCTTGAATTGGGCAGACTGGCATAGTTTTCTCTGGACTGTGTTGAGAAATCTGTGCTGGTGGGACCTTTATATGGTCAAGTCCTTTGGAGAGGTACAGCACTGTCATCTCCATCACTGGCAGTAGGTCTGGTCCTCCCTGAGCTCACTGCTTGCCTGGTGACCTGCTGGTCAGCCTGCCTTCCAGCTCCCTGGTGGGAAAATCCTAGAAGAAGGAGCAAGCAGTGGTCTCTTCCTTTACATGGAGTCATTCCCCACCGTGGCCCCAGCCCTTCCCATAAATGCATTTCTCGTTATCACTGATCATTGGTCTGATTATTCCAGATCAGTGCTGTAACTGAAGGGTCGTCAACTCCCAAAGCCGGATCAGGCTGGGTGGAAACTCAGGACATGGTCCAGCCTGTGAAGTGCTGAGACTACATGGACCATGTGAGGAAAATGCCTTGCTTTTCCACCAGGAAGGACTCAGCACCTTCCAGACACAGGCCTTGGGTGGAGGGGCATGGATGGTGAATATAACCACAAGAGGGCATGGAGGAGATTCTCTTTGTTGCCTTGTCTTCAGGCACATGAGGTGTTTCTGTCCAAGATGGACACAGATCAAAAAAGAGAGCCAGGAATGCCACAGAATCACACACAAAATGACAGAATGGTTTGGGTTGGAAGGGACCTTAAAAATCACCTAGTTCCAACCCCCCTGTCCCCTTGTCAAGGAGGGACAGCTGTCATGGCACCAGCTCTAAATTTTCTTCATTCGACTTGGACATCTTCACCTCTGGTCCTCTTGTTGCTCAGTGGCCTTTCCAGGCAGCCATGAACTGGATCCATCCCTCACCTCCACCATGGACAGTGGTCCTGTGGAAAGTGGACAGGACTTGGCAAATGGGAACCAGGGAATGGATCAGAATGTGAAAGTCACCCATTTATGCACCAAAAGACCCCTTTATGTCTTGGTCTCAGGTATCAAGGAGAGGTTTTCTGATCTGAAGTTGGGCTGGATAGAGGTTTTCATTACTGACTCATGGAGGACTGTTACGGAGCAGATGTGATAAGTCCTGTCCAGGGTTCAAACAGAAAAGGCCTGGACAAACTCTCTAGCCACTTTTGCTGCAGAAATTACAATATATGTGCTGCTAAATGTAACTTGGAAGCCCTTGCCCTTGCCAGATCCCATCTTTCTTGGTCAGCATTTTTCCACAGTTGATTCCTTGGACATCTGATCCAGCGGGGCATGAAGGGGAAGGAATCCAGGGCACTGAGGGGTAACCCTGGTGATGACAAATTCTTGGAGCTGCCAGTCACAGGACACAGCAGGATGGCATCAGCACCGCTGCTGATCTTGTCAGCAGTGCCAGCACGTGGGGAAGAACTTCTGATGTGTTAAAAGGCCACCTTCTGCCCTCAGATGTGTGTGTGAAAAAAGGCTATTTTCTGTAAATATCATGTGTTTTTCAGCATATTTAAAGTTCCAGTTTTTCTGTGTTTGGAAGCTGAGTGAAAATAATTTTCAAGTTCTCAGTAACTCATTCTGGAGCAGGGAGGTTTGACCAGATGACCCCACCAGTGATCCCTTCCAAGCTCAACCCTTCTCTGATTCTGTGACTTAATTGCTAATCCATTGTGTTGACTGAGATGTCTGTCCCAGGACTTTTTCGCTGGCTAAAATTATTACATGAAAAATGGAAACTTCTTGTGTGAACTCCCAGTTTCACAGAATATGGTGGATTTGATACAAATAAGTAGTTTCTCACCAACAATTTCTGAGCAGTTCAAAGATTTTGTCAAATGCTCTGCCCAGATTGGAAGGCACATATGAAAAAACTGAAATGAAGTTTGAGAACGTAATTCAGTTAAATAACACATGCCAGGAATTTAGCCTCCTTTTCTGTTTTTAATTTGTCCCCTAGGGGATGAAGGTTTTCTTGATTGTACACATTATAGGATATTATTTTTCATCTAGTTGTAGTAAATATTTCTCAGTCAGTGACAGTTTCATGTCTGGTTAACTTTTTGCAGAGTATACAGATTAAACAGCAATGTTTTTGATCTTTGGTGAGATTAATGACATTTAGGATGGGGCCATGCCATGAAAATTAACCCTCCTGAAGTACTTTGGATATTCACTTACTGTGTGCTTTATACGCCAGTTTTCCTGCCAGAAGAGTCATCCATTGGCATTCTCACTATAAACTCAGCAAAGGGGAGGCACACAAGAGGCAAATTCATTTTTTTTCTTTGCCCAAATATTTGCAAAATGAGAATGTTGGATTTTTTTTAGCTTTTTTTTTTTTTTTTTTTAACATCTTTGCCCATCTCTTTAGCATTGGTATCCTCGATTTAACCAAGTCAACCCACATTTCTGAGTCAGACAGCTGGGAAAAACATAGAAGTGAAAGCAATCCATATATTGCTGGAAAAATCACATCGTTAAATGCCAAGAGGTTCTGACTGAAAGGACTGAGAAAGAGGCAAATGCCAGCAATTGGCCCCGACACAAACTTATTTATAGTAAAGCCTAAGTAGGGTGAAGTCTGGTCCGCTGGGTTCACCTCTCAGGATCAGGCCCTGGGTCTCCTGGGATTTAATTTCTCAGAGAACCACAGGGATGGCAGATGGGAAAGACTTGTTAGGTCATCCTGTCCACATGCCCCGGCAGGAGCAGGGCGAGATTGTCTCTTTGCTTCGTTCTCAAGCACCTCGTCCAGATTGAAACAACTCCAGCAAGAACACTGTTATTGCAAGAAAATTCCACTGCCCACATGTACTTCTGCAAAAGCGCTTTTTTAAAGCTCTTGACGTCTGTTTGTTAATTTTGTCTGAATTGCATCACAAAAGAGAGAAGTGAAAGTATCAAACGTGACCTTGGGCAGCTCAATCTATATGATGACTTAAAAATAGAGTTAGAGCACATACCGTAGAGAAACGGGGTTTTGCATGGACTTGCTGTAGTTAGAGTTAGCACTTTTGGCTATCTTAGCTTTGCATTTCTTTACATTGAACCTGCTGGATTCCTTTAAATTTAAACTTAGAGTGATTTCCTAGTGTTTGCAATGCTTTGTTTTGGCACCTGCATCCTGTAACTTGCTTACCTGAAAATTGCTGATGGGTTTTCGACCTTGACTTCATCTGGGCTTAAGTTATTTTTAATCTGTGGGTTTACCTCCTGTTTCCAGGCTGTCTGAAATAACAACTTCTACTAGCTGTGTGGTTATATTATGTGTGCTTAGCCCTTCCTTGGGTAGGAGAGGTTGCACAGATGCCCATGTAAAATCAAGGACAGGCACATGAAAGACCTACTGTAGCAACTGGAATTATCAATTATTTTATTTTTGCTAAAGAGTCATGGGAAAATACCAATTTAGCAAACACAAAATTCTTCGTTTGAAAAAAACCTGGGCTTAAAGTGATTTTTCTGAGTCCAGGGTTAGGCTTCAGTGGAACCTGGCCAGGATTACAGGCCAGGAACTTTTGACCTTGCCCATTTTGGAGCCCTGGGCACCAAACCCCAGGAGGAGCAGAACGTGGGTGCTGCCTCCGGCACTGCAGCGCAGTTGGTATCAATTTCTGTTTGCTGGCTGTGGAGCTGATAAAATGCCAGTTCTGGTGGGTGTGCACTATGTTTGGAAAGCTTCCAGTTTCTAGGAAACTAAAAATGAGGCATCTACTGATTTGAATCCAATTTGAACAGGAAATTTTTTTCCTGTCAGCTTGGGAACTGTGCTCTCCTGCCAATTGTAGTCACAATTGTGTCATTTCGTCTGTGAAAGTCTCAGTCTCATTAATGCAAATGGAAAACCTGTGCAACTCGAGTATCTGTATTTAGTTTGTAATATAAATGAAATTCATGTCCCTGGAGACAAACTGCTGCATTATCCAGGTGTTTATGAGCTGCTGTACCACATTGCGTTCTATGCTTGTGAAAAAAACCCTGAGAAATTATTTTTTCAGCATCTTTTTCAAAAGAAAATTATTAGACTCTAAATCAAGTTTTTCTTTCCCTGCAAGGAGCTGAATTCTATGCCAAATCATTTACTGTAACCCTTGTTATATGGCAGATACACAAACACTTAAAGGAGAATATTCTGTCTTTATAGGAAGGTATTTTTATCAGAAATCATTAACATCTGAAAAGACTCAGCCACAATACACATGGGACAGTCCATTCAGACACTAACAAGACAAAAAATTTAAATGATGAACTCATATTTAGTGTCTGACTGTCGCACACCTGCAGTAAAGTGAAATAAATTTTGCTTTGTGCCTCGTTAGAGCAGCAGTACCTGTGTTGTTTTTCAGAGCTGGCTTTGCCTCTACCAGAAAATGGCAATCCACTGCAAGAGGAGGACATGTAGTGACAGGGCAAGGGGTGACCTGGGCCTTGCAGCAACCTGGTCTGGTGGAAGTGTCCCTGCCCATGGCAGAGGGATTGGAATGAGAAGAAGCACAGTCAACCCTGCCTTGGAAAGGAAAGGGGGAAAGCTAAAACTGCAGCCCACACATCTGTGCTGTGGAGGAGAAAAATGCCACATTGTGCCCTCTCTCTGTTGTCTGGAAAACAGCCAAGGAAGGTCTGCTTTGCAAAGGTTAAAAGGAAGATCTTTGGAAGAATACAAACAGCAAGAGGAGCAGAAGTGGAGGCACAGGAAGGCTCAGGCTGGAGGTGTTTTGAAGTTCCTAACACCAGGGCTGGGTGTTGGCGGGTGGGAAACCAGAAGAACAGATTTAGAGGAGGACAAGCAGAGAGATGGAGCTTTCCTGGGGACAGAGGCCAGCAGAGAGCAGGGAGCTGGGAGCTGCTGTGAAGGACGTTTCTCTAAGCAGACATAATACTAGCAAAATCCCTGGCTGTCACACTGACTCCTGATCCCATAAGGAATAGCCCTACAAAGCTCTATAGCTTGAGTGATGCTCAGGCCAGAAGGGCAGCAGATGTGATGCCAGCTCATCTGCACAGGCCACTGATGTCTGCAGCAGTAAATTTGCCAGTGTCAAGGGATTTTCTACTACCCCGAGCTCAGTGGGAATGACCTGGGAACATCTGCACTGTTGAACACTCCTTACATCCAAAGTGAGGTGGCTGCATGCAACTTACCTGTGGGAAAGCCTGGCACTGACTCCTGATTTCTCTGCTGGGGAATCATTTAGGAGAGTGACAGCTGTGCCTGTGCTTAACCAGTATAGAAGATGACATTCCAGCATGATCCTGGGAGTCTTTCCCTGCACAATTACAGTTGCTGACATAGAAATAATGACTGTTGGGCTTGGGATAAGAGCAGGAATAGGATCTGCTCTACTTGGCTGAACTCTTGTGGGTTTTATGAAGATCCCTCTCTAACAGAGTCCGTTTCTAGTTACTCTGAGGTGGTAGAAAACCAGCATTAGCTGCTCCAAATGTGTATTAGGGATTATTATGATTTCTTAGCTGCAAAGCTGAGAGGGTGCAGCAAGGATTGACTGACACAAGGACAACCAGCTGCTTTTCTTCTGGAGCTCTTCCCATTCCTAATGGAACACTGCTGGTATGGGGCTGTGAGGCAAGATGCTGGATCTCTGAATGGATGAGTTTTCCTCTGGAATTAAGTTCATGGCATGATACCTTTTACATCAGTCCATATGAATTTCCTGGGAGAGGGGCTGGTGGGTCCTGTGGTTGGGTGGAAGCAGGACAGAGCACTGCTCTGCTGGGAAAAGGGTCTTTGTGGGAATAACAGCTTCCAGCTCAGACTGGGCTGGACTGTGAATGTCTAATGAACACCTTAGGTCAGAAAAAGAAGACCTCAAAGAAGGTCAGCATTTCAATTAAATAGTGAGTTATAATTCACCATGCTCTTCACTCGCATATTATTATTAGCAACTTCTTCTCCTGACAGGATATTCAGTGTAATTTTCCCCTTGTTCTCTGCAAGTCCCTCCCTGAAGCAGAGACCAGCCCAAGAAACCTGGCCCTTGTTATTTTTATCCAGGAGCAGCTGACACTAAAAGTGACAAAAGAATTGATGGCGGAAGTGGTCCAGAGCATGAAAAATCCGGTCGTAAAAACCAGAGTGTTTGCAATAAAATATCTATATGTAAGGGAAGAGGAGGGGGGGGGAGGTGGTGAGGTGGGATTACAAGTAGAGCTGGACAGAAAGCAGAGCAACGAGCTGTGAAAAGTGATGTCTGGACCACAGGAACAAAGTGTAAATCCAGCTGTCAGTGCTGTGATATCCACTGGTACCTTGGCCTCCTTTTCCTCGAGGGAGTTCACATCCACACCAGTGTCTAATACGGGACAGTGGTTGGACCCAGAGGGATGATAAGGTGCCATAGGATGAAAGGGTGGCCTTGGAGCCTTCCAGGATCATGGGCAGAGCTGAAAACCCCTCTGCTGCTGTACAGGTGTTACAAAGGGCCTTTCCTCTTGGATGAGGAACAAGGTTCTTGCAGGGATTTGGGTTTGGGAAGGTGGTCTGTGCTGCAGCGTGTCCCATGGGCTACCAGGGCAGGGCAGCAAACTGCATCACAGGGTCAGCAAAAGCAGGTCAGGGAGGAAAAGCTCAATAAGTTAAATGGATAAAACAGTGTATTGTTAAACTGCTACAGCTTTTGGGGTGAGCCCTTTGCTGGGTGCAAGGCTCAGGAGAAACTACCTTTTTCCCTGGTTCTGTCTGGGGACAAGGAAGGGATCAAGAACTGGGAGCAGGAGACAGAGGAAGACCAGCCCAAAGGGAGGTGAAATGATTTTTTACCTACCTACATACATACATACATACATTTTTACATACATTAAAGAACAAACTGTGTGGCATCAGAGAACAACCTCCTGGTGAGGTTTCTTTTGGTGCTGGGAAGTAAATCGATGCTGGAAAGAAAACTGAGTATCGGGACACCTGAGGTCTCTCTCTAGGCTTGACCTGGTGCTCTCCTCTTCTATCTTAGAGATGGATGAGGGCTCCAAAGCATGCTTAAGAGAGAAGGTGCTCTCAGAGGGCACAGTGGTGCTGTCTTGAGATCCATAATCACATAGCACTGGATATCAAAGCTGGCACTGGGGAAAAAGGATAGTGACTCCTGGTGTCAGACACTGAGTTCTCAAGGGTCCAAAAACTTTTGCCCCTGGTCTGTGCTGGATCAGAGCTACATCCATCCAGTGGGGACAGGGGAAAGAAGAGTAATGAACATGAGCAAGACCTTGAGGTGTATCCAGCTGTAAAATGCTGGAAAAACGTAAAGTAAGGAAGGAAACTAATTTTTTTTTTTTTTTGCTTTGGCAGCCCCTTCTGATCTGCAGGATGTTTAACTTCAAAATATGTCTCTATTACATACACTCAATTTCATGGAATAGCCTTGGCTGGCTGCTGAGTGATGGGACAGGAAGGGGCCAGGAGTAGTCTGGCACTGCTGTCTGTATTTGGGCTCTGCCTGCTGGTGCAAGTGGCCAGGTGGAGTGGGATTCCCTTGTAAGGAGGCAGAAGAAAGGCTGAAACACAGTACAGTGTGGATCATGCCTCTGAGGTTCATGTTTGCTGCTTTGCCTCAGGTAGGTGTTGTGCTTTAGGGCATCCTCCTGCAGGTATCAGGGCCATCTCTGGATTAGCTCTCCCCATGCACACAGAGGGATGCCCAGTGTCATCTCCAGGCAGACAAGACACCCAGAAAACCTTCCTAAAAGTCATTGCTCTGGCAAAAATGAGTGTGATGAACCTTGGGTGTGCACCAGGCCTTGGTCTGTATCTGACCCTGGTCACCCCTGTGCAGCAGAGCCACTGCTCTGCTCCCTGCGCCTGCTTTAGGGTGAGGTGGTCCATACCCTGAACCCACATTTATACCATCAAATAAATAAGTGGGAATGTGACATTTTAATTCATTTTTTACCATCTTCCAATGCACTGCTCAACACGGGTCTCTTAATGTTCTCTCTCCTCAGCTTTGCCCTGGCATCCTACCCAGGTTCCAGAATCCACAACAGATGCTGGCAAAGATTTGTGTAAACCCAGAGGACCTAAATAGGGGTAGAATATATTGTCCTGAACCAGGGATTATAATCTGCTGTTTGAGGACCTTTCTGGGGCTCCATAGAGTCACAGCTAGAGCATAGATGAGCCACTCTCTGCATGTATGTATGGAGAAGGGATTTTCTTGGTGGCTCTTGGCAGCACAGTGAATACATAAAACTACTGACACCATTTCCAAAACAAGGGCTTGGAGTACTGTGTTTCTGGAACTAGTAGAAACTGGCTGATGTTTGAAGTGGTCCTGCTGGCAGCTGCTTTTTCACCCAGTGTATAGCTCAGTGTGGGTCTCCTGCCCACAGAGTCTTGTGAACGCCCAGAAGGATTCCCATACCTGGACAAATTCATGGAAGAAAAATACAATGAGGTTTATTGGGGAGAAATACAACTCTTCTGGCTGAAGTGGGGATTTTTTGGAAAAGTTTTACTGCAGTCCAGCCTTGTTTGCACACCATTTCCTTGGCAAGTGCTGGCTCTGATGAGAGACAGAAGACTGAAAGAGCCAGACCTCTGGATGCCTTCTACAGGACAGACCTCAAGAAGACCCATGAGACTGATAGGCTGTGGTGAATCACTGAATCATAGAGTGATTTGGGTTGGAAAGGACCTCAAAGACCATCTAGTTTCAACCCCCAGGGATGGTCAAGGACTAGACCACTAGACCAGATTGCTCCAAGCCCCATCCAACCTGGCCTGGAACAATTCCAAGGATGGGGAATCCACAGCTTCTCTGGGCACCCTGTGCCACTGTCTCTGAGTAAAGAATTGCTTCCCAATAAGCTGAAGGAGGAAGTCTTCACATGAAGATCACTGGAAAGTAACACTTCCAGTAAAGGCCCATTGGTTGTCTCAGCATTTAGCACAAGGAGATCACTCTTACCTTGGCACATGGATAAATATTATAATTGCAGGCAAAAATACAGCCCTTAGAGCTGCCCATCACATCTTCATAGAATCTTCTTCATAATGTGCTGCCAGTGCTTGGTGGCTTTAGCAGAAATGTTGTATTTTAGTCTCAGAGGACAATAAATCCCAAGCCTCTCATCCCAAATATCTTGGTAGATGATCTCAGTTTTGGCAGGGGGTCTATGCTAATCAAGGGAAATCACCTGTTTTCTGGGGGCTGCCACCATCCCAGGCTGTCTGTGTCAACCAGCAGAAATCCCAAAGCTTGACAGCCAAATTATTCTTGTGTGGAGACATTTCTCCCTAGTTGCCTACAGAATCTGAGTCAGCTGGCATAAATCCTTCAGAGCAGGAGCAAATCACCTCTCTACATATAATTTCCAGCTGCTGAGCTGCTGACAGGGAATTGCTCTTGTGAAACAGGGTATCACAAGGGATGGGAAGCAGGGAAGGCAAATCTCTGGAGTGCTGTGTCAGTATCTGATACTGATCTGTGATAGAGGCATCTCTCTTTGGAGTAGCTGGGATCAGTTCACATTATGTATATTAGAAAAGTTTATTTAGGGAATTACAGGGAAAGAAACCTTACAGTGTTATGAGACGGTGGCAAATCCGGCAGGAACAGATAAAGTTGTCCCATGGGAATGGGTGGGGACTGCCAAGAAGCTGCCCACTCTGTACTTAGTATGCACAGTACCTTTCTGCTGACAAGACAGGGTTTCTGCCTTTATTTTTGAGCATTGTTTTGTCTTATCATGGTTAGTTCATTTGGCTTGATTTATACCCTTCTTCAGCCACTCAGAGTCCAAGTCACTGGGGGATCCCAAGAGGTGTGTATTGCTGTTCTTGGGTTACTTCTCCTAGGAGAGTCTCTACCTCCCTGCTGCACCCAGTTCTGAAAGCAGAGAAAAAGGATCAAAATCAGGAGAGAGGAAAAGATAATGCACAGCTTGGCACTGGAGAAACTTTCTGATCTTTTTGACCTTTGCTGACCCCTAAAATTGGATGGTGTTGAAGTGTCTGAACACCTCCAGCATGACATCTGTATGGCCTGTGTGGGCACAGTACTGCAGTCGGGGTCTCATGAAGGTCCAGAGTGTGAAGGGATGTGAGAAAACCTCCAGCAAGTCTCAAGAGCTTTGCTAGGACCCTTTGCAATGCCAGGAGAGCTCCTGAGGGTGTGCTGGAAATTGATGTCCTGACGGTCTGGAAAAGACAGAGGGGCAGATCTTGGGAGGGGAAAATCTCCAGAGTCTCTTGGAAAACTAGGAACACAAACTGATTTATAACAATTGCAAACCTGTTCTCCACATCCTAATAAATACAGAGTGATGTCCTTAGTCCCCAGTCTTTCCTTGCCACCCTGGTCAGTAAATAACTGCTCAGCTCTGTCAGTGCATCTCAGTCTGCGGCTCCTTCAGTGCATCTGAAGAAATGAACACAGATGCCCAGAGCAAGACACTTGGCAGACTCTTCCTTTGTTTATCAGCATTTTAGGGATTTCCTGATGTAGGAGTTGCAGCCAGGTCACTGTGCTAAGTTGTCCCAGTGAAATCCTCCACAATTTTAAATAAATCCTCCACAATTTTGTTAGTCACACAAACTAATTAAAAGAATTGTGTGGAAGGAAAGTCCTTTCCTTCTGTTAGTATCAAACACTTTGCCTGTCTCTTTGGGTACTGGTTGGGTTCTAGCATGATCAGCAGCCAGAAAATATTTATTTTTTGCCAGGATTTGTCCTAACTGCTCCCTAATTTAAGGAGCTCCAGCTCAGAAAGCTCAAGGCACACTGTGCTTTATTTCCAAATAATCTTCAAGCTTTAATAGTGATAAAGACTGTCTGCCATCTGAGATCATTTAGGCTAAACTGGAGAAACTGAGAACTAATGTCCTAGGAAACAAGGAATTTATGTGGAGCATTCACAGGAGAACGATGTTTTAATCACTGGAGTTTTTAAGTCTTTACCAGTAATTTATGTTTATTTTAGCCTATCTTTATCCAACGAATAAATAACACTGGGAGGAAGGAAGTCTTTATTACGGATTCAGCCTCCTTTCCCTGTTCAGTTGAAGAATTTAGAGACTGCAATAATTATGCCTTTGAATCCAGAGAAGGTTTTTCATCAAAACTAAAATGGGCCAACACTAACACTCCAAATCAAGAAAAGACAGACATATTAAAGTCATTGATCCAAAACCTTCCTCACCTTGTTTCTATATCAGAATGAAGATTGCTGGGTGTAACCTGAAAGCCCAGATACTTTTCCAAACATCCTGATAGGGGAAAAAAGAGTTTGTCTTGAGGGTTTCTTCTGGGGTAGATGCTAGTAAATTTATCTAAAACTGACTGAAATGCTTTCTGATGATATATTTTTAATTAAAAAAAAAATAATGCTGATTTAATTGAAACTGAAAGTTTCCAAGGGAACATACCCGTTTCAGTAAAACCTCAGTTGAGAAAAGTTTCTGAGGTCCTGGACTGAATTTGGGGTCAGAACCAGAGAGGAAGGAAGCCTGGAGGATATGGAAATCCCACAGCACAGGGATCACAGTGGTTCAAATCCCTGCTCATGTGAATGCCAGAGGGCCAACAGAGATGTGACAGCAACATGTTTTTGAAGTGATGAAGACTAACCATGTCCAGGGCTCTATTAGTTTGACTGTGAAGGCCTTGAGCCCATCTTTGGGAAAGGTTGATAACCTTCCAGACTGTAGGATTCTGGAATAAAAGGAATAAATATGGGCTCAGTTGTGGCAGTGGTTGGAAGATGGGTAGTTGAGTTGGATGAGGGTAGAACAGAGATGTGAACTATGGCAAGTAACCCATCTATGGATGGGCCAAGGAAAAGTAGCTGCATCTGTCCCATTCTCTCTGATTTTCTGGGGGGAAAAAAAAGATGATTTGATTTCTTTTTTTCTCAATCAGAAGGAAATCTTTGTATAAGCCACCTCACTGAATAGAAGGGGAGTACCCATTTCCAGGCTGCTGCATCCTGCCCTCAGTGCCTTCCCTGAGCTCTTCCCGGGGTTGGATGGTACTCATCCTGTCATGCAGGGGATTGACAAGACCTGCAAACACATCTGGCTGGCTGGGTGGAGAGATCAGCCTTGCCATTAGGCATGTCATGGCTAAATTCCTTGAGGATTTCCAGAAGAGAAAGGTGGATGAATTCCCAGTGTACTCTGTCACCGATTTATGCAGCTTGGATCCATAACTGCTAAACAATGAGTGATCACGGTTTGTTTGACAGCCTGATCTAAGCCTTTGCACGTGTTAATGTTAGAACATATTTTCATCCTGATGCAGAATTCCCGTGGAATCAGGCTGTGCTTGCAGGGGAAAATGGGGGATGGAAATTTTTACTGGCAGCATTCAGGGCTTTCAAACCACCACTCCTTAGAGAAGGTGGTTATTACTGCAGCAGGCAATGGCAAAGGCCATGTCCCAGTGAGGCCAGACTGGTTTCCTCAACCCAGCCACCTTCTCCGTGCCTCCTCCCAGAGCCATCCTTCACCTCTGCATAGGAGGGAGGCCAGGCTCCTCTCTGAAACTGTAAATCACATTCACAGTCTTGTTCAGGTAGAAATAACAAGCAAAAAATGCTGGACAGAGATGGACCAGGCTGGGAAGTTGCCTTTTTTAGCCAACACTTTCAGTCTGTGCCTCTCCAGTGCAATAATGGGGATGCCCAAGTGACGTGGCCAGCCCAGCTCACTGGCTGCTGCTTTTCAAACCAGCATGTCAGAGGCTTGTGCAGAGAAAATTTAGTTCTCTCACCTGATGTCTTGACAGGCCTGTTTTGTGCCCAGCTCTGCTCCTCCCTCTGCCTGTGTCCATGCAGGAGGTGTTTCCATACACAGCCCACAGCCCTGCCCATGCTACATCCCAATCCAAGCCAATCCAAGGAGGTGAATTACAGAGCTCATGACATGAATTCTATCTCCCACCCACAATAGCAGGACAAGCCTTTGGGGATGCAGGGCTGTGATCCCACCTGGCCAGAGGTAAAGTGGCATGTGCAGGATCTGTCCTGTCCTCCTGCCAGCACCTCCTGTCCAGGAATGAGCTTTGTAAATCCAATTCCTCTTTACTGAGCAGCTCCCTGACAGGCTCTGGGAGCACTGGGAACATTCATCAGGGTGATGAAAATGCTTGTGGCCAGGCAGACTGAGGTGGCTGCAGCCTGTCTCCCTGACTGGGGCCCCCAAGAAGTGGTGGAGGGAAGCCCCAAAAAACTCAGAGACAGTAAAACCTGTTTATCACTGTAAAACTGGTGACACAGCATGTGGGGGCTGAGGACAGTGAGCAGAGACGCGTGCATTTATCAGGACTGTCTGCAAGGTGCTTTTAACTGAGGTAGGAATATTTATGTATCTATATGGAGTGAGGGTGGTCATGGCCCCAAGTCTGCCAGAGCTCAAGGAGCACTTGAAAAGCACTCTCAGGCACCTGGTGGCATTCTTGGGGCTGTCCTGAGCAGGAGCTGGACTCGATGATCCTTGTAGGTCTCCTCCAGTTCAGGATATTTTATGAATCTATTGTGCCAATGGTTAGGACAGTTTCTTGGTGGTTCGTGCTGCTCTGCCCTGACCTTGCTCTCATCACCTTCCATCCCCACTCTGTTCTGACCCTTGATATCCAGCCATGCTGCCACGTCTGTCGTTTCCTTGCCCTGAACACAGTGCTGTCTCTTTTCTCTCCTCTCTGCTCCTCAAAGGATATTGGCAAGATACAGTGAGTTCCTCAGGTAGCACACCTTGGCGTGGACCACGCGGTGGGACATCCGCCTGGCTCCGGCATTCCATCAGGGATCAGCTCAGCCATCACCACACAACCCCCCCGCAAAGCCAAACAATTCAGGGACATCTCAGAGCTTGCCTTTTCTGTTTGAGAGGTGAAGCTGGAGATGGGCTGGCACCGCCATCTGGTGCAAGTTTCCAGAAGTGACCGGCTGTGAGCATCTCCAGCACCGAAAGACTAGCCTGGGATCGTAGTGCTGGTCAGAGCAATGCTGGTGTTGCTGGTCCCAGCCCGGCACTGCCGGACTGAACGGCTCAGGGAGAGATGACCTTCATTCTCCGCACTTTGAGACTGATTCCCCCCCTCGGAAATATTTGGGGCATCAAACAGCACGCTGATGAGTGCAGGAATAGAGGAAAGCAAGCAAAGCACTGGGCAGTGGAGGCTGGAGTCTAGCTCTTCATAGGGAGCATCTTGAGTCTATGGGGTTGCTAAAATCTGGCTAACTTTTGTCTTTAATACAGATGACCTTTTAATTTTTTTATTGTTTAAGATGGAGAGTTGAGGAGTGTCACCCTGGAAAAAACAGGTTTGTTTCCTCTTAAGGGGAGGGAAGTCACTACAGAAATTCCTATATAAGACTCAATAGGCAAATTTTTGTTTTCCTCAGTCTCAGTGCTTTCATCTGCTTTTTGTCTGGCTCAGGAGAAAGGAAAACTGTTCACATCCATCACCTGAAAGAAGAAGAAAGAGGTAGTTTTCTGGGTCTCTGTGTGTATTATGGCACAAAGTTAAAAGCGAATGTCTGGCACTAACAAACAAACAAAAAAAATGGAATTACTTGAGCAAAACCACAGCTTTTTCTCACAGCAAAGCTTGATTTTGCAAAACTTGCCTTTCCTGCTGAGCAATTGTTCCTGCAGACAATTCCTACAGTCTTTTTGGAAAGGCAGGGGATCCCCAGCTGGCATCTTCTGAGCTGTATGTAGTCAATTAGTTCAAACTAATTAGGCAATTATTGGGTGTTACTAAACTGGAATTCATTCAATAAATTGGAAAAAGCTGAGGCATTTGGTATCAAAAAGCAAATCCAAAGGCTTTCCTAAACCAGCCACTTCCCTCTCTGCATTCCTTTTCAGAAAACTTACCTATGATGTTGGTTTTGGCCTTGAGACAACAGAACACCATCACCTCCCCAGCCAGTGGCACACAGTGACATTTGACTTCATTATGAAATGAAGAGGAAAAGCCTGTCCTGAATCCTCTCTGCAAGAGTGAATCCAGTTGGCCAGATTGCCCCAGCAGAGATGCAAAGCCAGCCAAATTACTTGGCAGGTGAGCTGGAATGCCGATGATGGGCACCCATCTGAACATTGCACTAAGAACATTTTCCCTCTAAAGTTCCCTCCCCTGATGTGGCATCCTTTAAAACAGGAGCTGGAGCAATAAAAGCTAGAAATGAGTCTTGTAAATGGGGCTTTCATTTCTTTACAGTGCAAGGCACTAAATGGCACAAGTCTTTTCCAAGTTTCTGTGGACCTACAGAGAATGATGAAGTTGCCTAAACTTCTGGTACTGTTCAAGGTACCTCAGGATACCCAAAAGGTATATATGGAAGGCCACATAGGCCCTTAGGACACACATATCCTGCAGCTGTGGCAACCAAAGGTCAGTGGGAATACCCCATCTGGGATGAAACACCTGTGTTAGGACATCAGATTGCACCCTTTAGAATAAAGCAAAGAACATGTAGACAGTTCCATAGCCAATCACAGAATATCCTTGAGTTAGAAGGGACCCACAAGGATCAAGTCCAACTCCTGACCCTGCTCAGCACAACCCCAGGAATCACACCATGAATCCCAGACTCACATCATCTCCTGCTCAGTGTAGTCCTGGACATGCCGTGTCCTACTGGGTTTGATCTGGACACTGCTCTGGGAAGGCACAGAGTTGTTCTGGTGGGACTGAAGAAGAAAACAGCCCAAAAGAAGTTCTCCTGTGCTCGTGCCACTATAAGGAATGATCTGAAATGCAGAGAGGTTGAGCTGGCAGCAGCAGACCAACATGTGGCTGTTTCCCAGCAATGAGTTTGTTCAGGGCCTAAACATGAATTGCCAGAAAATGAGGCATTTCTGTGTCTGAGGTGGACGGGACCCATAAATTTCCTCTAGCTGCTCTATGAACTTTGGGCTCAGTACTCAAAGGGAAGGAGCCAGATCTTACCTTGAGCCTTGCTCACACCTCCCCTGCTCCTGTGCCTTCCTTGGTGCCCAGAGTTCTACATCCCAGAGGCAGCAGAGCCAACTCTTTCTGTCCCTTCCACAAATCGCTCATGTTTTATTTATTCAAATTTCATGGTCTTAGCTGGCCATGTGAACAAATCCCACAAGATCCCAAACATCCTCATCTTCCTTCTGAACAGCTGAGAAGACATTACCGGTGGTAAAAGTTGTGACCCTCTGTACCAAATAGTCTATTTCAGGGGGAAAAACCCACTCTGTTGGATCAAGCAAACCTGGCCTTGGACAGGGTCCTCCTTCACCATTCCATAACACACTGGGTGGCAAAATGTAATGTTGAATGCAATGGCAGGATTTGAATGGCTCTGAAGAGGGACTTTTGACAAGGGCATACAGGGACAGCACAACGGGAGCGGCTCTAGGTTGAAGGAAGGTAGATTTAGATCAGATATTAGGAAGAAATTCCTCCTTGTGAGGGCAGTGAGACACTGGTATGGGTTGCCCAGAGCAACTGTGGGTGCCCCATCCCTTGAAGTGTTCAAGGCCAGTTCGGATGGGCATTGGAGAAACCTGATCCAGTGGAAGGTGTCCCTTCCCATGGCAGAGAAGTTGGAATAAGATGATCTTAAACGTCATTTCCAACACAAAATATTCTGTGGAAGTTGGAATAAGATGATCTTAAACGTCATTTCCAACACAAAATATTCTGTGATTCCACAAAGGGTTTGAGCTGGTCAAGATGTGACTGAAGACAGAAACTTGTGTCTGGTCCCAGTGTATTAATTTCCAAGGGGAAATCACTAGGGAAAATGCCAAGAGGGTTCGGAAGATAGCAGACCACTAAATATATTCCAGCACAAAGCTGACAACAGCTAGACCCACATGTGATATGCCTCTGGAATCCTAGCAGGGTTGATTTATCTTGGTGTTAGGCCTAATATACTTAAAAGCCCTTTATAAATAACCCAGGACCTTTTGCACTTGCTGTTCTACAGACTTGCTTTGTTTATTTGACTGGTTGAGCTGGGCCTGTCATTTTTAATGAAAATAAACTCCTTGTCAGGGACCTTTTCCTTTTGGGACTTTCAAAAGGACACATAGAGCAACTCTGTTCTTCTCCCCTGCTTCCCAGCAGCCTTCTTATCTTTTTGGCTTATGAACGGCAAGGCTGCCTAGGGAAACATTAACTGAGTCCCTGTGGGTTCTGTTTCTTCAGACCTCCAAAGCTGAATCATAAAAATCAGAGAATCACACAATGCTTTGGGTTGGAAGGAACCTTGAAGACCATCTACTCCAATTGCCCTGCCATGGGCAAGGACACTTTCTGCTAGACCGGGTTGCTCAAGGCTGTGTCCAACCTGGCTTTGAACACTGTCAGCATTGGGACAATCTCAGTGTCTCGGGGCAATGAGTCTTCTCATTTTGCATTTGTTTTTTTGGTAGCCACCCAACATGCTGGTAGTGCTGAAGTTCAGCCCAAAGGACCAAGAGGCATCCTCAGAGCAGGGTGGGTGAGAGGCAGGCAAGTGTCCTTGGCCATAGTTTGGAGAGGGTGAAGGAAGGTAAATTCCATCTGTTCTCTTGTTANAAGTTGGAATAAGATGATCTTAAACGTCATTTCCAACACAAAATATTCTGTGGAAGTTGGAATAAGATGATCTTAAACGTCATTTCCAACACAAAATATTCTGTGATTCCACAAAGGGTTTGAGCTGGTCAAGATGTGACTGAAGACAGAAACTTGTGTCTGGTCCCAGTGTATTAATTTCCAAGGGGAAATCACTAGGGAAAATGCCAAGAGGGTTCGGAAGATAGCAGACCACTAAATATATTCCAGCACAAAGCTGACAACAGCTAGACCCACATGTGATATGCCTCTGGAATCCTAGCAGGGTTGATTTATCTTGGTGTTAGGCCTAATATACTTAAAAGCCCTTTATAAATAACCCAGGACCTTTTGCACTTGCTGTTCTACAGGCTTGCTTTGTTTATTTGACTGGTTGAGCTGGGCCTGTCATTTTTAATGAAAATAAACTCCTTGTCAGGGACCTTTTCCTTTTGGGACTTTCAAAAGGACACATAGAGCAACTCTGTTCTTCTCCCCTGCTTCCCAGCAGCCTTCTTATCTTTTTGGCTTATGAACGGCAAGGCTGCCTAGGGAAACATTAACTGAGTCCCTGTGGGTTCTGTTTCTTCAGACCTCCAAAGCTGAATCATAAAAATCAGAGAATCACACAATGCTTTGGGTTGGAAGGAACCTTGAAGACCATCTACTCCAATTGCCCTGCCATGGGCAAGGACACTTTCTGCTAGACCGGGTTGCTCAAGGCTGTGTCCAACCTGGCTTTGAACACTGTCAGCATTGGGACAATCTCAGTGTCTCGGGGCAATGAGTCTTCTCATTTTGCATTTGTTTTTTTGGTAGCCACCCAACATGCTGGTAGTGCTGAAGTTCAGCCCAAAGGACCAAGAGGCATCCTCAGAGCAGGGTGGGTGAGAGGCAGGCAAGTGTCCTTGGCCATAGTTTGGAGAGGGTGAAGGAAGGTAAATTCCATCTGTTCTCTTGTTACTTCACCTCCTTCTGGGTATTTTGGGCTGCACAGAGTCACCTCCCCTGTGACTGCAAGGTTTGGGAAGGAAAAGGGAGCAATGGACAGCTTTGTTTTGTGAAGAGAGAGATGGAGGATTAGAAAGCTGCCTCCTGCCCTGTCCTTGCAAACACAGTCACCTCATCTCACATCAGGGCACAATGCCAGGGTCGTAGAATTACAGAATCCCAGAATATGCTCAGGTGAAAGGGACCCACAAGGATCTTCAAGTCCAACTCCTGGCCCCCTGCACAGGACAACCCCACACCCTGTGCCTGAGAGTGTTGTCCCAATGCTCCTTGAGCTCTGGCAGGCTTGGTGCTGTGACCACTGTCCTGAGCAGCCTGTTCAGTGCCCTCTGGGTGAAGAACCTCCTACTAATATCCAGCCTAAGCCTCCCCTGACACAACTTCATGCCATTCCCTCGGGTCCTGTTGCTGGTCACCACAGAGATCAGCTGATAGGAGGGACTGTATTTGCCACAAGTACATTTATCACTATATTTTTGCCTTCTACCCCTTGAACTTCAGGTCATCTCCATATGGGATGAATTGGTTAATTTTTTTTTTGCTATACACTTCTTTTCTCCCTGCAGTTTGCTTGGCTCTGGCACAGGCATTTCTCTTCTAAGAGATCATTGGGATCAGCAGAGGGAGTGCGAGAGCAAGGAAAAGGGAAAAGAACACACCGAGTTATAAGGGGGTTTGATCTCCTGAGGTGCTGCAGGAGCCTCGTTTAGAGATGAATGAGAAGCGACCCTTCTGGCCACCTGCTGAGCGAACCTTTCTGCATTTTCACACACAAGAGGGACATCAGAAGTTCTCAGCAAACCTGATTCTCCTGGTGGATACGAGAAAACATCCTGGTTGTGTTACAGCAGCACCAGCACAATAAAGAAGAAAATCAAAAAAGTGTGGACTTAGAACCCAGGTTAAAATATTTTCTTACAGGCAATTTAGAAACGAACAGCAATGCCACAAAAAAACCCCAACCAACCAACCAACCAAAATCAAAAAAAAGAGAGTAAACCCAAGCTTAAATCATGTAATCAGCTACTGTTTCATCATTTAGGAGAGAACAAAAGAGATGAAGGGCTTTGTGCTAACCAGCAATGTGACTTGGTGACCCTTAGTTTGGCAATGACAAATGTTGTCTTTGTTATCCAAAAAATCCAAGGTCTTCAAATCTAGCACGTTGCACAAGGTTGCCACTGAGGCCAAGGAGATTTAAGCACACAGCTGAGTGCTCTGCTGAACCAGAGCCCCAGCCTGTAAATATTTGTTAACTTTGTCCAAGAACACAGGGAACACAAATCTTACAGATCCACCAGTCAAGGCACTCGACCCTTTTTGTTGTTCAACTGGAAAAAAAAAAAAAAGGACTTAACTATCCAACTATCTGCCCTTTGTTAATCTTTCCCCAGTAATTATTATCCCAAAACCAAGCACATTATATGTCCACCTATAAGCACAAGGCATTATTCCTTATTCCATTTGCAATGGAAGAAAGCAGAGAACCTCCCCCAAGAGCATTCCAATAGTGTAATTAAGATAAAGGCCAAAAAATCTGAGGCCTTTACTTATATCTGTCTGCCTCAGTACATGGTGGGACCATTTTCCTGTGTCAGCTCCACAAATAATGGCACAAT
Organism: Scytalopus superciliaris; assembly: GCA_013400415.1. Classification (NCBI taxonomy): domain Eukaryota; kingdom Metazoa; phylum Chordata; class Aves; order Passeriformes; family Rhinocryptidae; genus Scytalopus; species Scytalopus superciliaris. The sequence goes on along the minus strand of VXBX01006278.1, from coordinate 236,780 downwards.
ATTAATGAATACAAATGACTTAGAGGAGAAAAAGACCTGAGTCAACACTCACAGGGTATCTCTCTCTCATGTTTCAGTTCCCATTAGCCAGTTTGATGTAGGCACCCATGAACATCCAGCCCATCTGCCAGCTGAAAGGGTACTTAGATATTTGCTCAATTTGGGGTGCACCCAGCCCATGCTGAGTCTGATCCCAGGCTGGTGAAGACACTTTCCGTACGTTGTTACTAATAAGTGCCCACCACGAGACAGCTTGTAACTCCCCAGCCTTTGCACTGCCCAAGGAATGCTTTATTTGAGGCACACTGGTCCAAGGTGAGGTGTATTGGCTTTAGTAAAAGTAAGGTATTCTCAGGAGGGTGTGGGACTCCTCTTGGAAAACCTCTGGAAGAGCAGTCTCTCTGCTGCACCCTCCTAAGACCACTGATCTGGAGACTGCTGGACTTCTTAAAGGTCAGGATCCAGGAGGAATTGCTTGGGCTGGCCCTGGCAGACTTCATTCAAGAAGAGTTGGGTCCAGCTGCTCCAAACACAGCAGCAGTGAAGTTATTTCAAGAACAAGCTCCTGTAACTACTGCAACACCGAAATCCCTGGCTATGCACAGGGTTCATCCACCATCCCTAATGAATCTGTTCTCTTCCAAACTGCAAAAGACCCTTCTGCAGACCAGAGCCCAGGGAGCAGCAGCTTCTTTACCCTCATGCATGGCACCATCTGGAGCAATGACATCCCGGGGCTGTTTTTCTTACACCAGTAGGTTTTCTAGCACCAGTTTGCTCAAGGGGCTGCAATTCTCCCAGAACCTGGAGTAGCAGGTGAGAAAGACTGAAAAATATTCACTGCAAACCCATTGTGCATGCTGGACTTCCTCTGAGCCTACAGCAGAAAGGTGAGAGTCCTGGGGTGTCAGGGGCAGGGAAAGACCTTGTCCATCCAGATGGGAGCACGTGGAGGGCTCTTAGCTTCATGTTAATGGGTGTCTTCCTACTGTTGTGTCCCAGAGCCACAGTGCTGGAAGGTTTGGGTACCCACACTGATAGCATCCACCTGAGCCAGGAGGGCAGGAGATGTGGAGGACAGCCTTGTGACATTTCAGATCCAGGTGACCAGCCACGGCCCATCCCTGACATCTTCAAGCCACGAGAGTCTTGGATGTGCCTTGTACTGCCTTTGGCACACCTGCAGAAGTGTGGACTGCAGAAGTGCTTGTTGCATCCCTGGTCCCTCTCACAACAACAGAAGAAACTTCTGCAAGGTGTGTTTTGCTCTTGCAGAAGGTCTGGGCTGGGTCTGTGGTGCTGGATCCAGGCAAATCTTGCTTTGTTGTTACTCCCACTCTGAGGCACAGACCTGTTTTACCACTCTCACATTTCCTGACAGCACAGGATGATGGAGGTTATCAGCAATGATTGTTTGATGTGTTTAATTGGCCTGGAGTTAATGATATAATTTTCTTTTTAAAAGAAACTAATGAAAGAGAGCTGCCAGCATGGCTGAGGTACTTGACACACAAATGACCTGCCTGGGGGATGGTCACATTGGCCTTGTCCAAGTGTTGCAGGGTTGATTCAGGGACAGTCCACTCCAACTGGAGCTGCAAAGACCTGTTCCCAGGTGCTCTCTTTTATTCTAGGTAGTTTTTTTATTCTCTTTAGCCTTTTGTTTTTCCCAGTGTTTTCTGCAGTGAGGTTAGTGGGGAGGAAGGAAGAAGTGAGTTTGCCTTGCCATGAATTACATCCCTTCTGCCTCCCTCTCTTGACTCAGTCCAGGGAGTTTTGTCTTAGAACAGTGTCCTGGTTGTCTGGTTGGTTCTTGAAGAAGTCATTGATGCACCATGTACAGCTAGGCCAGTGCTGGGCTGGCCTAATAACAGCTGGACCTGCAGTTCTCCCATCCCAGCCAAATGTCCCAGCCATTCCCATTGTGTCAGTGAAAATTGTGCCCCCCAAAGGGATCCAGGCAGCTCTAAACGAGGAGAATCGATTTACCAGCAGAACAGTGTCTGATTCAAGGCTACATCCCAAGCCTCCAGCCTTTGCTGTCTCTGCATCCATGCCCTCACCTGTTGCCTCCTCCTCCAGTTCAGAGTGATCTTTGCCTCCCCAGGCTGCTGGCAGGATCTGAGCTGTCTCCACGAGCCTCCAGCTCTGAACAAGGTGTTCTCAAAGGTAACTGAGCATCACTATGAAGCCACATCCCACAGCTCCTCCTTTCCCCCCCAGTCTAGCATGCCTCTGGCCCTGGCCTAAGCCCAAACCTGAGGCTTTTATCTTCCTACATCCTCTCTCACTTTTTATTATAGAGGAAGTCTGGTGCAATGGGAAATACACCATAAACCAGAGCACAACTGAACAAGACTGTGCAGAAACCCCCCAGTGAGGCCCACACATTCTTTTCAGGGGCCAGAGCTGAGAAAGGGTCATGAGTCCTTTTTTTCTTCAGAAGGGGATGAATCCACATTTTGTCCACCCTGGACAGCAGCAGGGCTGGGCTCAGAGCAGTTTGTGTTGGTCTGCAGAGAAGACATTGTTCTCCATCACCCTTGGGGCTGGCGGTCCCCAAAAATATGCCAGTCCAGTGGTGGTTTATGATCTCTCTGAAGTGCCAATGGCAGAGAAGGGCTGCAAGACGCCAGGGAAGGCTTTGTAAAGCCAGCAGGGGTGCTCTTGGCACAGCAAGCTGATTTGACACCACACCCCAGCTATTTTCCCTTGTTTTCCTAAAGAAGGAAGATTTATGTGACTGATCTGGGCATTTTCAGTCACAACGATGTCGCGTAGAAGAGCCCTCAAGGAGATTTTGTTCCCTCCAGATTTGCAGGGGAAAAGCAACTCCTGCCCTTGGGACTGTGGCACTGAGGGGGCCCTCCCTGTGCTTGGCAGGATGGAGGGCAGAGCCTCACTGGTGAAAAAATGGGCTGAGCTGTGCCTCTCCATCCTGAAGGAACATGGTGCCACCCAGGGGGACCCGGACAAGCTTGAGAAGTGGCTCCATGGGAGACTCATGAGGTTCAACAAAGCCAAGTACAGGGTGCTGCATCTGGGTCAGGATAACCTCCCATATCAATCCAGGCTGGGGGATGAACAGATTGAGAGCAGCCCTGGGGAGAAGGACTTGGGGGGTGCTGGTGGCTGAGGGGCTGGACACGACCCAGCCATGTGTGTTTGCAGCTCAGAAACCAACCATGTCCTGGGCTGCACCCAAAGCAGTGTGGGCAGCAGGTGAGGGGAGATTCTGCCCCTTTACTCTGCTCTTGTGAGACCCGCCTGAAGAGCTGCATTCAGCTCTGGGGTCCCCAGTACAGGAAGGACATGGACCTGTGGGAGAAAGTCCAGAGGAGGCCATGAAGATGCTCAGGGGGCTGGAGCACCTCTGCTATGGAAACAGGCTGAGAGAGCTGGGGGTGTTCAGCTTCGGGAAGAGAAGGCTNCTGAGAGAGCTGGGGGTGTTCAGCTTAGGGAAGAGAAGGCTGTGGGGAGACCTTGGAGCCCTTTCCAGTGCCTAAAGGGGACCTATAAGAAAGATGTAGACAAACTTTTTAGTTGGGCCTGTAGTCATAGGCTAGGGGCAGTGGTTTTAAACTGAAAAAGAGCATATTTAAATTTGATATAAGAAAGGTGTTTCTACAATGAGGGTGGTAAAACTCTGACACGAGTTGCCCAGAGAGGCGGTGGATGTCCCATCCCTGGGAAACATTCAAGGCCAGGCTGGATGGGGCTCTGAGCAACCTGATGTAGCTGAAGATGTCCCTGCTCATNGACATGGACCTGTGGGAGAAAGTCCAGAGGAGGCCATGAAGATGCTCAGGGGGCTGGAGCACCTCTGCTATGGAAACAGGCTGAGAGAGCTGGGGGTGTTCAGCTTAGGGAAGAGAAGGCTGTGGGGAGACCTTGGAGCCCTTTCCAGTGCCTAAAGGGGACCTATAAGAAAGATGTAGACAAACTTTTTAGTTGGGCCTGTAGTCATAGGCTAAGGGGCAGTGGTTTTAAACTGAAAAAGAGCATATTTAAATTTGATATAAGAAAGGTGTTTCTACAATGAGGGTGGTAAAACTCTGACACGAGTTGCCCAGAGAGGCGGTGGATGTCCCATCCCTGGGAAACATTCAAGGCCAGGCTGGATGGGGCTCTGAGCAACCTGATGTAGCTGAAGATGTCCCTGCTCATTGCAGGAGGTTTGGACTAAATGACCTTTAAAGGTCCCTTCCAACCCAAACCATTCTATGATTCTCTGATCCATGGGAACCCCTCTAACCTGGCTCCTGCCTCTGCTCAGCCATCCCAGCAGCCCGGGACATAAAAGGCATTTCCTGCAGCCTGTCCCAAATCATCAGCTCTCCCAGCTGGAAATGTGCAGATGTGGTCAGCCAAGCCCTGCCCTGGCTGGGGAGTGTGGGAGTCAGTGACAGGGGCATGGATGTACAGTGAGGAGCAAACATTGGGGTGGGCTGAGGGCAGGGAGGGGTGGTAAGATGGGACTGTAGCTTTGGGCATGAGGTGCCGCCTTGACAATGCATCAGTCTGCAGGCATGGACCATCCCCTCATGCCATGGAGAAGAGGGTTGGCAGAAACCTCATACAATCCTGTATTTTGCCATTATTCTGCTCATCACCTGCTTGGTCTCACCTCCTGCCTTGACATACCTGGCCCCTTTTCCCACTCCTGTGTGACACAGTGGTGCCAGGGCTTACACTGACAGCCCCCCCAGCTCTCAGTGCTGGGGTCTCCATGTAGCCTCATCTATGGCACATCGACTTTTAAAGCACATGCCAGTCTCCTGTGATGTGCTGGATCCAGGCTTATGGAGGGGAGGATGCTCGGCACCAGCACCCTTGGCTGTCCATAGCAGAACAATCAGTTCTGTAAATCCCATTTGCAACAGCCTTTTTGGAGGGAGGGGACACTGACACTGAAAAGAACCATGAGACCAGGTGGTGCTTCACCCAACCTGTCTACAAAACCACAGTGGTGTCCAGTGTAGAGTCCAGCTGGCACTGAGTCCATGCTGGACAATGTGGCTGAACCCCTCCATGGACTAACAGGGAAGGCATCTCTTTCCACCTCCAGCAGGACAAGGAGGCCAGGACAGACTCTGCTTCCCAACAAAACCAAAAAGCACAGAGCAAATCCTCCATTCCTTCATTCCCCATCCAGGGGGGATGGCTTATTGCCACAGCAGATGATGGGACTGGGCAAGGCTGGCTGTGTGTGATGGAAGGAAGAGAACTGAAAGGGAAGGATGCTTGGATTCATCCTGCTGGGTTGTCATCTCCCCCCTGGATTTATCACCCACTGCTAATGAGAGGCAGCCGGCTCTGTCTGATGTGGACAAGCCCTGGCTGTGTGCTCGCAGGCAGGGAGGGCACAGCTCCCCACGTCCCTGCAAAGGGCCCTCGGATGCTCCAGCTCAGCTCGTGTCCTCAGGAGTTCGAGCTGAGCCGGGGGGTGCTGGGGAAATCTGAAGGGCAGCAAAAGCCAGGCAGGCTCTGCCGGGGTAAGCACAGCCTGAGCCAAGCTTTTTTCTTCTGGCAGCCGGCACCAGGCATTCGCAGGGGGATTATCTTTTTATTTTTATTTTNNNNGCGGGGGGTTTTTTTTTTTTTTTTTTTTTTTTTTTTTTTTTTTTTTTTTTTTCTCTCCTGAATTGTCTTGTATGTGTGCTGAAGGGGAAAAAATTATTTGAACCTGATGTGTCCCCTCCGGTCCTTCTAGCGCTGCCAACCCCCACAAGGCTGCAGATGCTTTTCCACCTTCACTCACTGCTCCATCTGCCAGGAACTGCCGATCCCACCCTCCCCTGAGCCAATCCCCAGGACCTCCTTGGATGGAGGCAGAGGAAGCCGCCTACACCACCCCGAGGATCCCCCCATTGTCTTCCTCGCTCCTGGGCAGCACCGAAGGCACAGCCGGGGCTGGGAGTGCCTGAGCCGCAGCAGGGAGGGGAGGAACCTCGGACGGGATGCGAGAAGCGGGAGCGACCCGCAGCGCGGTTTGATTTGGCAGCCCCGTACAGACAATAAAAGGTCAGGCTGCAGAGAAGCTTGTTTGGTTTTTTTACTTCCCTGGCTTTTGTTCAAGGCCGTGTCCTTAAGGACGGGGATTCTCTACGCCGGTGGCAGGCTGAGAGCACGGGTGGGCGGCTGGTTCTTCCACTGGCAGGGTTTTTTAGTGTGTAAATGATTTTGCTCGAGCACAGGCTGGGAGAGGAGAAGGCTCGGGTGGGTGTGAGTTCAGGGCGAGGCAGTGGTGGAACTAGGATCTGGCTTGGTCCAAACAGGACCAAGGATCCAGGGCCAGCAACATCAGGATCTGGCTTGGTCCCAAAACTGAAGCATCTTCCCTGAGGCATCTTCCCTTTCACACTGAAGTTTTAGGGATTTCCAGGGGACCCGGACGACCAGGAATTAAAGCACACACTACGGAGTAAGCTGCACGTGTGGAACGGAAGGAGGACAAACAGCCCCATGAGCCTCTGAGACAAAGAGCCTCATGAGCAACAGGAGGGTCCATATGGAAAAGGGCACACAGGGTTTGATAGTGTGGTTTGGTGGTCTCAACAGATCAGCTGCTTCACCCTTGATTTTGGGTAGGGTTTGATGTTTTTAAAATAGTGCTGTTACTTCCTAATCTTTTCAGAGCAGGGACAGCTTCCTCAAGCTGTGCACCCTAAAGCTGAGCACCCTTCACTGAAAGTGTGGTCAGACATTGGAATAGACTGCCCAGGGAAGTGGTGGATTCATCATCCCTGAAAGTGTTCAAAAGACATAAATGTTGTATTTGGGGACATGGTTTAGCAGTGAACACGGTGGTGCTGGGTTAATGGTTGGACTCAATGATCTTAGAGGTCTTTTCCAACCTTAATGATCCTATGATTCTCTAATCACACCCAGCCTGATCCCTGCCATCCCACAGCCCGAGGGTCAAGGGCCACAGCACACCGCTGTCCCACAGGAAGGGTTTTGTAGGGTCACTGTGGCTGTGCTTCTCCAACAGCTCAGGGAGGTGAGTTCAGGTCTCACCTGCTCTGCACAGCCATCTCCTGTCCTTGGCCACTGTGCAAGGAGACACAGTGAGCCCCCCTGAGTTTAGATGCTGCCATTATATCTGACTTCTACCTGAGTTTCCTAAAAATGAAATAAGGAAAATGGTTCTTGGCTGTAGAGTAGCTGCTTCAGGCTCCACCCAAGCAAGTTTAGAGCTCTGTTCCTTGGAAGATCCAAAGGCATGGGCCAACATCTTCTGGTCTCTGCTACTACTGCTAACATGGTGATAAGCCTCAGGAGCCTGCTGAGCAGCTCAACTGCCTTTGTGGGCCAGACATATCTAGGAGTGAAGTCAGGCTAATAATAACAGGCTGATTGTTAATAAAAACAGTCTGATCTAAAATCTGATTCAGGAAAACATAAAGAACAGAAATATAAAAAATGCCTGTCCATGTGGTTTTATGGAAGGGGATCTTGTTGTACCAACTTAATTTCATTCCTTCAGATCCTGAGTTGGTTCAGAAACATAACTGCATATGCAGCATCCTTGTAAATACTAGATTAGTACAGCGTGGCATTCCAGTGGGGGGAAAAAAGCACCACACATCAGTAGAGCATGTGTTAAATGAGCTAAGAGTTGGCTGTCTGACAGATCTCAAAAAGTGGTGATCAGTGGGGAATCGCTAGGGCCTGGATCTGTTTCTTCAGTGGAAAATTCTTGGCCCAAAGCCGTGCAGCCTTCTTCACTAGTGAGCTGGAAATAAAGGTGGAATTGCTCCTGAGGAAGCTGGGAGGGAAGAAAAATGAGGTGGGAAAGGACAGACATACACAAGTCCCTCTTAGTATGAAGACCTGAAATAAAACCATAGAATCACAGAATCACTAAGGTTGGAAAAGACCTCTAAGATCATCAAGTCCAACCATTAACCCAGCACCACTATATTCACCACTAAACCATGTGACTAAGCACCACATCTATGTGTCTTTTAAATACCTCCACTGATGGTGAACTCCACCACTTCCCTGCACAGTCTCTTCCAGTCCTTGACCACTCTGAAAAGAAATTTTCCCTAATATCCAATCAAAACCTCCCCATGTACAACCTGAGTCCATTTCCTCTTGCTCTGACACTTGTAGTTTGGGAGAAGAGAAGAACCCCACCTGGCCTCTCCTCCTTTTCTCCAACCCAAACATCCCCAGCTCCCTCAGCCACTTCTCATTAGACTTGTGCTCCAGACCCTCCCTCAGCTCCTCTGCCCTTCTCTGGACAAGCTCCAGCACCTGCATTTCCATGCAGACTTCAGTCCAGCCAGCTGGAAAAGGACCCCAGTGGTGGCCTAAGGGTTCGAAATGTGAGGGGCATGATGGGTCATGTGGTGACAGCTGATGGAGCCAGAGACATCTCTTTGCAGGGCTTTGTGTGTGGTACATCTGCATCCCATAACAGAAACACTCTCGAGAGAAAGCAGATGACAGGTTGAGTGAGGGGTGCATGTAGGGAAGTGATTTAGCTGCTTTAGATGAGTCTGAAATCCACATTGGACAAGTTCTGGATGTTGAAATTCACCATTAGGCTGTGGATGCCTCATCCCCTGGAAGTGCTCAAGGCCAGGTTGGACAGGCCTTGGAGCAACCTGGTCTGGTGGAAGGTGTCCCTGTCCATGGCAGGGGGGTTGGAACTGGATGATCTTTGAGCTCCCTTCCAACCCGAACTGTTCTGTGAGCCCATGATTCTATGAAACTGGGTACAATTTTAGCTTTAGAGAGGATGTTTTGTCTGTGTGGGGAGCAGGCAGTCTGGACATAATTCCATCTGCAGCCATGGACACCTTAACTGTAGCAGAAGGACCTGGAGGAGACAGGTGCAGTGTCAGAAGAAGGTACATGCCCCAAGGGGAGTGTCTTTCTAGAGTCTTTTTGAGTGACCCAGTTTTGCACCCTATGAGCTGTAAGATACTCTGTTCTTCCCTGGGATCATCATAGAACTACAGGATAATTCAGACTGGAAGAGACCTCAGGAGGTCTCTTGCTCAAAGCAGGCCAGCTATGGGGGTCAGCCCAGTTGCTTACCATTTTATCCTGAAATATTCCCAGGAGGGAGACTGGAGATAGAACAAATCGGGGAGCTGCAACCAGGACTAGACCTTGCTTTCCAGGTGTGTCACTTGGCTACAGCTGGGGTAGTTACAGGCATGTGTCTCTCTACATTACCCAGCTGTGTTGTCTCCCTCAACCTGGTGGATTTGGAACGCAGACAGAGCCTGAAGATGTTCAGCGCTAGTATTTGGCAGCACCAGGTGAGTTTTCATGACAGGCCTTTACCACAGCCCTTGTTCTGAGTGCTGAGCATCCATCCACTAAAAATGAATACCTTGAACGGGGCCCCCCCCAAAACCAGCCTGGCCGTCCTTCTTTCTCTATCACCCACGGCTGCCTGAGAGCTGCAAAACAAGCCGGCGTTGTTTGCTTTAAAGATCAAAGCTCATTAAAATGCATTGCTTCTCCCTGTCTCCACCTGATATCCAGACGAGATGCCCCGGCTTAGGTGAGTCAGTCCTTGGCTGAAGTCAGCCGCAGTTATCTCTGCGAGGCGGGGGCAGCTCTTGCGTCGTGCTTCTCCCAGCGCCGAGCCGTCAGGTCTCTCATCATCCCCCGCCCCCGGTGCTTGGACCGAGCCCCGGCTTGGCCGTGACACGTCCCTGGAGGCTGCCCGGCTGATGTGGGAGAGCAGCGCAGCCTCCTCTGCCCTGCGAGCCCCGGGGCAGATGTTGCAACAGAAACCAGCACCTGCAGCCAGGGAAGGGCATTTTCCACAGCCACTGCCTGAGCGGGGAACTCCCCGGCTGCGTGCAGCACATTTTGCTCTCCAGTAGGATCGGGGGGAGGCTCTCAATTTGGTTTTTTTTTTTTTTTTTTTTTTTTTTTTTTTCTTAGGGATGAGCTGACAAAGCTCCAGGTGGCTGTTTGGCAGTCACGATTTCTCCTCGGTTGCTGACGCCGACAGCGAGTGACTCAGCCCTTTCCAGGCTCCCTGCAAGCCTCTTCCCCTCCTGCCACTCAAATGTTTGCTCTCCCCGACCGTCAGGACAGATTCTGCCCGGAGGTCCTGCCGGGCCAGCGGCTCAGCCCGGGCAGCGCTGCTCTTTGCTGTGGTCATGGCATGGAGCAGGGATCTGCAGGACCCCCCTTCTGAACCGTGGAGGTGGTCCCGTGAATCTGGGCAGAGTTTATCCTTCCCCTCCTTGTTCTGTTCCCAGGGAAAGCTCCCAGGGCAAAACCCACCCCCGGCGATCGGAGTTCCTGTACCTTTGCCAAGCACTGCCTAATGCCGTGCTTGACTTTTCAGCTATATTTGTTGCAAACATTTTAATTTTCTTCCCAACCCAAGTGCTGCCCTACATTTTCATCCCTACGAACATGGGAGTTTCCAGATACCTCAGCACAAAGCAGAGCAGAACATCCCACCCCCCTGCACCTCCTGCCCAGACCCACAGCGTTCCCCAGGTCCTGGGGGCAGGCGAGACCTTCACACCTGCACAGCTGATGGTGCAAGACTCCCTGGGCACAGAGGGGAAACTGAAAGACCCTTTCAGGCAGCAGGATGTCCCCAGGTGGAGGTGTTGCAAAAGGGCTGATCCCAAGCAGGTTGATGGGAGCAGTGATGAGAGCTGTGCTGTGCCCAAAGAGAGCAAGAGCTGGCTGTGACAGGCAGCAGCAGTCCAGAACAAGCAGGAAGAGGTTTCACCATGGCTCACCATGTAGCAAACAGGGAGCAAGGCAGCCCTCGAAAGTGTTTCTTTATCCAGTCTTATGAGCTGGGACTGTGGCTGGTTTAGACTTTACTGAAAACCCTGCAACCTTGTCTTCCGTGGCTCTGTGGAGACCTGGCTTGCTGAGGTGGGTTAGTAACATGGACAGAGTGGGCTGTGAGCCATGGATCATCTCCCAGGGCTTTGGGTGTCCCCAGTGTGGGTGTCTCTGTGTGGGCTGAGGTCTGGGGTACCTGGAAGCTCTGGAACAAGTATCTATGCCAGAAGGAGATCAGTTCCTCATGAATCAACTCTCCAGTGTTGTCTCTTGATCTCTGATGACTGGAAAGGGAGTCATGGGACACCCCAGACCACACTGGGGACACCACCTAGCGCTGGGGGGATCTCACTGATTTTGGTGTTGACAGGACTGAAGGCACTGTAATATGGGGCTGTGAGGTGGTTTGCAGGTACCAACATCCTCTGCTGAGAATGGGTTAAGGCACTATGGACTATGACAACAGCTGGGAAGAGATCACAGAATCATAGAATAGAATCACAGAATGGTTTGGTTTGGAAGGGACCTTAAAGACCACCTAGTTCCACCCCTGCCCCTTCCATGGGCAGGGACACTTTCCACCAGGCCAGGTTGCTCCAAGCCCCATCCAACCTGGCCTTGAACACTTCCAGGGATCAGGAACCCACAGTTTCTCTGGGCAGGTCCCAGCACCCATGAGTGGCCAACTTAGACCATTCCATAAACCCCCAGTTTTATGGACTTTCTTAGGGAGGGCAGGAACTTTGTCCATGGAGTGGCAGCAGCCTAACATGGAGAGTTGGGATCTGGCCTGCAAAGGGGTGCACGTTGTTTGGTGACGGATAGCACGGAGGAATGTCAGAGGTAGGAGACGGCGTGTACAGGCAGGAGCGCGGGTGGGTGTTTCTCCAGTGCACGCACCGTGTTCCGCAGTCCCCCCTGGCCCTCCTGGTGGAGAGGTGAGGCAGCAATTAGGCTGATTGAAGGCCCAGTTGCTTCTTGCACAACGGCAGAGGCAGTGCCCCTTGCAGCTGTGTGCATTCAAGAAGGATCGGCATTCTCAAGCACTTGGGAATTGCTGGGGGAATCCAAGGACAACTCTGGCCACACCACCCCGCTTCAACTCTACCCTCTTCCAACCTGGCAACTGGTTTGAAAGCCTTCCTGACCCTACAGCAGCACAAGGGGAGTTTCATCCCCCGTCTCTCACGCAGCTCTGCATAATTACTTGGGAAATCACACAATTTGTGTCAGCTTTCTGTGCTCACCAGCCAGTTCATGCAAGCGCCGTCTCAGCTGCCATGCAGACTCTCGTCCTTGCCTTTCTTAGTCATGTCAGCGTTAAAATCCAACTGACTCCATGAGCAAAGCCTGTTTTCTTGTCTGGTGGGTGGTCTCTGACAGTGGTGAAGCACTAACCAGATCGGGTAGAGTGTGTGTAATGTCTCCTCTGGGTGGACTCCATGCTCTATTGGATATAGAATCATAGAATATTTTGGGTTGGAAGGGACCAGAAAGATTATCCGGTTCTAATCCCCTGCCATGGGCAGGGACACCTTCCACTAGACCAGGTTGCTCCAAGGCCAATCCAACCTGGCCTTGGACACTTTCAGGGATGGGGCAGCCACAGCTTCTCTGAGGAACCTGTGTCAGGGCCTCCCCACCCTCACAAGGAAGAATTTCTTTCCAATATCTAAACCTACCCTCTGTCAGTTTGAAGCCATTCCCCCTTGTCCTGTCACTCCAGGCCCCTGCAGAAGTCTTTCTCCAGCAATCTTGTAGCCTCTTTAGTTACTGGAAGGGGCCCTAAGTTTTTTCCTGGAGCCTTCTCTTTCCCAGCCTGAACAATCCCCCCATGCACTTCCACCCTTGGCCAGAGTCTGGCTCTGTCTTCACCTCCCACATCCTGATAAATCCCATTAGCAGCACCAGGCACACAGGGATGTACAAAACAGTGAACGCTTTTTATTTTGCTGCTGGAGTGTAACCACCATAATTTCATAAAACTCAAAAAACAACAACAAAAAAAAGTGATTACTGAAGGCATACAGTTTTTTTCCTTTTTACACAAGACGTTAAGTAAACAGACAAGTTTCTTTTTAAAAAGGTTATAAAGTGTCAAGATCCTATACCTCATCTGCATATTCAAAGTGATGCCATCTGATACAAAAAGCATTGGGTATAATAATTTAGCAATGGCTCAGACCAAAAAAAACCAAAAACAAAACCAACAAAAAAAAAAAAGTCATCTGGGCTTAATCTACATACTACTATGATTGCTCAGGGGGTTAAAAAGGAAAATATGCAGTTCTTTGTTGCACAGAAAGGAACAGCAGGGAAGTGGAGAGTTCATTGGGGGATCATCGTCTGAAGGGAAGCCGAGCGCAGTGGAACGCCCCCCTTCCCGGGAATGTCTGCCTGAGCCCATGAGCAGGACCACAGCCTGGACCCCCACACTGTGCCAAGAAACCAGCCACATTTTTCTCCCACCAGACAGTATCCCATCCAAATCCACCCGCCAAACTGCACCTACCCAGCATGCTGGAAGCAACTAAGATATAAGACCTTGGAAACTGCATGGAAGTCACGAATCTCCCTGTGTGCTTTCCCACTGGGACTAATAAAAACCAAACAAATCCTATGAAAGAGAAAAAAAAAAAAAGACTCCTTCTTTTGTGGATAGAGCAAGACTCTCTGCTTTCTCTGGAAATCTGTTCCTCATAAACCTCCTCATCCAAAGCTCCCAGCCCAAGCACCACAGTGTCAGCCTTATTGCAAGACTCATCCTATGAATTTGCAAATGCAAAGTCTTCAAATACGTGTCAGCAGAACTTTCTTAAATAAAGAGCTGGACATTAGTGATGGCCACATTGCCTGTCTTCCCACCCTCCATGTGCTCCATCTAGCTGGAAAACGAGGAACAGAAGGGACATACAAAAGCACATGTGTCAGAAGACACAATCACGAATTCCTGCTCAGATCTATTCCCACACACAAGGTTCAGCCATGACTGATTCCTGGGTAAAGCCCACAAGCTCTTGGTTTGATGGCTGGGGCATCTCTGCTTTGCCATCCCTTGGGTCTCCATAGTACTCGCTTCCAGTCTGGAGCTCTGTCCCTGAAAATTAGGGAAGGACAGTGGCTTTCCATGGAGGAGGTGAGGGGATGGATAGGCATGAGGAGGTATAAAACCCAGTTTGAGCCTTTGCTTCTGCAGAAAAGGGCAAGATGAGGTGGCTGGTTTGTAGCCAAAGCCATCGGGTGTCTGTTCCCTGTGACATCTGCCAGGACACAATGGAAACAATGAGCAATAGCAGAATTGCCAAATACACCAATTTTCAAGCTCTCCTTTCAACATCTTGGCATCTAAGGTGTAATGAGAATTAACAAACAAGGTCAGACCCCAAGACTGGCCCGAGCCATGAGCCCTTGGCTGCCTAGGCCTCACTCTAGTGCTATGTCTACTGAGCTTAAATTTTCCCCCCTTTGTCTTCAGCTCCTCTTTGAGATTTCTAACCCAAATCCCCCTTGGAAGACCATCTGATTTCTCCAGCCTGTTGCTTTTGTAACCCTCTCTAGGCTGAAACATTGAAAAGCTGGTATCTCAGAGGAAGGAGCCCAAGTCTGTATCAAGAAAATCCCCAGTATTTGGCAGTCCAACTCAGAGAAACCTTGGATTTGGCCTTCAGACAAGGACACCAAGGTGTCCTCTCCATGGAACAGCACATGGGGAGGTGACAGCACATTCCAGAATGGGCAGGGGGGAGATATCCATGAAAAAATAAGAAAAAAAAAATCAGGACCATTAAAGCAGCATGATTTGGGTTTGGTTTTTTTTTGCAGTGACTCACAAACAGGAATATCAAGATGCCACTCTGCCAGCCAGAGGCACTCAGGATTTGGCCACATGGATTATATACCAGGTCAAGGACTGCTTGAAGCTCCCTATTTTTAAGGTGATTGGGTTGATGCTACATAAAGCAAAGCCTGTCCTCCTCATGTTTCCCCCAAACCAGCCCACCAAGCTGAGGTCTGAGTGAACTCTTGCTCAGGAGTGGCCAAAGGAGGCTGAATTCAAGCCCTTCTGTCCCCAGCCCAATTCCAGCTCAAAGGCATCGTGGCTGAATCCCTGGACCACTTGCCCTGGGCAGTGTGCCATGCAATGCTCCTATGGGCATGGGCGAGGAAAACTTCTTGTCTTGCCAGGGCAGAAACACCTTCAAGCCTACTGTTCCCACAAGGAAGGACATGGGATCATGAGATTTCCTGGCTAGGAGGGATAGGGGCTGTCCCTGTTGCAATACCAAGCTACCTCCTATGTCCCTGGGGATGAAGCAGCACCTATTTTAGCAGCAAGAGGACAGACCCAGGCAGGAAGGGAGTGGTGACCCACCCAGCAGGGTGCTCCAATACAGGCTCAGGCCTTTTCATCAGCCCAATTTCTCACTTTTCCCAACCAACGCACAACCTTCAACCCATTGCTGCCTTCTCCGTGAGTCATGAGAACCAACAGCATGGAATAAGGCAGGAGAAACTCAAAGGGCTAGGGGCTGTCCCACAATGTGGAGGTTTGGACAGGCCCAAGGTGTGTGGCATGACAACTCCAAGAACATGTGGAGGGTCTCCATCTCACTCAGCACCACAGCCTGTCCCATGGGATGGCCAACTCTGATGTGCAGGGGTTGGCTCCCACTGGGACAACAGAAGTGGTGCTGGAAACTGCTACAAGCACCTCCTCTGCTCACCCATGTTGTGGTAGAAAGCCATCCTCTACCCTTGTGCAGGTACTGAAGGTGTCTAACAAGCCTTCCTCACCACCTACCTCAAAGGATGACCCCTCTGAAGCAAATGTCTCTGGATATCTACATTACATAAGACACACAAACCTTTGGAGATACCCAACACAGGGCACTGAAGGCATCACAAGTTGGGCAGCCTAAAACTACACAAGGTGGATGACCAGCCCTCCCTGCTCCAACAACTGGGACCCTCTGCAGCTGAGGGTGAGCAGCAGCAAGTCCAGAGGATACCTGGAGCATCCCTTGGGCCACATGTATGCCCTGGTGACAGTGGATGGCAGCCAGCTGTGACCTGGTGCTGGAGATCAGTCTGGGGGGCTGTGGGTCACCTCCTGGGCTCCACTGGGCAGCGATGGGAGAAAGAAAGGCCAGAGGACATGCGGAAGACAAACAGGGTATTTTTTTAAAGTCTTTTTTTTCCTTTAATTAGCAAATTTCTTTTTATCCTTGTTAAAACAAAAAACACTCCCACACCCCCTATGTGCCCACTGCTCCAGCTGCTGCAAGCATTCAAAGGCAGAAAGTTGAGAGATGTTTAATGTCCCAGCTAAGAGGCAGCTCTGAGTCCACCCCACCAGGGCACAAGCTGGGGAGTTTCAGGGTGTCAGGCATCTCATTACAGATATGGAAAAGGCAGGTGCAAAATCTGGTGATGTGCTCTTGCCAGGAACACCCAAAACTCCCTAGGAAAGATGCAGACCAGCCTCTTGGCCAGCAAACGCAGTGGTGGACATGGATGTGTGCTGAGATGCACATTGTGCCCCCAGGGCATCGCTCCCAGAACTGGGGTTTGTGCCATGACTCAAAGATGGAGACAGCAGAGCCCTCACCACTCTCTGCATTGAATTTGGAAGCCATAAATAAGAGCATGCCACACTTTGGGGAATCCAGTGCTGACCCTACATCCTGGCAAAGCTGGTGCTTCAAAGCCCTGACGTGGTCCCCGAGATCCCCAGTGGCTCTGCCTTCACTGCAGCAAACCCCCAGTGATTCCCATCTGCAGCATCCTGGCTGGCACTGAGGGAGATGGTGAAGTGGCAGAGGAGCCAGGGGAAAGGGAATGGTGCTGGAGGTCTCAAGGTCAGCATCGAGCTAAGAGCTCCTGTCACCTCTCCCTGCTATCACCACCTTCCCCCAAGAACACTGTGCCATCCCCACCTTCATCCCCACTGCTGCAGCCCTTATTTATGGGGGAGAGGTGGGAAAAGGGATTTTCCAGGGGTGCTCTGGCCCTCCTGCTCCCTGTCCCTTCTAAGATGGCACAGCCCTCCGTGCATCACCCCAAACCAAGCACCCTTCACCTGCCCCTCTCAGTGCAACAGGAGGGGAGAGGGAAGAGGAGGAAGGCGATGAAGAACCGTTGCATGAACTTATTGCCTGCTAATGCCAAGAGTCAAAGGGCAGCGCTGCCTTCCTTCCTTGGGGTTGCAGCTGGAGAGAACAGCCTGCTTTGGGGCTGTGCTGTGGGTGCTGGAACACACTGGTGATGGTCTGTGTCCTCCCACCCCAGCCCTGGCAGTGGGAGTGGCACGTGGGGAGCGCAGGGCTGGGCGAGGGGGTGACGGGGTGGGATGTGTGCGAGTGCCCGGGTGTCTGTGTGCACGGGTTTTGGCAAGAGGTCACTGAGGTTACATGATGCAGCATTTGTTCTTGTGGTTATGAGGGTCCTTAAATCGGAGTCTCTGCTTTGGTCGGTATTTTTCCAAGTACGTCAGCTGCTTGCTGTTGATGGCTCCTCTGCGCTTCCTGTGGGGACAGAGAAGGGCCGGCAGGGTCAGCGGTGTGGCCGGAGACCTCCCCATCAGAAACCACCCCCGGGAGGGTGCTGAACCACCCTTCCTGGAGCAGGAAGGGATTTTGGAGGCTGAGGACATGTGCATCCTTCAAGGATGGAGACAGACACTGACCACAGCAGCTTTTCTCTTTCATCTGCCCCTGGGAGTCTCAGAACGATGAAGAAACTCCCGTGGACAGCTGGGGAGGAAACACGGGGGGCAGAGGTGGGGTTACTGCAAATGCCCACCAGGGATGCTCCCACCTGCTGCCCCAGCCTCCTGCAGCCAGCCCTGATCCAATGGCACAGAGTACTCAATGCCAACACCTCCCTTTTCTTCCCTTAAAGGAGAGAAGATCAAAAAACCCCAAAAAACTCCTGGGACATGTCAGATCTCTCTGTTCCTTCAGAGAGGGGTTCTTTTCTCCCCCAACACCGTTTGACTTACTGTCGGATGAACTGGATGGCATCCTCATACTTCATCCCGCTCTCGATCAAGGCCAGTGCAACAAGGACAGGAGCACTGAAAGGCAAAGGCAATGGTGGTCATTCCTCAGTCAGGCAACCCAAAGAGCTGGCATCCCATCATTTCAAGTCCAAGACGAACCTCAGGCAGCAGATCCCACTCTGTATTTCAACACCTATTCCCACTAAGGTCTCACAAAACCCTGCTCAGAGGCAGACTAGGGAAGGGAAGGAGGAGCACAGGCATGGTTTCACTAAGGTTTCACAAAACTGTGCTCAAAAGGGGAGTGGGAAAGGGAAGGAGGAGCACAGGCATGGTTTTCCCTCTCCTCCCTTCATGGATGGGGTGGCAGGAGGGGTGCTGGGCTTGGACTCACCGCCCCAGGCCGGCCACGCAATGCACGGCCACACAGCAGCCAGGGTCCTCGCAGAACTTGGTCTTCAGCAAGTTGAGCCAATCTTCCACTATCTTGCTGGGAGGAGGTGCTCCATCATCAAAAGGCCAATCCTGCAAGGTTAAGGGGAGAGAGGAACACTGTCAAGACTCTCAAGAGTTGTTTTAGGGTGATTGTTTGTGCCCTTGGATATGTGTCTCAGGAACCTGGCTCACACTGCAGCTCTGGGGGGCTCTGTGGCAACATCTGGCATTACAGGAATTCCCTGGCTGCATTAGCTCAAGGTTTGAAGTCGTACAAGTCTAGGTCTGGGGTTCTTCCCATCTCCTATGGACAGGTTCAGCTTTTGGGAGCACATACAAGATCTACAACACAGTCTCCATGATCTCCTGCCCCTGCAGACCAGAATGGCCATCCCCTGCACACTCCCCACCCAGATGACCTTTGGGGCAATATGGTTTCCATCCTCCCCCCCTGCCAGTTTCTGTCTAATTCCAGCTCTTGGGAGTGCAAAGCCACATTGTAGGGAATCTGAGCAAAGGTGGCTTGGAGATGGCTGAAATCTCAGAGTACCAAAATTCAGCTTCCTGCAACACACAGAGGGTAGGGGAACACACAAGTCCTGAAAGGATGGTCTGGGAAACCCCTAACACAGCCCTAGAGAGAGAAAAAGGGAGACAGATCCCTCCAAATCGGGCCATTAAACCATCTTTTAGGAAAGGCTCTTAAGGGACAAAAAAAAGAAAAAAAAATCCCATGTTCTTCCAAGTTTCATCCTCAAGTGGCAGGGGCTCAACATTGGAACTTGGTGAGGAAGTGGGCAAACAGGTGCTGCATTAGGTACCCCTTGGCCCTGTGATAAGTGTCCCAAAATGGAGATTTCTCTCCCAAAATAAGATCTGGCAGAAGGAACACGGTCACTGGGCTATGCAGCAGTGGGAGAGAGGGACGGGCAGGCAGCATCACTTGGAGGGGATGTGGCTTGGTGAGCCCTGAAGGGTGGGAGGCATGGGGCCCTAATCCTAGTATTTGAGGAGTGAGTCACTAAGCTGCTGTGCTGGAGTCATCCTTGGTGTGAGATGGCAAAATAAGCTGCTTCATCTTAGTGTTTGAACAAGTAATGTGATTTCTGTTGGGATTTGTCAGAAAAGGAGCAGGGTGGGCTTCAGAATATTGTAATGCTTAAGCCACCCACTCTGCATTGCCTGTGCCTGCCCTGCAAGGCCATCTCCTCCCTAGTGCCTGGAAAGCACTACCTTATCCATGAGTGCAGGCCTGCACTGGGGATGACACACCACATCACAAAATCAGCATATGATGGAATGACTTGGGTCGGAAGGGACCTTCAAACATGCTCTAGTCCAACTCCCTGCTGTGGACAGGGACACCTTCCACTAGACCAGGTTGCTCAAAGCCCCATCCAGCCTGTCTTGAGCACTTCCAGGAATGGAGCATCCATCACTTCTCTGGGCAATCTGTGCCAGTGCCTCATCATCCTCATGATAAAAACTTTCTTCCTTATGTCTAATTTAAACCTGTTCTCTTTCAGTTTAAAACCCTTGTCCTGTCAGTACAGGTCTTGGTAAATATCTTTCTCCATCTTTCTTATATGACCCTTTGTAAAAAACTTCCTAATACCTAATCTAAACCTGCCCTGTGTCAGTTTAAAGCCAGTCTCCCTTGTCCTATCACTACATGCCCTTATCAGAAGTCTCTCTCCAGCACTCTTGCAGCCCCTTTAGGCGCTGGAAGGTGCTCTAAGGTCTCGCTGGAGCCTTCTCATCTCCAGGCTGAACACTCCCAGCCCTTTCAGCCTGTCTCCATAGCACAGGTGCTTCTGCCCTCTGGTCATCTTTGTGGCTTAGTCTGGACCTGCTCCATCAGTGCAGCCCAATTTGGTAACTGACAACAGCTTTAGAACCTGCTCAGGATTCCCTGTGGCACATGGAGGAACTAAAAGCACAGGAAGCACCCAAAACATCCAGGAGTGTGCCTGGGACAGGACCCCTGCACATGGGGGGGCTGTGGCTGTTGGCACTGGGTGTCTGGGTCAGGACCTTTGCACATGTGAGGGCTGTGGATGCTGGCACCCAGGCACACCACAGCAGTCAGGCCTCAGCTTAGCTTGTGTCTGTTCCCCAAAGAAAGGGATTGGACATACAAGTATAGTCTAAATACAGAATCACAGAATTACTAAGGTTGGAGAAGCCCTCTGAGATCATCAGTTCCAACCATTAATCCAGCACTGCCAAGGCCACCACTAAACCATGTCCCCAAGTGCCACATCTACATGTCTCTTAAATCCCTCCAGGGGTGGTGACTCCATCCCTTCCCTGCTTGACAAGTCTTTCAGTGAAGAAATTTTTTCTAATATCCAATTTAAACCTCCCCTGGTGCACCTGGAGGCCATTTCCTCTTTTCCTATTGCTTGTTACTTGGGAGAATAGAACTGCCTCCACCCAGAAACACTCTCCTTTCAGGGAGTTGTAGAGTGAGAAAGTCTCCCCAAAGCCTCCTTTTCTTCAGGTTAAACACCCCCTGTTCCCTCAACAGCTCTTCGTAATTGTTGTGTTCCAAAATATATAGCTATAGACACATATATGTCAAATATATATACTGAGATACACATATAAAAAATTATATATAGATCCACCAAAAATGTACATACCAAATATAAATATATACCAAGATATGTATATCTCATATATATAAAAATTTATTTGATATAGTTAAATATAGAGATGTATCTTTAGCTACATAGATACAACTATCTATAGATACCTAGGTTATAGGTATTTTCTATATGATTTACCTTATATAGTTTTTATATGGTTATAGAAACTTTGATACTGAAGATACACATCTTACATAGTTTCTCTAACTCCCTATATAAAATATATTCTATATATAGACATATCTCTATATAAGCAATGTAGAGAGGTACATATAATCTAGATATGGAAACTCAGGCTGGAGGACTCCAGTTCGAAATGGGGTAAAAGGCAAAATTTGGTGTGTAGGTGAGCTGATATGATCTCCAACATATGAGTTCTTTATGTAGGATACAGCTATCTTTGTAAGATATCTTCTATAGAGACATTGCATCTCTATCTAGAGACATCTGTATCTGCAGGATCTGTATCTAGAGAGACATAGGATAATCCACCTATATCCCTGAGGATCCAGGATATAGCTTTCTCTCTAGGATACATATTATACACAATGAGCTGTATAAAGAGGACCTACACACAGAGGACCACCCCAGGAGACACAAGGCACTTCCAAACCCTTCCCTAAATAATGAGAGGAGCCTCACTTTCCAGCTGGAACTGAGCTCCCTGGCAGAGCAATCACGCCTGACATCATCTCCAATTACTTATCAGCCAAGATACAGCCCAGGCAGCTGCCTGCTCTGCTTTTCCCAGCTTGCTGCCTGCTCCCTTTCATCCCCCCAGCTGCACCAGCCAGATGCTGGGAGAGCAGAGAACCCTCACACCGCCCCCCAGGATAAGATAACGCCGGGGGTAATGGGAACCACGCGCATCTTCCACGTGGGATCAGGCGCTCTCATCCCTGGATGCTTTAAAGCCCGAGCAACAGGCAGGGAAGGCAGCTGCCGACTCAGGCGGATGAGTCACAGTTTCGGGTGCGTAGGCAGCCCTTCTTTTTTTAAAGGACCAGCCTCATCTCAGCTCAGCTGGGCTTCAAACCCTGCCCCTGGGCGAGTGCGATGCTGCTTTCGTCTATCAGGGCGTTTGGCAGCCCCGAGGGATGAGACACTTAAGCAGCATTGGGCCCATCCTGCTGCCCACCTACCATGACGGTGATGCCGTCCTTCTCCAGGGGGGTCTTGTCATAGGTCACTTCACACACTCTCACAACCGTGGTGGCACCGTATTTCTTCAGGTCCTGGGGAGGGAAGGGGAAGGAGGGGTCTGAATAAGCCCTGCCAGTTGCAGCTCAGTTAGCCCCAACATATCCAAGCCCTGCCATGACCACACAGACAACTATGGACCCGAAAAGAACACTATGCCCCATCTCTGAACCATTGAGCAAATCCCCTGTGGTTCATCCAGCTTGAGAGTCACAAGGAAACGTGAAATCCCAGGACACCAAAGCCATGTGGCCACAGTAGGATTTTTCAGCCAGCACCTTCATGACTCCTTGGAGTCATGAGTCTCAATGGGGCCATTTATTTTTAAGCCCTGACAGCCACACCAGCAGAGACTTCACACCCCAGGCAAAGAAACATCCCCAAGATGGGTGCAAGTTCCCTGAAGGAGGAACCATTTGTGCCTGGTGAGGTCACACCTGCTGCAGACATGGAAGCAATGCAGGTGGGGAGGTGGCTGGGGGGGGTTTATAAGACACCCCGCCGACCACACTCAACATCTCACAGATGGCTCAGGGCCTCCTTCCTAGCCTTGCTGCCATATCCTATCATCACTCCAACACCCTGCAGGCTCAGGCGTGGGACTTGGGTTGTTTCCAGCATGGCTTGTTGCCCGGCACAAGGATTGCCCCCAGATTACGTGCTGGTGTACCGACCTCGCCGGGCACCATGAGATCATCCCCATCAATGATCCACCTCCTTTGTTCCCCATGTGAGCTCTCCAGACTGTGGTGAACCCGCACCATGCTCGGCAGCTCAGCCAAAAATCTGAGAGGCTGGAGGAAAGTGGAATTTTTCTCCCTTCCCACTGGCGTGGTCCCCACAGCGTGCAGGGTATGGGGTGGCTGTCCCAAACCAAAACCAACCTTCCTGTGGCTCTCTGAGCTGGTGGCACTCACACAGATGCTGCCAGGGCCAGAGGCAGCGCGCCCAGGCAGGGCACCATTGCTGGCTCATGCAACAACAAGCCCTCCAGCACCACCCAACGCACTCTGAGTATTGGAAATACTGTGGGATATTTGGGATGAAAAGTCACTATTGATGTGTTGGGAGACGCTGGGGATTGTGTGTGTGCATTGCTGCAAAGCAATGTGCTGGTGGAGTTGGCAGGGGATGCAACAGCAATGGGGAAACTGCTCCATCCTTATTGTGCCCAAACATCACACTTGGGGTCCTCCAAAACATCCCACCCCAAAAAGCAGTGATCAGACTCACTGCCTCAGGTTGCCACCACAGGCTGTGGTACCAAAGGGGATGTGCTGCTGTCTCATCTATGCAGGACTGATCCAGGTGGCATCTCAGAAACAGCTTTTACCTGCACCGAAAGGTGCAGCTGTACCCTGGTCCCCCCTTCCAGACTCCCCTCCTTACCTCCAAGAAGGTGCTGAGCGTGGCATTGGTGGGGTTGTGGGTGATGAGAAACCTCATGTTTTTGTAGCAGACCTCCACCGGCGCAGGGCGGTTCATCCGGGCCATGGTGGGACAGGGGGAGGGTGAGGTGGTGCTGAAGGCGGTGGGGGAAAAACCCAAGAAAAGCGTGGCTTGGAGGGGCAAAATACCCACCTCCTGGCAACCCCCTCAGCGCTTCAAAAATAAAAATAAAACAGGATCGAGAACTCAATTATTCAGACGTTGTGCAAATAATCCCAGCTCCTGGGAGCGCGCTGGCTTCCTCGACACACCGCAAGCCCCACGACAGGGGGAAAAAGCCAGGCAGGAAAAAAAAAGTAATATTAATGGTAATAATAATAATTAAAAAAAAATGAAAAAAAAAGAAAAAAAAAAGAAAAAAAAAGAAAGAAATCCCTTTGCTGTAGTGTTGGTGTCCTCGGCGTGTGTGTGCGACGGTGAGCGGCCGCCGCCTCCGGTGCTGTGCGCTCCCGGGTGCTCTAGAAAGGCCTCTGCATACGGGGGGTGGTGGTGGCGGGAGGGGTGGCCCCCGTCACGTTACCCCATCGGGGTATGTGGAGTACTTGGGGGCGGCACGGGGGGCCGGGAGCCTACGGGGCGGCGTCGGCGGCGTCCGGCAGCGGCGCCTCGCTGGGGCGATCCATGCACGGGAGCCTTGAATGGTTGAGTCGGAGGGTCGGGATGCCGGGCGGGATGGGGTGAGGTGGCCGGGCGCTGCTTCACAGGGTGCGCTGCAGGGGGCTGCGGGGCTCAGAGCTGCTCCTCAGCACCTCCATAAATCCCAGCGGGGAGCGAGGCTGTGCGGGAGGGAAAGGGAAACACCACGGTGAGAGTGTCCTCCTCAAGGGAGCCCCTGCTTGGTGTGGGTGCCCTCGAATGCACCATCACCTCGCCACATCCCATACCAGCATCCCTGATCATCCTAATCTTCACAGAAGATCACAGATCAGAAAGTGAGGTGGTATTTAAAGATAAAACTGAAGTATCACCTGAAGAGCTGAAATGGCACTGGAAAGCAAGAGAGGGGTAACTCACGCAGAAGGGAGAAGCACATGGGAAGCAAGGAAGGGCTTGTTCTCTCTCATATGCCATCCAACATCCTCACCCCCTGGTGGATTTAAGCACCTGAGCCACACGAATTAACCCCCTGACACCCACCCCGTTCCCCCAGACCTCACCTTTGCACCCCTGAAAAGCACAGTGAGTATTTCCACCCCAAATGCACGCTGTGTCCAAAACCAGCTGCCGCTGTCCCTAATCGTCCACATGCTCCCAGCACTGCTCCAGCAGCTCATGTCCACCAAATGCACCTCTAATGCTCTTAGGAGGACTAAGCTGCCTGCAAATGAGCTTTCTTGGGGAGGGAGGGTGCAGAGGAGCAGGTCACATGTGTATGGTTTCACCAGCATTAGTGATGGATGTGTCTCTCTGCTTGCTCATCTGCACCCCCACACCACTGGCACATCGCTCCCTAAAGAGTACCCCAGCCCTGCAACCTGTGGCATCTCTGCCTTCAACGATGGCAATGGGAAGAATTAAAAGGAAAAGAATTTAAAAAAAAAAAAAAAAAAAAAAAAAAAAAATCAGTTCCCACTGTGGAAATGCCAAAATCCAAGAGATGATGGGCCCAGGGTGGAGGTGAGGGCTCTGCCGAGGGAAAGCTGATGCCTCCCCAGGTTGTTACTCACTGGACTCTTGTTTTGAAGCTGGTCCTTCCCCTGGGTTGGAGGCTGCTTAGAGCCACGTGGCCAGAGCCTCAAAATAGACCATAAGCACATAAGTAACCCGAGTCAGGCCAGCAGTCACCCCCTCACCTTTTCTCATGATGCCCTACCAGACAGAAACTTTCCCTTCTGGATTGTTTTACCCTGATGCAACAAGACAGGTGGGAGCGGGGAGGTGAGCTGAGCATTGACCAGCTCATCACAGCACGTGGGTGCTGACAACAAGCTCTTCCACACCTGAGCAGCATTTACAACCTGCTCACCAGCTCTTGCTTCACCAGTGGTACCCAGGAATGAAAAACTCAAATAGCAAAGGGGAAAAAAGCCAGGAGAGGTGACAGGGGAAGAGGGGCTGCTCTGCTGAGTGTGCCCAGTCTGGCTGCTAAAATCATAGACTTGTCCCATCAGCCATGTCCCATCGTTTCTGACTCATTTTTTTTGCCCATAAAAAATGGGGTAACGCTACCCCAGAGCCCTGCAGGGATATTCTGCAAAGTTCAAACCCTGCTTGGGCTGCAGGGGACGAGTGGGACATTTTGGAGAAAAATTCCAGCTCCCATTCAAAAAAATCAGATTTTAGCAGCTGATGGAGGCGGGAAGCTTGGCTGAGGGATGCAAGTGAGATGGGAGCTGCTCCCAGCAGCATTTTACTTGTGATTCAGAGCAGACAATGCTGAACCTCCGAAGGTAGCTGACCCTCCCCACCTGGATCACAGCAGCTAAAATCCTTGCTCAAACCTTGGAATGACCCTGCAAGATGGGCTGGGAAACCTGCTATCCTCCTGGTGTTCGCCATGCTTTTCCAGTGATGATCCCACCCATCACTTTGTGGGGTCTGCTTCCCCCTGAGATGACCTCAACATGGCTAAGAATCAATATGGTGTTTCTGGAGGGTAATTTTGGGCTGGTTTTGGCTCCTACAGGTCCAGCTGCTGAGCTGTGGGCCAGCACAACCACAAAAAGAACTGGCAACCCAGCGAGTGAAGGTTTCCCAAGGAAAACTTGCTGGCAATCCCCTCAGCAAGTTCATCTTTTTTATTTTAAGGAAAAGAGAGGTTAAAACCCTCCAAAGGGATGGGAAGTGGGAGGGATGGGCAGCCACAGGTGTCTGCTCAAAGGGAAGAGGTGATGCAAAGCAGGTACTGCCCCGAATCATGTCCTTGCAAACACAGTTTCTCTGAGACAAAGGACTTGAGGAGCTTTTGCTTCTCCTTTTAACGCCTTTGGCTCTTGGCTCTTCCAGCTTCCACCATGTTTGACGGCATCTTGCCTTCTGCCCCTTCAGATTTGACACACTAGCACCAGAGGTGCACAAGCAAAAGCGGCAAGTTCTCCGTGCAAACAACCTCATCCCTCATTTCAACCAGCTGCAGGGACACGTTAATATGAACCATGACCATGTTTAACCATGCCCTGGATTAATCCCACCCTCTGAGCAAACGTGTGGGACTGGGAGCCGCTGCAAGCACCAGTGCCAGTGCTGCCCACCAGGAGCAGTGGCTCACTCCCTGTCACCATCCAACACACAGACCATGCTCCATCAGCGCTCCGATCCCACACAATTTTTTACTGGCTTGGGTGTGCTCAATGCCAGTAACGGAGGTTCAGTGGGAACTGCCTGCATACGAGAACAGCGAGTGCTCCTTTCCCACAAGGTCTCCTCTCTCCAGTGGAAGCGTTTCAAGTATTTTGGCACTCGCACGTCCCAGCAATTCAGCCTCGAAGCCCATAAATCCCTAATGGATATTCAATCACAAATCATCCCTGGCGCTACAGGCTGAGGCGCTGAGCTCCATATTAAGCATGGCAGAACAATGTGGAAAAGGGAATTTCAGCTAATATTAATAACCTGCCAAGTGAATATAAATCCTTCTGATTTGAGCGCTACGGGGGATCTAGAGGAAGCATGTGAGGACACAGTGAGCAAACCTTGGATGAGGATGCTCAGCAGTGCCAGGCTCACACCCATCGGGGGAAGCCTGATGAAAGGAGATTGTAAGCCAGGTGGGAATCCGTCTCTTCTCCGAAGGAACAAAGTGACAAGACAAGAACAAACAGCCTCAAGTTGTGTCAGAGGAGATTTGGATTGGATATTAAGAAAAAATTCTTCACTGAAAGCTGGTCGGGCACTTGAACAGGCTGCCCAGGGAAGTGGTGGAATCACAATCCCTCGAAGTGATCAGGTGCATGGGTGTGGCACATGGATTAATGGTGGGCCTGACAGTGCTGGGTTGGACTGATCTCAGAGGTCCTTTCCAACCTTAGCGATGCTATGATTCTCTTTTCACCAGGACTGTGAAGTTTCTGGTTCTTCCACAAGAACCCAAGCAGCCAAGAGCCTGGTGAGAATCCAGACTGAAGGCACTTCAGTGTGGCAAAAGAGCAATGAAGGATGTTGCTCTGGGGGATGGGACCACTGAGCCATCATCTCCTTGTCTTACACCCCAAATCAGAGGGGATCACAGAGGTCTCTGAAATATTCCTTTGCAGTGTGGCAGCTCCATTACACACATGCCTTGGCCTTGCCCCAGCTGTCCAAGGACAGACCCTGCAACAGCAGGGATGAGGCTGCTCTTTCTCATGGCAAGTTGATGGAAAATAAAAGTCAGATCTTCTTCACACAGTTATCAGAAGACCTTGGCTGAAGTGGCGAGCAGATGCCAGACCCGAAGGCTGTGCTGCTGGTACCCAGGATAGCGGGATGCAGCTGGTGGAGTCAGGTTTTCCTAAATACAGAAACTCCCCAAGCAAAGGAAAAGGAAGCTTTGTAGAGCCAAAGTGTCGCTCCACGTGGGATTTAGCAGCGGGACTTGGAACAAAGGCTCTTACTCACCCAAACAATATGTATCTCACCCGTATATAAATATAGCTGTCTCTGAGTGAGCACATCACCCGTTCAAAGTTCACCTTCAGAGAAATCCAACAAAACACCCATCTGTGTTACATTTCCTTGACCTCTCTCCTGGTTTCAACCCTTGTAGCAGGACATTTACCAGCCCTTTCCCCTTAAGGCTGATCAAGTCCTGCTCTCCCTGCTCTCAATCCCACCTCTGCAACAAACACACCACCCTGAAAACTGAACCCAAGTTTCCGAGTAGTCCCAGTTATTACCACGCAGCAGTTCTGCACGTGTCTACTGCCACTGGCATGTGTGACAGCGGGCAGCAGGTCTGTGAGGCTTGGCTGCACACAAGGAGATCAGCACCACCACTGCCACCACCACTGCTACCAGTACCAGCAGTAACACACTGCCATCACTGCCACTACTGCCACCAGCACCACCACTACTGCCACCAGCACCAGCAGCACCACCACAGTCACTACTGTCACCACAGTGACCACTGCCATCAGCACCACCACTGCCACCAACTGCCACCACTGGCACCAGCACCATGATTAACCACCACTCCACTGCCACCACTCTGACCAGTAAAAGCAGCACCACCACCGCCACCTGTACCACTGCTGCCACTCCCACCAGTGTTACCACCACCAGCACCATCACTGCTGCCACTGCTGCTAGTGTCACCAACGCCACCAATGCAAGCATCACCACTTGCCATCACTGCCAGGGAGGACAGGTCCCAGGACACAGAGAGCCACAGTGCTGTCCCCAGCCTGTGACCGCAGCAGGGACACAGCCAGAGGAAAGCCAACACGCTGAGACTTCCTCCGGTCCCATCTGCACGGAAGGAAACAGGAAAGGTCCGGGAGGAGAGCGACGGAAACAAAACACCCGGCAGGAGCAGCATCTGGGGGCAGGGGAGTAAGCGGCCACCGGCACATCCTGCTCCAGGTGCAGAGCCAGACAGAGCACAGGGGATGTCTCAGAAAAACTGTGGTGGATGTGGGGTATTTGCTGCCAGGAGCAGAGCAGTGCCTGGCACCCTGTGCCAGGCTTGAAGCATCGTGGGGTTTTCCCCTCCAAGAGGTTGTTTTTTCAGTTGTTCCTTTTGCTGCAGGTGATGTTTTCTCAGCAAAGCAGCAAGGATTAAAACTGCATGGGTACAGAAAGACAGTGACTGGGGGTTCTTGGCAGCCCACCAAAACACACCTGCAAGATAAACCAGGTCATGCATCTTCCTCCACATCCTTTTTGGCATGTGGTAAATGCTGGCTAACAGGAGATTTTGCAGAAGGGAGCTGTACGGCTCTCGATTTCATAGCTCCAGTTGGATTTGAATAGTTTGGTAGTATCTAGGCAGCAGGGAAAGATGCCAGCGTGATGCTGGCATGGAGATTTGCAAGTAGGAGGCACTCAGGAGACCAGGAAGGAAAGAGGAATGGGGAAGCTGAGGCAGCGAGCCAGCCAGACTGATAAAAAGAAGAGCACAGTCTTCCCAGCACTGTGCAAGCTGGGAATGCACCAGAGGCCCTGGTAATATGATCGACCCTTTCTTATCTTTTATTTGCCCCTTTTTTCTTTGAAGAAAGGCTGAGGCACAGTGTGGAAAGTGCCTATAAAGGTCCTTTGGGAGCTTTTTTCCCTCTCACCCACTTTGGTGCCGGTACACAACCCTGATGGGACATGGACCCTGTGCTGACACAAGAATTCTTGTGATGCCACCAGTGTCAGGGCTGCATCTCCTGTCCAGAGTTCATGGGACAATGCCCTAAAGGAAACATACGATGCTCCAGACATCCCCTGAACAGCTCCTTGGCCGGAATTTCAGCTTTCCCCCATATGCAGACCCCAAGCACCTTGAATTTGAGGTCTCCATGGATGGCTTTTTTTATCTTATCTCCTTGTACCATAAGAGATCCAGCTACCAGAAGATCACAAAAACTGCAAAGAGGCATCAAACTTTCAGCACTGGGGGGCAATGGAACACCACAGCTGAACACAGCCCTCCACCCACCCCTCTTGCCCTTGTCCCTGGTAGCAGATAACCTGTGGGCAGATGGTGGTGGCCTTACAGAGAGATCCCGGTTTTATGAACCAGGATATCCCCTCCACTGTCTTCCCTGAGCAGCCATGAGGAGCTCGCAGTCATGGTGCCGATGTCAGAGGCTTTTCCTGCCTTGGATTTGAAAGGAAAGGAGGAAAAAAACAAAATAGAAAAAAAAAAAGGTGGACAGAAGAAAGGCCAGCTCCATGGGGAAAAGTAGTAACAGGCTTGGGGCTGGCTGCCTCCCAGATCTGCAGAGGGCGTGCCCTGACCGTTTTTTTTTTTGGGGGGGTACTGGTGAAAGACTCCATCATTTGGGGACAGACAGTCCCCATGGTCTGGCACCCGATGCACAGGGAAGTCAGACACCCCAAATACTGGGGCCAGCTCCCCCCCATCCTTCAGGGATTTCTTTTGGCCAGAGGAATCAGGAAGAAAAAGCAATCCTGCATCTGATGGGGCATTTCCAGGATTCCTGCCTTACCCAAGAGCATCCTTGGAAAGAAAAGAATTGCAAAGCGGCATCCTTGCCCCAAAACACACATGGGGGGGGGGGGAAAGCTGACCCCAGTGGTCCCCCCCAACAACTGTCACTGCCATGTGTGTCTCCCACCTTGAATCTCTGGCAAGGCTGAACACCTGCTCATCTTTTCTTGTGGTTTCTCATAGCATTTTGACTGAATTTAGTACTCATGGCAGGTGTCTGAACGGTCAGATTTGGGGGTGGGGGTGGAATGATGCCCTTTTCAGGGTAAACACAAGGAGCACAAGCAGCAGCACCCTCCTGGGAAGGGCATGGAGGGGCTGTCATGACCTCCCCTCTGAAGTACAGCTTGAGCCTGTGCCAGGGTGGCTGTTTCTGGGAGAGGTGCAGCCTGCATTTAATTTTTCCACTGCTTACCCCAGCACTGCTATTTGGCCCCTTGGTCTTCAAAGCCCCTCTGTTCCACCAGACCTGAACTTTGCTATTTGGCATGTCCCTGCTCGGCAGTGACATCCCGATGGGAAGATGTCCCTACCCCACCTGGTCCTACCTCCACATCAGGTCACCAGCAGCCCTGACCAAAGGCCACCGTAGCCCTGTGCGTCATCGGTGTCCCTTGCACAACCCCCGATGCCAACGCGCTGCGGTGGCTTTGATGGGCACCTGCTGATGAAGAGAGGGGGCTCCAGGGGACTCAGTCCACCCAACAGGTGGATTTTGACCTGCAGACAAGTGTTGAAATAGCGCCCTATGACATGTCAGGGATGCAACAGAGGGCAGAACATGGCCTGGAATTAAGCTACAGCCAGCATTGTCCAGAGAAGCCATGCTCTGGAGAAAGGCCTCTTCCAAGTCAATAGCACCAGGTTTAGATGGAGTTTGTGGGTCATTGAGCTTCCATCATCCAGACCCTGTGCTCTGACGGGTTGTCCTCCCAAACCATCTCATTCTTGCTCTGCAGTATTTGGTCTATCCATTTCACTCCATGGAGACAGGGTCACACAGGCTGTTGGGGGGTGGCAACACCACCAGACCTCTTGCTTATTGTGGTGGACAGCAAAGCACTGCTGCAGGCAGCCACCAGCCAAGGGGACAGTGCTGCATGGAAGACCCTGGATGGAAAAGCTCCTGCTTATCCCCACCAGCCTTGACCTCAACAGCAAAAACCACTCCCTGAACAGCACTTCCAGGGATGTCCCTTTTCCTGCAGGAGAGGACAGAAATGCTCCACACAGATGAGAAGTGTCCCCTCAGAGCTACTAATAATATGGAGAGACAATAGGGGGAAGCATGATGGGTGTCAGCTGGGAGAATTAAAAGCTATGGAGCAAGCGAAGGGAGATGGGAAAACATCTTTCTCCTGGGTGGGATGCAGCAAGGTCTGGCAAGTGCCCAGTCACGCTGCAGAGCCCCCAGCACACCATGCTCCTGGCTCATCCCACTGAGTCCAGGCCCTACAGAGATGGTTTTCCCTGCAACCTTCTTCCAAAAAACTCCTTAGCTCCAGCAAAAAGCCACATCACAACTCCCCAGTTGCCACAGGACAATTGCTCTGCAAAAGCAACACGTCAGCAAAGCTCTAGGGACAAAGGTGGGTACCTCTGAGCTGCCAGTTTTGGACACATGACTATGGCATGGCCTGATCCTGCATCCTCTCCCACCCTCCTGAACTCGGCCACCCCCAGCAACAGGGACAAAATCCTTTGATCCTGCTGCCCTTGCGCAAGAACCCAGTGCTGAGGGATGCTGTGCCAAGAGCTGACCCCCACCCGTGGGAGCTTGCAGAGCAAATAAAGGTGGTTTTCTTTCAAATAAAAGATCAAAGGGGATGAAATGCTAAAAGTTGCAGCTGTTCTTGCTGGTGGGCCATGAATGTCTCCACTTGCCCTGCAGAGCCTGCCCGGTGTGTAAAGCACTGCCCCATGTCCTAAGCCCAATTCACACCCTGTCCACATGGGAGATGGGGGACCAAACTGGAGGAAGGAGAAGGGAGTATCAAGCATTGCTTTGGAGGAAGGAGATCAAGGCAGGACAGAGCTCAGATTGCTCAGGGTCTGCAAGCCAGAATCACAGAATTGCGGAATCATTCCGGTTGGAAAAGACCTCCAAGATCATAAAGTTCAACCTTTGACCAAATACCACTATACCCACCAAAGCATATCAGAGTGACATGTCTACTTGTTTTTTGAACACTTCCACAGACAGTGACTCCCTCACTTCACAGGGGAATCTGTTCCAACGCTTAACCACTCTTTCACTGAAGAAAGTTTTCCTAATATCCAATCTGAACCTCGAGGCCATTTTCCAGCTATGGAGCTCCTGAAACTCAAAGCCCCTGGAAACACACCTTGCAGCTGGGCTCAGATGAGCTGAAAAAGTGGAGGACACAGCTGTGGCTCTTCCTCCAGCTCAGGAATCAGTGGCCAGAGACACCTTATTGAGACTTTCCAATATATTAAAGGGAGCTTATAAGGAAGATGAAAAGAACTGTTTAACTAGGGCCTGTAATGATAGCACAAGAACCAACAGCTTTGAATTGAGAAAGAGCAGGTTCATATTGAATATAAGGAAGAAATTTGTTATTATGAGAGTGGTGAGACACTGGCACAGGTTGCCCAGAGAAGCTGTGGCTGCCACATCCCTGGAAGTGTTCAAGGTTGGATGGGGCTTGGAGCAACCTGGGATAGTGGAAGGTGTCCCTGCCCATGGCCGAGGGCGTGCAACAAGACAATCTTTAAAGGTCCTCGCCATCCCAAACCGCTCTCTGATTCTATGAGTGACTGACAGTCAGGGTGGCCTGGTGACACTGTGACCCCTTCCCAGGATTCTCCACATCAGCTTCCACCCAGCTCCCAGACTGCCTTCTTCATCAAGTGGAATCCAAACCGGATTCAAGTTTAATCAAGGTATTAAAAAACCTTGCTGGAATGGGACTCTGAAAATTGGGAAAATGGGCTGAAAAATCCTTAGGACCAGAGTCTTACAATGGTGCAGCTTGGAACATGGTCTTGGACTGCCAAAAATGGGCTCCCCAGTTACCACCAAACCAGTTCCCTTCTGGTCTGAACACCAGGAGCAGAAAGCAGCTGCTGGCACTCCAGACAAGCACATTTTAAATCACATCCTCACTTGTCAGGCAGTGATGCTCTGGCACACCAAGGCTGCTCCCAATCGCTGTTTGAGGCGAAACCAGCTAAAAAAAGGATGGCAAGCTATACAGATCCTGACGCTTCTTGCACTTAAATGAACTGTCTTTCAATACAGAAGATGAAAAGTCATCCAATCCTATTCCTGTCATTCACAGGAAGGATTTCCAGCAGTGGCTTTGTAAGAGCCAGCAAACACCCTGGCATCTCAGGAAGGGAAATTGCCAGGATTTGCATGAGCAGAAATCTCGTGTCGAAGCTGCTGTGGGATGATGGTCCTTTCTCCTCTTTCCATCCTCGTACAGAAAGCAAGGAGAGAAGGTCATGCAGCACAGTCCAGCTGGCTATGATGGACTGTGCCTGGGTGATTTTAGAGATCACTGAAGGAGAAGGACCACATCCTCTAGGGAATGGCAGGACAAGGAGGAAACCTATCCTGTCTACAGTGCTGTTATGGAGCATCGCTTGAATACTGCAACAAGCAGGGATGTCACATCCCATGGAAAGAAAAACAAATCCAACAACAGGGACATTGCAACCCCAGAACACCTTTCCAGACTGGTATCACTCTTGGGACAACACGGAGGTGAAGTGATCATCACACAGTACTTCTGGGGCCAGAGGAGCAGTTGGCATTGCCACGCTGCTTCTCCCCAAAATGCCAAAAAGGTTGGAAAGAGAGCACCTGACTGCTCAAGAAGTGCCCAGGAAGGCTTACTCATGAGCACACTTTGGCTTTGACTTTCTTTCATCTGGGTATTTGCATAAATCCGGTGCTGCCCTTAGGGAGATGCAAATTCCCTGCAGAAAGGGAAGCGTTTGAACGTGCTGGCTGCTCAGACGTGCTGGGCAGGGAAGCGACGCTTTTATCACCTGAAAATTAAATAATCGCTGAGATGTGAAGCCTCCCCACCCTGCTAAGCAGGAAAACTTCCTCAGCTCCTACGGCCGGATCCAGCAGGGATGGGACAGGCAGGATGCTGTGTTTCATCTGTGCTCTGCACATCCTCCCCAGCCCCAGGGGTGAGCTTTAATGGCCTGGAGACACGCAAGCTGCTCCGGCTCCGCTTGGCTTCCCGGCTCTGCTTGGCTCCCCAGCTCCCCGGATGGCTTCAGAGGCGTTTTGACACCCCGGCGTGGGTGGCATTTCCCAGCCACCCTTGCTGCGCTGGAGCAGGCTCTAATCAAGCTGAAAGCAAACGAGCTTCCCTGGGTAAATTAAGCTGCAAGCCCAAATTCATCATTTATGATGAAGCCAACTGGTGATAGTAAATGTTTTTGGAGATGCACACACACACACACGCTCTGCCTCTCAGCAGGGAAAAAGGCAATGGAAGTGAATGGAAAAGCAACACCAGTAACAAGCATAAAGCTGCTGGTCCATCTGGGTTAAATACTGGCTTTGAGACCTGGCCAGAATGGTCCCTGTCCCTTTGTTCCTGGGGGCACACAAGAGGGTTTCAGCCTGGGGAGGGCGGCAGACAGCTATCCTCAATTCTGCCTGTCCTGGGTGCATCCCAGGAATCTTTTCATGCTGTTACCTAAAGAGCCAGGCTGCAGTGGGCAGAAAATGCAGCATCAAGGAATATCTGTGGAGGCCTTGCAGAACATCCAGCAATGACTGAGGGCTCAATCCCCCCATTACAAGCTCCTGTGGTACAGGGAGGAAGCTAAATGAGAGCATTCCTATTAATATACCTGGCTCCCCGCTGAAATCCATACTATTTCAAGTATCTTGGCAGAAAAACCCTATAGGTACAGATGTGCACACAGTACTCAGCAGCCAGTACAAAGGACTATTTTGCTATTTCACAAATAATTTATATTTGGCATCACACATGACAACCAACAGCAAAACCAGCCCAGGGATGGGCTGGACTGCAGTGGGACAGCCTGGGGGAGTGAAGACAAGGGACACTCACGATGTCCCTCCAGCCAGAGGACACAGTGCTCATGTGCTCCAGTGCAAAGTCAGCAGGTACCCAGTCTGGCTCAGCCCTGCCAGCAGGAGGCCATCGTGACATCAAGGGCCATCTTGGCAAAGGCACCATGGAGTCAATCTTGCCTTGGAGGAATTAAAAAAAAAAAAAAAGTTTATTTTCAGCTTGATCTGTTCCCAGTTCATCTCTCCACAAACAGGCAGCAGTAGCATGGCACTGTGGGCAGCACTGGGACAGGCAGCCAAGGGCTGCTAAATGAGCACTGTAATTCAACGCCGAGGCACAGGGTGAAACTCTGCTGCGTGTTTCCATATGGGAATTTCCCTGGCATTTTCTTTTATCAGCTGGTCAATAGAATATCCCCACCCATCCAGATCTACCGTAAGTGTCGTTCATCAAACAGATGGAACACATCCTCTGCTGTCATTAGCACATCCTGGGCTGGCATTTATTGGAAACACAGCAGAAGGACTTCCTTCAAGTTCTACTGGACAGTAGCACCTGAAGGACTGGGGACCTCAGCAAGAGGCTTCCCTGCAGGGTCTGGAAATGCTGACTGACCTCTCCCATGAAGCTGGACCTGCAGCCTCCCTGCCTGGGACCCCACGAGCCAGCAGGATTGTGGTGACCTGCATCTGGATGGATGCACCTGTGAAGCCTTCACCTAACTCAAGCAGAGGAGCACCTGCCCCAAACCTGCTCCCAGGAGACAGGCACAGTGCAGGAATAGGAGATTTTAGTTAACACTAAGGAGCAAGTCTGAGCTCACCCACTTCACCAGCACAACCACAGGCAGGGGTGGGCAGGAGCATCATCAAAGTGTCACTGCCCTCAAAGCTGGTACCAGCATCACCAACTCCTCACCAGGAGAACACCTCAGCCCCACCACCCAGCTTGCAGCCACAGCACCAAGGATGAGGATGATTCCCAGCATCCAGGATCGCTGGTGCATCCCTTTGATGCCAGGGTGCCGATAAAACCCTGGGTCCTTGACCTGTCCACTTCAATAAAACAAACAACAGCTCCACGAAATCTCAGCTAACTTTAGCAGATGCCAATTTTAGCACCTTGCGGGAGGAACTGCTGCCCAGCTGCCTGCATGACGCCTCTGCTGCATTTTTATCCCCAGCTTCAGGCAGATATTCTGAGTTCTGTAATGCCTGAAGACAGTTTTGGGGAATATACAGCCATTTTTAAAGTAACAGCAAAAATAAATCAGTATTTTAAAGGGAAACAGAGGAAAACCCAGCCTTGCTCTGGAACAGCATCTGCAAAAAACCCTGCAGTAGTAAGATCTGCTGACAAAAACTGTACCCACGTGTGGGCCATCCCTATTCCAACCCCCACCTCAAAGTTGTGCCATGAAATCACAGAGCTGGAGCATAGGCTGCCCCACTTGTCCATAGTTCAGTGCCAGCCTGGGCTTGTTATCTCACGTGGAAACGAATACTGTTACGTGGCTGTCCTGTGCAAAAGCTTTTTGCACATCTGTCACCATTTAGATGGGCTTAAAAATATTTTTTTTTCCCAACTGTTGTTTTTGGAAATGATTCATCATGCCCCTGAATTTTAGCAAAGAGCAGTAAGTGGATAGAGGATGCTCAAGAGCAGCTCTGGGATACACAGGAGATATCTTAATGTCACAGTAACCCAGCTTTGTAAAATACGGGAATTTGAGACAAACTTTGTCTCCAAATCATGCCTTTTTCAATGAGTTCATTTTCAGGAAGCTGTCCCATCCACTCGCCTCAAAAAATGTTTGTCTTTGGCTTGTGTCCATGAAACCAGATAATTGGGAGTTTGTAAGTTCATAACTTGAACTGAAGTCAGAAAGTTTCGTCTTTCGTTCTCCAGAGCTGATTCACGGCCAGCCTGGCCTGAAACATGGGCTTGCTTCAAATTTGCTGTCATTTCAGGGTTCATTTGCAGTTTAAGTGATTTTCTGCTGCTGCCTGATGTCTCCTGTGCTCTCATCCCAGCTCAGTGCCGGCACAGCTTGTATATGCACTCCTCAAAGCCTGTGTGGACCCACTTTTTGACCTTGATCAAGCGAAACGCCCCTGGATTTGCTTCTTTGCTAGAAATTCAGAGGGATGTCAAGCAAGGATTTTGGTCCTGGGGCTGCCTGAGTGATCATCCCCGATGCTGAGCACAAGCAGAGAGCACCACCTTGGTCTTTTACTTTTATCTCCAAAGAGACATTTGAGCTTTTTCAAATTGAGCTTTTTATTCTCTCTGCTACACCAATACAAGAACTGGAGCTTCCTTATTTCACTGAACCCAGCTGTACTTCTGATCCTGCAAAGTCAACAAGAGGAGCAGCCAGTTTTTTGGCTCCCTTGAAAACTCTGCAGTCCAAGAAAATCAGACGAAACATTTGAATACACTCAAGCTTGTTCGTCAACAGTCTGATTTCTGAGGGACCTGACCCTGCGTTCAGGCCGACCGACGCTGCACCGACAGCAATATTTTTGGGTCCTGTGTGAAATACTCCTGCAATGGTCCCACTGCCAAGTCTTGCAAAAGTTCCCAGGCTGAGGGGCTGCTGCTTGGATGTGAGGAAGGAGCCTCCACTGCAGGGTTCATGTGAGTTGCTGAAACATCTCAGGTCACCAGGGAAGTGTCAGAAGTGGGGAAGGACCTGCACCATGTTAACTACAACTGAAGCAAAGTACCCAAATACATATAGGTGAGCGTCTTGACATCTCACATCAACTGTCACAGAAAGGTTGAAGTTGGAAGGGACCACCTCCAACCTTCTAAATGGATGAAGCATCACTATGAACCATCAATGCTTTCACGGACATCCTGCAGATGACAGGGTCACTGCAGTCACACATCAACACTATGCCTTGATGGACAGCTGAGATTGCTTGTCCTGGCTACTTGGGTTGTGCTCCTCGGAGGAAATTGAACATCTAAACTACATGTCTAGGGATAAAGGCTATAATTTCCTCCTTTTGCCCTACCCAAGGTCACTGAAGGAGACGCACCTGCATGGAGAACATCCCGGCCCATTCCTGAGACACAGATTTCTCTTCCTAGACACCCCTTCTCAGCTCCAAGCAGCACCAAACTCTTCCCTTGGGGTCCTTCACAGATGGGAAAAGCATCCCTGAACCCCAAAATGTGGCCATCACCCTGAATCCTCCAAGGAGGCTCATCCACAAAGCCCATCAGAGGCACGGTGCCCGGTCATGGCCCTGGGATGAGGCATCTGGCCGAGCCCACAAGGTGGAAAGTTCAAGTGGCTGCTGTTTATTTGGCTTTGCAGAGAGCAGTCGCCCAGCCTGAACGTGGGCCAAGCACCTTCCCATCACAGGAAGCGCTGCCGGAGTCTTTAAATAACCACCAGTGGTCAGGGCTTTGGTTTACAGCTTTGCTGGATGGAAAACCATCCCCCATGCCACGTCTGCTTCAGCTCTCTCCTGGGTGTAAATGACACCTCCCCACCTCCGAGGTCTTCATGTCCACACCTACCAGTCCTGTGTGCCTCATGGAAGCTTGAGAGAAGCAGAAAAGTATCTCCCAGTGTAGCCACAAAAACACCTGTGGGCTTCTTGTCCCTTGTGAAAAGACGAATTTTGTGTCCTACAGCCAAAGCTTCACTTTGCTTTTGTCTAAATTAGGGGTTCCTTGGCGCTCTCCTCACCCTCCCCATGCTGCTGGTTAAGGTCCATACACAAAATCCAACATTGACCTGTACTACCACAAAGTGCACCTCACCTTTCTGCGGCTGGACTGGTGTGTTACCAGTTCATATGGTTAAAACCAAGAATAAAATCCTTCCTTCAGGACAAGCAGAAAATGCCAAGATCCCCCCACAAAGGCTTTCTAGAGTATTTCCCTGGGGGGACTTGAAATCAGAAACCTTGCCAAGGACCTGGGCTGAGCGGGTCACCCAGCGAATCCTGCTTTACTGATGGAAAGTTCCCAAAAGCCTGGCTAGTTTGGGATTTTGGCAACGCAGGCTTGCCAGGACTCTGGGGAATATAAATATTTTTTTTACCTATAGCTGTCATTAACATATTAACCTAAATAATGGCTGGCAAGAGGAAGCTCTGTAAACAGGCAAAATAGCATTTTACAGTTGGAAAACAAGACCTTGCCCTGACCTCCTCTTGGGCAGATCCACTGGCGCACAGCAAACCAGTATTTTATTTTAAACTGTGCTTGTAAAAAGTTAAAAAAAAGCTGCTTCCTTGACACTTAAGTCAGGTAAGGACACAGCAGGTCAATCTGCCTTATAAATAAGCCTGCTCTTTTATACACGTTTTAAAATAGGCTTATGAAATGTAAACACATTGGCTTTAACAGAAAATAATTCAGCCTCACTGAAACCACTTAAGTGGGGCTGAGCCAGACTTTCTGAGCCAGGCTTCAGAGATCTGCACAGGGGATGCTAAATCAGGCCCAAATGACCCTTAAAGACAGTCTCATAAGCACAGAAAAAGGAGCAAAATTCAGTATTTTTATGGGTCATTCCTGGAGCTGCATCTGTCTTGGTTTTGAAGCATGAAGTTACAGGAAGAGGAGAGGGTGGGGAGGGTTTCTTCAAACTGCCTCTAATGTGAGCATGTTCCATGCTGATCACCTTCTTTGTACCTCTGAGATGGGTAATTTTTCTATTTGTCCCCAATCTCTCTGTCCCAAGAGAGGAGCCAACCACCAGGAAACCTGGGTTGTAAAAATAAAATGCAGTCTTGGCTTCAGAGGGGCAGGTGCAAGGAATAAAACTATTTTTAACCCTCGTTCTGCAAAAAGGGAATGCTGGGATCCCTCTGAGCGGGGCTTGTCTGGGTTTAGGAGATTTATTTGGAGGCAGTGGAGGGGTCTGACTGGTGGTTAATCCTGGGGCTGGGCGCTGGGGCCAGGGAAGCTGACATCAAAGCATTCCTGCATCTGCTGGGGAAATGGGAGAGGCAACAAGACAGCGGCTCTGCCTCCTCCCTGCGCGGCTGCTGGGGCGACAGGCGGCACAGACCTGGTGCTTGTGGCTCTCCATGACCCAGAAAAGATATCAAGATGTCTGAGCAAGCTCCTGAGGATGGATCTTCCCGCTTGTTTTGTTAGGTTTCCATCCCGCTGCAAGCACAAGCCAGGTAAACTAAGGAGAGTTGCTCCAGCCCTCTGATCATTTCTGTGGCCTCCTCTGGAGCTGCTCTAACAAGTCCATGTATTTCCTGTGCGAAAGACCCCAGACCTGGACACAGTGCTCCAGGTGGGGTCACTCAGGGGCAGATTCTATGATTCTATGCAGATGAGCTCCCACCGAGCTCATGAGACCACTGGCTGTTGTCCCTGGTCCATCCATCCTGGGATGCACGGTGGAAGCTTTTCCTACCACACACAGAGGATAGTTCAAACCTCTTGTGAGCTTGTGTGGCAGCAATCCAAGAGTTACATCTCAGGATGAAGAGCACATTAAGGATTTTAGCAGGACGTGACATCTCACAAAGGGTGGCTAAGGTAACTTTGTCAAAGGCTGGCATTCAGGACTTCTCCATCCAAGGAGCCAAACAGCCTCAGGCAGGCTGTCTCGGGGGACTTCTGGGTACGCTGCATAAACCTCCAACCTTATTAAAGTTCCGAAGAGCAGAATCCAGCCCCTGACCTTCTCTGGAGCAGAAAACGACAAAACGTTTCCTGTTATTTATAGCAGCTGGAGAGCCTGATGGGAAAACCCCACTTGTGAAACGTGGGCTGCTTGCCACAGCTGCTCTGCAGAGAACGGTCAAGCTGCTCCGAACTCCAGCCTGGATGGACTCCTCCACCTCCTGTAGCCACTTCACCCCAAGCAAGACTGAGTCCAGAGGCTGCCCAGGAGGAATAGG
Organism: Scytalopus superciliaris; assembly: GCA_013400415.1. Lineage (NCBI taxonomy): Eukaryota > Metazoa > Chordata > Aves > Passeriformes > Rhinocryptidae > Scytalopus > Scytalopus superciliaris. Next base: position 195,258 of record VXBX01006278.1, on the reverse strand, counting down.
CATATGGATCTTGCTCCTGGCTCTTCCAGGTCACGTTTGCATGGCACAACTTGAAACAGGCAAGGCTGAGCATCCCGGGACCTGTGGGCTATGAACCTGACACCCTTGAGGGGTACAGTTCACCTGTAAGAGGCTCCACCTAAAGGTGGCTGACCTTCCCTAGGAGGTGACACAGTCCCTTTGCCCACCTTCACCAGGTGCTGCCCCCGTCCCCAAAGCACAGCACGACACGCACTGGCACGTTTGTGTGCCAACAGTTGAATTTCCACCACCCTGGCACGCACCGAAGGTGCTTTCTGGCATGCTCAGTCACACAGGTGCAGGAAACCTCGCAGCCCAAGGCGAGCTCTTCCTGCACCGGGACAGGCTTTGCTGCGGGCTCGTTGGGATAGAGCTTCCCAGCTCCGGCCCCGCTCGAGAGGAGCGTTTGCTGTCACGCTGTTGAGGAGGATTCCCACAGCTTCTGTGCTGGGCCCGCGCCAGCGCGGGTGTTCTGCTCGCTCCCAGGCCGAGGGAAGCAAGCTGTTCGTCACGCACTGCCGTGAGATGCTGCGAACGAACTTGCCAGCCGTGACAGGAGCAGCCGGCTCTGGAGCCACCACGGCTGTTCTCCGGCTGAAATGCTGCTATGGCACCCAGGGACACGTACCAACCACGGCCCTGCCACAGTCTAAAATCAGCCACCAGGCTGAGGGCAGGGTGACAGGGAGTGTCATCAACGTCAACATAGCAGTGAACAGCTGCTGGGGTTTAGGACCACACTGGGAGCAGCACTGGTCACACTCCTGAACTTCACCCTGACTATGAAGCTGTTGCTCCTGCCCAGGCAATGATGCTGTGGGTAGAACTCAGCCTGAGAGCAGAATTTAGGGACGCAGGAGCCTCATTAGAGTCATAAAAATAACAGAATAGTTTGGGTTGGGAAGGACCTTTAAATGTCATCTGGTCCAAACCCTCTGCAATAAGCAGGGACACCTTCCACTAGATTGAGACCTTTCCAGCTCGCTCTAAAGGAGTCACCCGGTGCCTGACTTCTTGGTGGGCTCCTCCTTCTTTGTTGCAGCTCTGTCAGTGAATCCTTATGGTCCCAAGGACACTGTGGGAGCCTGACACACCTTATCCTCACTAACAAAACCCCAAACCAGAGCCATGGCTGAGCCCGAGGCGCATCTCCGAAGAGCCTAGCCAGATCTTCTCCCAGGGAGATCTTGGCCCTTGTGATGGAAAAGTTCCTTCTAAATATCCCCAGGCAGTTTGCCTGCAACTCCAATTAATAACACTGTATTTTGTCAACAAAGTCGGGTCAGCGGCAATTCATAGACTTCACGCTGGTTAACCTTTTTCCACCAAACAAGCCCAGGGATATTTTGACTCCCTGCCCTTGAGAAGTTTATTTGTGTAGGATCCTTCCACTTACCAGCTTCCGGCAATGAAAAGACACACAAGGAGCGCAAACGCTTTCTAATAGTCAGGGAAACACTTGATGGCTGTGGCCAGGGCTCCCTGGCACTGGAGCCAGAAAAGCAGAGTCTTGCCAAAGCCACCTGAGAGAGGCCAAGAGACTTGTAATTAGCCTGGGAGAGAAACCAGAGTGAGTGCAACAGCCCAACCATCACCCCCAGATGCAACAAGACCTTCTGCAGAGAACTTACAGGTGTTCTACTTGCTGGAGGCAAAACTGGGGGACTGGGACTGTGAAGTCCCAAAAGAAATCGCAATAGGGAAGGCACATCAGAGAAAGCCATCCCCACTTTCAGCCTTGTCCATGGCCCATCACTCAGGAGATGACTCAACACCAAACCAATTCCAGCTTCCCCAGTACTTTCCCAGGAACACATCTGATGCTCACAGCCTTTTCTAGCAACAGCAGATGCAAAGAGTAGGATCAGGGAAATGGAATACTTTAGCCTTGGCCTGGTGAGGATATCACACTTTCCAGAAGCAGAACCAAGGAGAAAGATTTCTCCACCTTCCTCCTGAGATGTGTGGGATGTATCTCTCATGCTGAGATTGTGGGCTGTTGCATCTCACAGATGTCTGTGCTCTGGGTAGCACAGAAACCTTCACCGTTGATTCAAAAGGACTGGCCAAAAGGGATTCAGCTTAAGACTCCGACACTGGCTGGGCTCTCCTGACAAATGATTTACAGATGCTGCAACTGGCTGGCATGCTCTTCACCCAGACAGAACAGCATCTGGCAGGCCCATTACTGCCTTGTGTGGAGGGTGTGCCCTGGAGATTTATTGTCCAGATAGAAAGTGACTGAGCTCTGTCCCAGGAGCAGTGCAAGGGAAAAGCAAAGAGCTTCTTCATAGAAGAGCCTGCTTATCACAGTTTCAACTATTTGCACATGAACTGAACGGGAGGCCAGGAGGGCAAAGGCACCCCAGGATGATACAGGGAGGTGACACCGTGCTGGCTTCAGTGGGTGCTGCCAGCTGGGGGAGGGTGTTTCTGGTGGAGGAATGGCTGTCCCAAAAAGGGGCAGGGGAAGCTGTGCCTTTTAACAGCAGTTGGGATATTTTCTCCGGCACATTCCTCTCCTTCCAGTAATCTTGTGGGAGCCTGAATTGTGAAATGCAATTCCTCCCTGCTGGCAGCTCTGTGGGGATGCCAGAAGTCAGAGCATCCTTGCACGGGGGCAGGACCACTGTCCATCACATTGCAAACAAGAGACACTAATAATTAAACTGGGAGGTGAGGAGAAGGTCTTTCCCACCATATACCTCCTCCCTGGCCTGGCTCTTCCCTCCAGCACGGTGGACTCAGACAGAGCATCTCAAACTGGGGCAAAGTGTGATGCAATATTCACCTCTTCTGGAGATCTGGGTGAGGTCATGCATTTGCATCACTTTGGGCTGTATTTGCTCAGGGATAGAAAGTTAAATCCTTCAGATTTCAGAGTAAATCTCAATTCAGAGCAGTAGCTGGAAGAAAAGCCTGGTGGGATGCACTGGCTCCTGGGTGGCTCCTCCACATGGTACCTTGTGTGCTGTCTAGTATCTCCATCCATCCTAAGGATGGGCAGGACACTGGGCTGCATCCGGCAGTGGTTTGTGGGGCTGCTGGTCACAGCCACGTGCAGGGCTGAGCCGTGCATGTCTGTGTGATGTGCCTTCACTCACTCCTGCTTTCAATTAAAGCCACTAATGATTTTAGCAAGGAAACCCTGAGCCAAGCATATCCCGTGGTGGGTTTGCTAATGCTGGCCAGATGTGCTGCCTCTGGCAGGTGCCACAGTGGCCATGAGCATGCAGGTGGCTTTGCAAAGTGAAAATACAAAAAGTTATGGGTCACTGCCATCAAATCAACTATTCTGGGCTCAGGAAAACTGAACAGAGCCGGTCCTGGATGCCTTGCGGTCTGGGCTTGGGTGAGGCCCCAAGACTGCAATGGTTTTATTTAGGGCATGCAATAACCTTTGGCTCCTATTGTATTTGTGTTTGCCAGAAAGGCAGTTGGCCTGGCTGGATTAAAGCTGGAGGTAATTACATGCCAATGCCTCCTCTGTAGCAAGGAGGGGCAAAACGTAAAAAGAAAACCACGTGTGCATCCCCCTACTCGCCACTTCACATGGTGATGGCCCCTCACCCTCCCACGAGCAGAAATCCAGCTCATGCCCAGCGTTTACACTTTGGAAAGTTATTGACAACGCAGTCTGAGAAGGAGGAGAGATGTGGAAATTGGTCCTCGTGTCAACTGCATTTCGTAAGCCACCAGCTGCATCCCCTGAAGGACACTCTCCGCCTCGCCCAGCCACCAACCCAGCAAGCAGCCTTCCAGCCTTCCCTGCTTCCCCAAGTGAATGCACCAAATACAAACCAGATGCTCCAAAGCGCCTGGTCAAAGACATTCCCTTTCATCTGGTAATTGCTACTTCCGAGGGAGAAGATCTTAAGCGGTCCTCAAACCCTCTTCAATGACCCAGACACCTATTTTTGTCTGTTTGGGGCTTCAGAGTGTCTTTGGCTTTGGCATCTGAGCCACCCTGCTCCTCCTCATCCCCTCTTCCTGGCAGCTGATGGCCAGCCCCAGCCTCCTTGCCAGCATTTGCACCCTTGGAACTGGTTTATGGCCACGCATTTGCCACCAGCCATGTGCAATCCCACTGCAAGATGTGCCATGATGCCACTAAAATGGGCACCACTCCTTCCCCAGTGCCAGACAGACATGGTGCAAGAAAACCAGCCTGGGGGTGCAAGAATGACACACCAAAGGCAAAACTTAAGATGCTCTTTGCAGTAATGGCAGTGGTAACAGCTCCATCTAAAACAGCAGGAGGAAATCCACAGCTCCCAAAATTTGACCCACACAAGCCTAAACTTACGTGAGGTACATATGCACTGAGGATTTCTCTTGCCCTCTTCAGCCACTGCATTTCCAGTTTTCACAAATAAAACTGCCAGTCCTGAAACCTCAGGCTCTTTATTGCTTGTGGTTCCTTCCCCTTCGTTTCTAAGAAATGAATAACAGGAGCAGAAGGTTGCAAAACACACACTGGCCTCTCCTAGCTTTAAATACAGTGAGAAATTGAACAGACAGGGAAAGAGGAATAAGGAAGACTGATTGCAGGGAAAAAATGCCCAGCTGCACCCAGTAAAGGTGCTGGAGGCACTGGATGCTGGTTTGGGCAGTGAGAAAACATGGTGCAAAAATGAAACCACCAGTGAGTGCAGGATGCCATGCACTCCTGCACTGGAACTGCAGCTGTGAAGAAGCCCATGGGCTGCTCAGAAAAGGTTCAGGATGGAAAGTTAATGTCCAGCACAATGTACTAAACAACCATGGCCTGGAGAAGAGGAGCTTGGGGTCAAAAATCACTTAACATGGAAAGATATGATGGGGTCTGCTGGTTTCCTGCTTGTATCTGTTGCTGATGCTCAGTGCTGCATCAGCATCGTTCTTCCAGACAGCCCAGATGAACATTAGGGGGAATTTTGTTACAACAGCCCAGCAGTTTTGCTGGAAATTGGGAGATGAGAATAATCTTGCTAATAACTGCAGAGCCTGCTCCTCCTCGATGATGCCAATTTATGCATGGTTTAATGAGGGCATGGAATGATGGAAGGACACTGCAGGGGAATATAAAATCCTGCCTCAAATGGACACATGCTGATGCAGTTTAGATAAGGCAAGATGAAAAAAAAGTAAACAAAAATAGATCCTTAACTAGAGGAAGACTTGGAGGAAATAAGGTGCTGGTGAGTGATGGCACCTGGAGCATCTTTTCTTCCATCAAAGGTACCAGCCGAGTTCCGCCTGCCAAGAAGGCAGGGGTCTAAATTAAAGGTGGATAAACCATCATCTCAGCATCACTAGGAATAAGCACAGAGCTTCCAAAGAAAGCACATAAAAGGCATCAACATGTAAAGAAAACCCATGGCAAAGATGTGGCACCAAAAAGTATGGGGAGAATGAGTGCCCAAGGTGAGAAACTACCATCCTGGGGGCAGAGCAAACCCCTCACAGTTCCTCCCACACCATCCTGGATGGTCCAACACCCCCAAAAGGACCAGTAGTAAGGAGCCATGTGTGTATTTTGCACTGAGGAACTTGAATGTTGTAAATCCACTTCAGCCTTTGAGCGAAGTGCCTGGCACAGCCATATACAGGAAATCTCTGCTCCACAAGACCAGGGCTGAGATTAGCACAAGATTAGCACAGGCAGGAGTGTGAGCCCCCAGTGCTACCCAAACGGAGAGGGAAAGGTGTTAGAAAAAGCTGTATCAGGAAAAAAACCCTCATCTTCTGCCAAAATGGCTTTTGCTTTGCAAAAGAAAATGCTAGAGAATGTGCTAATGAAATTAGAAGGTAGATTCAAATCTGAGGGCTTTTGTTAATGCAAATCCTCCTGCAGGTTGGGACCATCCGTGGTGGAGATGTTGAGAGGCAGCATGATGGATTTTCCTCTGTCACTGGGAGGGTGGGCTGCAGATGGAGTTGCTGGGGTGTCTCCACTGCAGGAATGAGGAAGCCTAGATGCCCTTACACCCCCTCCATCCATCCTCAGCCAGGAGCTCTGGGGTTATTTAGGTTGGCAGACCCATGGCACTCAGCAGAGCCTGCCAGAGGATAAACACCAGAGCAGGGAAAAGAGCCATCCGAGCTAAAAGCCAGTGCGGGTACAAGAAGAACAAGGCCAAATGGGTACGAGTCATCCACAAATAAATTTAAGCTGGAAATGAGAGCAGTTTGTATCTGTGTGAGCAGAAAAGCTCTGGCAACAGCCTTCCCAGAGGACTTGCCAGGGTCAAACGGCTCATTAGTTTTAAGAAGGAAGCTGGCAGGGGGTTTGTGTCAAGGCTGCTTGTAGTGGTGGTGGTGGGGGGGACCAGCCAAAAATTGATGGTAGCCCTGGGGCTGGATTCAGGTCTTCTGCCACAGCCCACATCCCACCCAGCAGCTGTACCTGCACTGGTGGGGTATGGAGGGATGCAAACCACATCCACTTGCTCTCGGAGAGAGGGAAGCTGTGTGGGGAGGAAAATAAAAAAGGCACCGTTTTTCCAGCTGACAGGAGCTTAAACACCGGCTGGGAATTGGGCTCAGGGCCCTGTGTGAAATTAAACTTGGCTTGTCTTAAGACAGCGGCTCTACTGCCTGAGCACCCTACAAGCATTTTGGTAATAGCAGGGGGAATCAGACCTACTTGTCAAGCGTGTTGCTATTTGTGCAAATGCCGTGTACCGGAGGGAAGCTTGAAGAACAAGTCCCCTTTTTATAGCGTGTTGGATGCTGGCAGTAAGCCTGCAAATTAGAAGGAATTCAGAGAGGAGCAACAACAACAACAAAAACAAAAAAGAGCCTAATGAGCTGGAGGGATTACTTTTGGAGGGAAAAAAAAAAGGGAGCTAAGTGTGTGGTCTAGTGGACATGACTTTGGGCTGAGACTGCACCCAGTGTTGTCCCATCCACAGCAAACCTCCTTGTGCTGTGTGCAGGTTTCCCTGCCTGTCCTTAAGAAGGAAGATGTGTTTTCTACCACCTCAGGAGAAAGCTCTGTCATGTCCACTCAGAAAAGAAAAATACTTAAAAATTACATACATGATAGAAAGTTCATTAAGAAGCTGCCAGAGAAAAGGACAGCCCACAAACAAAATCAGTTTGAGCTGGGAGCAGCTTGGCCATGGCAAAGCAGGGTGTGTGGAGACAAACACTCTGCTGCAATGGGTTTTCTATGGTGGTTTAACTCTAAAACTTCTCAGTTCATTGCCAGCTTCTATAAACAAGCTCACAGAGGTGTAATATCCCTGCCTGGATGCAGTCCTGCTATCAGCATCCCTATCATTTGGGGCACTGAGCAGGGCAGGAGTGACCTGGATCATGCGTTTAATCATCAGCCTTCAGCCTGGTTGCACTTGCAGTGACGCCAGGGCCCTGGAGAGGGGATTTGGGCAGGAGCCCAGCACTGTCCCTGCAGGGAAAAGCTTGGCTGTCCCCAGCTTGGGGTACTCAGCCTCAGGGGGACATCCCCGTGACCAGCAAGTTGCACCAGACAGGACGCAGCACCCTGGGGAGCACCAGCACAGAGACATCCAGAGCCTTTCAGGGATGAGATCAATTTTCCTGTTTGTTGACCAAACCTTCCCATTTTAGTGCCTGTCACACAAGCACAGATGAAGCTGTAATTTGCCATGACGGGATATAGGAGAGGAGGGGACACAGAGGCTGGGACAAGCCTTCCCTTAAATGCCCCCTAACGCCACCTTAAAAAATAATGAACTGGGAGCAGCAGAGGTTACTGGTTTGGTATGAGAATTTTCATGAGTATGAGAAAAAAAAAGACTGCATTGCTCCAAAGTTGTTTTTTAGTTGCTTTTTTTTTTTTTAAAGCAAGCGTCAGGGGCTCTGGGAGAGCAAAGCTTGCTGCAAAGTTTGTTTTCTGTTGTGCCCACGTTACCAAGCAGAACCGGCTGAGGAATGCACGGCGAGGGGCACCAGGCTGGGCTGCGCCCCTGGGTAAGCACTGCTGGCCAGGTATGATGGCACAATGAGGGTCCCTGAGCCTGGGCATTGCCCCAGCCCAGGACACCGCTCAGCCACCCATCTTCCCACTTTAAAGCAAACTTTGCTTCCAGCAGCGCCCCATTGGCGACTGTTGTATTGCACACACAGCTAATAAAGAAACATCATATAGACATTAAAAAAAGTCTTTTCTAGATGTTGGGATAATCAGGGCAATTCCCCTGGCGCCTTTCCCTGGCCTGCCTGGGTGCAGCGCGGTAGCCGGCAGCTCCCAAACCCTTCTCCGGAAAAGTTCAAACCCTCAAATACTTGGAATTGCTCTTTGAGGGAATTTATTCTAAAGCCGCTTTAACAGCAGCTGGGAATTACCAGGGAGGCACTTTGCTCTGCAATTTCCCAGCTGCTGACCCCGTTCACATGAAGGGGGCCCCGGGCAGCCGCCCAGCTTGGGGACATGTGCCGAGCCAGCACAGCCTGGAGTTGCACCCGAAATTCCCCTTGTCCATGGTTTCAGCAAAAGCACAGAAGAGGGGCTGTTATGCACGGCAGGAGCAAGAAAAATTAACTCCCACATCCAGAAGTGAGGGTGTGAGCTGGGATGTCGTAGGGTTAATTTTAAAGACCCTGTTCCCATGAGGAATGAAAATTGCACCCAGTCACATTGCTTCTTCCCTGGAGCACAGGCACAGCTGGGAGGCTGTAAGCCTCCCAAAAAAAACTTCAACAACCCAATGTGCCAGTGGCACGTTTTTTTTTAAGAAGCCTTTTGGTCTTAAAAAGAAAGAAAAGGGTTATTGAGCAAAATCACTGACAGCAAGTCAGCACTTCAGTGTTGGTAGGAGCAGGAGCGACAGGTCCTGCTGGAAGGCTGGAAAATGCCAGAGCTGTGGTTGCTTTTCCTGCAAACTCTCTATGTCCCCATTGGTCTGAGAGGGTTATGGAGCCCTTCTCCTTTCCACACCTCCATGGGGTCATCTTGGTCACCTGGACTGGGCTACCTGACTCGAGCCCCAGAGATGAGGTAGTAGCCCTGAATGAGAAGCAGGCAGGTGGGATGGGTCTGGTGGCAGACAGAGGCAGTTCCAAGCCCAACTGCTGCCAGATGTGAACCCACCTGCAGCTGCCAAGTCACCTGAAACAAAGGGGCCCCCAAAGCCACAGGCAAGGGTTGGGCTGATAGGCATCAGCCCCCAAGCATGGCATCCATGGCCCTGTGCCGACTTTCTTCTCCCTGCTGTCATGCTCGAAAGACATTTGTGGAAAAACACAGCAGAAAGCAGAGGGTTTGAGTGGCAGTTTGGAGAAGAAGCTGGGGGAAGAAAACAACTTGGCAAGGAAGGAGGCACTGAAGGACACAAGTGTTCCCATTTTGGTTCAGAACTCCCAAGGGTGCCGCTCAGAGTGTTTATTGACCAACTCACCCGCTCTTGACGAGCTGGCCTTGCAAGCTGTGGCAGCAGGGAGGCTATTCCTGGTCAAGGCGTGTACAACAGCAACGCTGTAGTAACTTATAATCAACCAGTGACATGAACGGGACTCAAAACACAGAGTCAAGGACTTTGCTCAGAAGGGCTCTGGCTCTGCAGCCACTGCACCTGTGGTGTCACCCCAATGTCACCACAAAAAAAAAAGCCATTGAGTGCCCTCATGAAATCCTTCAGGGGTCCCCATAAAAGGGGAAAAAAAAAAGAGTCAAAGCCCAGACAGGCAGACACAACCTGCTTAGTAAAATCAAGGTGCATCCTTGACTCCAGCAATGCAGCAGACAGAGAGGACACTGAGTTGCCTCTCTCACTATTAGAAAGGAAATAATCACTGCCATAATAAAAAAAAAAAAAGAGAGATGCAGCCAGGTCAGGTTCATTAAGGGTGAAAGGCAGTGGTTTGACTCCAAACCCAGCTGTTCTCCCCAGCATCGATATGATCCTCCCTAGCACAAGTCTGTGCGGGAACTTGTCATCCCCCCCTGTTCCTTGCAACACGATAACACGCCACATCGCCCCCAGCTCCCAAGTTAAACATCTTATTAACTGCAGTGACGTAAAAGAGGAAATCTCCGAGAACTATCGCAGAGATGAGAGGGAACACATTTACTATCAATAGGCGACGGTACCGCTGCAGAGAGATCTGCACGTAAACCAGCATCCAGCCCCTCCTTCCCCTCCCTCCTCTAATCACTCCATGTCATGGGAAACTAAACCTGACATCCAAACAGCCCCGATGCGAGACACTTGCTGTAAAAATATTTTTAAGATTGAAAAACAACAACAACAAAAAAAAACCTTGCCTTCCAGGAAACCATTTGGATACAAACCCTGCGCAGCTGCAGCCACCCTCCCTGTCCGTATTCATCCCTCCTGCTTTGGCTTGGAAATCAGGCAGGGTGGGGATGGGGATAGGAAATTAAAAAAAAAAATAATAAAAGGAGGTGGGGGGAAAGAAGCGATATTGCAGCTGATGAGCCGTGAGAGGCTGTTGGCAGAGTGGTCCAGCAGTCATCTGAAATTCAGACGGTCACGTGCGCTGCCTGTCTGCAGCTCCCGCGCAGCCCGGGCTCAGCACTTCGCCCAAGTGCACACGCAGCAATTCGTCGCAGAGAGACGAGCTCTCCCGCCCCACTCCCACACGCTTCCCAGCCCATGCCCCAGCCCAAGCATACCCAGCAGCTTTTGGCACTGCAAGGTGACCCAGGGCTCTGCACTGAAGCTGCTCTGGCTACAAAGGTGGATTTCTGACATGCAAGCTGAAGAGCATAGCTACGCTGCAAACCCTACCTTGTAGCTCCTTCACCCAAACCCCAGTCCTGAAAGGCAGTGGTGTCTTCTCCATCAGGATGTGCACAGTGACCATCTCCCTACTGCATCATCTGGGGTGGTGGGGTGTCCCACTGGTGTGGAGGAGTGCCAAGAACATGCTGTACCCGCTCACAGGGCCAGCCTGTCCCTGGGCAACCGTGGGCATGTCCAAAACCAGCCCTCAAACTCCCTGGGCAGTTGTGGTTGCATCAGAGAGCAGTGGATGAGCCCAGACACCTCTGGGGTGAGGTGGCAGCCAGCTTCTTTATTTATTTATTTTTCCCTTTAGTTTTCAACTGGGACATGCTTCACACCCAAGGGATGCTTCAGACTCCATCCTGCACTGCTCCACGGTGCAGCAGCTCCTGGGGACTCCCCGGGACCAACCAACCACCAAAGGACCCTCTGCAAAGGCCACGTGGCTGCACAGACCCAACCTCACAATCTCACCGCCAAAAACCTTCAGGAAAATTAAACTGATTTTTTTTTTTTTTCTCTGCTTGCACCCATTCCTCATGCAAATTAGCAAGAGGAAATTAGGAGACTGAATGTTCCAACGCTGCCTCGGCTACACCGCCTGGGCCAGAGACGCATCGCATGGCACTAAAGTCAGGCAGATACAGTGGGACTAAAAAAAGAGTGTGGTTGCTTTTTTTTTTTTCCCCCTCTTAAAGCCGTATTGCCTTTCACGGTGACAGTATTTATAGGTAGAGCTGCTGAAATTTTAAGGGCTCCTTGCCACAGGAATCCAGTCACGTCCAGTATTCACGAAGTGGCGTAACTTGGCAACAATGAACATTTAGCAGGCTGGTGGGTGCTGCTTCCCCCCCTTTGCTTTGGGTTAAATCAGAAGGGAAAAGGTAACGATGCAAAATGAAGCGTGCACGCCATTGCCATGTGCCACAACCTGTATTTTCCAGATTCGGAGCGTAAGGAACAACGGGACTTCACACCTGCCCCTGGACCGGCACTTTCCTTTTCTGTCAACGACCGAAAACCCCCCATCTTTCACGGGTGTTTATTTTTGCTTTCAGTTTGGCTATCTGTGGCACACACAAAGCCTCCTCTGCACTTCATTTTATGGCTGAAAACCCCCGGCAGGGTTCAGCTCTACAGCGGTAAAACTCGCTCTCCCCCTCCAAAGCCACCCGGGAATGCCATCCTCCAACACGCCACGGCACACGATGCCCAGAAACCACACGCTCCCGGCCCAAAAGTTGGCAACTTTCTTACACAACAGCTCGCTACACTGCTAAAACCCTTTTTAATTTTAATTTATGCTATAAAAGTACGTTACGCCCTGTCCAAAGACGCTACCACCCCGCTGAGCACGTCTGGATGTTAAACTTTGATTCCCTATGGCAACATGTGTCTATTTAAGACAAAACTCAAACCATAATTAAAGTTATTGATATGAGCTCATGTTTACTGTTTGCTATTTTAATATCAAGTGCTGTTGGCTTTCAAGCCACTCATTTCCATGGCTTGCAGGGGATGATGAAGCTGGAAAGATGCCTAAACGTCGGGGTTTTTGACGTTTCTATGGGCACTGCAGCTGTCAAATCAAAGAAATGCACTTAACAGGCTGATCCCAGAGGATGCTTCTCATCCAGGATCGCCTTGACTGGAAACCGGCAAGTGATTTTTGAGCTACCACGACACACATAAAAATAAAACAGCTGTAACAAAAGCTTTTTGCTTCTGCATAAGCAGAGCCAACAGGGCGATGGCTCGTGGCACGCTGGTGACACGACTATTTCCAGCCTTGTGGAAGTTAATGTTTTCACATTCCCAAAAGGAACAAATTTCAGATTACAGCGCTTGTCAAAGGTTAGAAGTCTTGCCCTTCCCTTGCTCAAGTGTCAAATTTGGTGGTTGCTATGAGCACCTGATGTCCCCAAAATGCAGCTGTGGGAGACTGTGCCCCTACTAGCCAGTAGCTGGCAGGTTAACTCTGAAGCCCAGTGACAACACACTTCAGTTCCTGGATGTACATAAATATTGGTGGGTCCACAAAGCCTTGAGCTTTAAATCCACCTGCAGCATTTTCAACATACTCTATTAGCAACGATATGATAACAAAAAAATCAGCGATCATTGTAACCGTGGGGTTTAAATCCAGCTCATAACAGGGGAGGGAGATTCATGATATTTCGTATACAAACAAGTCACCAGCCCCATTTATCCCTACTACTCTTCAATAAATACACTACTTCATTAAGGCTCGGTTTTCTCACTGATCCTCCTTTAGCTAGAAGGAGGCACATAAACCGAACCCAGCAGCTCCAGATGCTGGATCATGTCTCATTTACGTTTTAGCTCCTTTCCACAGGACGATGAAGCTCTGACTGAAATTAACTGGAAATTGGCAACGGCACGAACTTGCCAGATTCCAGCTAATTGTTTGGATTAGTAAGCCCAATTGCAAAAATCCACTTTACCTAGGGCAGAGAAAGGCATGGGGTGTCCCTCCTACGTGACCTGCCCGCTCCGGGAATGGGAACTGCTGGCATTCCCAAAGCCCCCACGCCACGGCCAGGCCAGCGAAAGGCTCATTAGCTCAAACACAGAATCACCGAATCGTTAAGGTTGGAAAAGACCTCCCAGCCCACCAAGCCCAACCCTCAGCCCAGCACTACCACCGAACCGCGTCCCCAAGTGCCACATCGGCACGCTTCCCGATCGCTTCCAGGCACGGTGATTCCCGCACCTCACCGGGCAGCCCGTTCCGAACATGCCCCGGGAGAGCCGCCCCTGCCGCAGCCCCGCCGAGGGGTGGGAAACATCCCCCGGGGGTCCCGGCAGTGCCCGCGCCGCGTCCCACCCACGGAGCGGGGCCGGGGGTCTGCCGGGATGCTCCGCGGGGCGGGGGACTGCGGCACCGCGTGGGCTCCCCGCGGGGCTGGGGCGGGCGGACACCGCGGCCGTGACACCCCCCGGCACCGCAGCTTCGCTCCCTTGATTTGGGGTTAAATCGGAAGGGAAAAGGAAAGGTGGGGGGTCACGCTGCT